>CM060915.1:495465076-496022576 GCA_030737875.1 Allium sativum | reverse complement strand
GACATCTTATTATCGGTTGCCATTGAGAATGTGTGGCTGTTAATTATACGAATAAAGGAATCAGCTACGATATCCATATCAAAAACCACATGTCCAATGTTAATAGAAATATGGAAAACAGAGAAAGAGAGACAGAGACGAAGCCTTGAGGCGTGTTATCACTTTCCGAAGAACAATATTTCCACTGTCTGGAAACTTGTCCGCAGGATACAACAAGGCTCGAGAGTGTTTGTGAGAGCAGAGGAAATTCGAGAGAGAAGACGTAAGTTTTTGTCTGGAAGAAGGCACATATATACAATGAGAAAGAGGCGACTGTTGCAAAAAGATATGTCTGTTCAAAACAGGCACAACCGCTCGCTTCTGAATTTGAAATTTAAACCAGCCCGAATCGAAGCGGAGCGCCTCTATGACTAAGTGCCCAAGTGCCCATCTATGACTATTTAAATATTAGTATGTATAAGCCCAATTAGTTGGACTTGTTCTTATGGGCTTCACTTAATTTGAATATTGTATTGGACACAACAATATAAGCATTCATTCTCATCTTATTCTTCCAATGTGGGACTAATGTACTTCTCCAACATACACACAAATTACATAACATTCCCCCACTAATTTGTGTATTAATTTTTTTTCCTCTAGATAAACGTTATCCATACAAGAAGGTATCTTTTGATTTGGACCTTCAATTAGTGTACATTAGTTAAAGTTTTAACGAAGTCGTAGTGTCTTATGGAAGTTTTAACCAAGACTTCTATTGTAAAAACCGAACAAATGACACAGACAAGTTTACCTTTTAGATCTCACAAGTTTCTCAACACAACCTTAGCACTATTATATACGGTCATGTGCTAATCCTGAATTCATGAACATTTATAAATGTAACACATACATATATCGAAGCGGCACCACTTCTATGTCCATATAGGTAAAGCCTTTACATTGTCTCAATTGCCAAAAGACATCATTATGCTTTATTAAGAGTTGATAAACTCATCCTTTTCTTAATTGCAATTGTTCACAAACTAGCCTTAATCAATAAAACATATATGGAACCAAGCTAGTTCTTTTAAGCGCTTATCGATAACTTGTTGTTACCCATTTAACTTGAAGACTAATATACTAGTTTGAAGTCGGGTTCCCGTCGTCGGCGCTTAGGATTTTAAGTCCCATATTATTTGTTGTATTTTTCACTAAGTCTCTAGCAAGTGCTTTAGTGAGAGGATCCGCTAAGTTTTCGCCGGACTTTACATATATAATGGTGATCACCCCTTTAGTAATTAAGTCTCTCACAAACGTATGTCTTAGACTAATATGTCTAGATTTTCCATTGTAAACATCACTATATGCTCTAGACAATGTTGCTGAACTATCACAGTAAATAGAAATAGCAGATAACGAGTGTGGCCATAATTCAATGTCTAATAATAAGTCTCGTAACCATTCTGCTTCCTTAGCTGCGGCGCCAAGGGCTATAAATTCCGACTCCATAGTCGAATGTGCTATACATGTTTGTTTCTTGGATGCCCAACTTATGGCCCCTCCTCCTAATGAGAATATCCATCCAGATGTTGATAAGCTCTCATTGGTACTAGACATCCAACTTGCATCGCAATACCCTTCTAGCACACTTGGATAATCAGCATAGACTAATTTCAATTCTTTTGTTCTTTTGAGATATCCAAGGATCCTATTAATTGCTTTCCAATGATGTATGCTAGGTTTAGACGTAAATCTTGACATCATGTTAACGGCAAAAGCTATATCTGGCCTTGTGCAATATGTTACATACATAAGACATCCAATGGCACTGGCATATTCTAGTTGAGCAATGATTCTACCTTTATTTTCTTGCATTTTCACACTAGAATCAACTGGAGTACTAGCATCTTTGATATTAAGATGTTTGAACTTATCAAGAATTTTGTCAATATAATGGGTTTGGTTCAAGGCATATCCCTTTTCATGTTTTTCAACTTTGATTCCCAATATTGTATCTACCTCATTAAGGTCTTTCATTTTAAAAACTGAAGTTAGATATTTCTTGGTATCAGTAATGTCTTTCATGTTGTTGCTAGCAATTATCATGTCATCAACATATAAGCAAAATATTACTATGTAATCATTGGTTTTCTTACAATAAACACATTTATCAGCATTACTATGCCCAAAACCATTTGCCAGAATTGCCTCATCAAACTTCTTATGCCATTGTTTTGGAGCTTGCTTTAAACCATATAATGACTTAACCAATTTGCATACTTTGTTTTCATTTCCTGGTAGGACAAAGCCTTCAGGTTGTTCCATATATACTTCCTCGGTTAAGTCACCATTCAAGAAAGCCGTTTTTACATCCATCTGGTGAATATTCAGTTTATATATCGATGCCAACGCAAACAAAACTCTTATGGATGTGGTTCTTGCAACGGGAGCATAGGTATCGAAATAATCTATACCTTCTTTTTGTCTAAAACCTTTTGCTACTAGCCTTGCTTTATAAGTTTGTATAGAACCATCTGTTCTATATTTCTTTCGAAACACCCATTTGCACCCGATTGCCTTTGAACCAGGTGGAAGATCTACTAAAACACAAGTTTTGTTGGATAGTATAGAATCCATCTCATCATTTATTGCTTCTTTCCAAAAAACAGAATCTCGTGAAGTCATAGCTTCTTTAAAAGTTTTAGGATCGTCATTGATATTGAATACCATGGGTGTAACGTCTACTACTTTTGATCTAGTAGCCTCAACCAGAAAAGTAATTGAATCGGAGGAAATAAAATCAGAACTCAAGTGTTTTTCTTTTCTAACACGCTGACTTCTCCTAGGTTCACTTGGTTCATCATGTACCCTTTTTCCGCCAACAATGTTTTCAGAAGTTCCTTCTACTATAGGCTCAATTGTGCTATGTAGAAATTTATCTTCAAAGAATTCCACATGTATGGATTCCACTATCACATTGGATTGTAAATCAAGCAATCTATATGCTTTTGAATTTTGTGCGTAGCCAACAAATACACTTTTAATACCTCTTGGTCCTAACTTTGTCTTATGAGGATCTTGGATTTTGTAAAATGCTAAACACCCCCACACTTTAAAATAATTTAAGTTAGGCTTCCTACCATTATTCCAAAGTTCATAAGGCGAAGCTCCAAATTTCTTAAAAGGCACTTTATTATAGATATGACATGCTGTCAACAGAGCTTCTCCCCACAAATAGAATGGTAATTTTGCATTCATAAGCATTGAATTAACCATATCGACCAAGGATCTATTTTTTCTTTCTGCCACCCCATTTTGTTGGGGTGTATATGGGGCTGTCCGTTGGTGAATAATTCCATTGTCCTCACAAAAGTGATTGAAGACATCAGAAAAATATTCACCCCCTCTATCACTTCGAAGCACTTTGATTTTTCTTTCTTTCTGATTTTCAACTTCAGATTTAAACTCCTTGAATTTTTCAAATGCTTCGTCCTTAGTTCTCAACAAGTATACATAAGTGTATCTTGTATGGTCGTCAATGAAAGTGATAAAATATCGCTTTCCTCCTCTTGTTAGTTGACCATTTAATTCACAAATATCAGAATGCACAAGTTCTAGCAAGTCACTATTTCTTTCAACTTTAGAAAATGGCTTTTTTGTCATTTTTGCTTCAACACAAATTTTACATTTTTCATGATCTTTGACAGAACAGTTAATATAACCATGTTTTGACATATAACTTAAGCAATTAAAATTTAAATGTCCTAATCTAGCATGCCATAATGAACTAGTAGAGTCGACAACATAAGCAACAGTAGTTATTTCATTAATTGATAGTTTAAACATGCCATCACATGAGTATCCTTTTCCTACGAATACTCCATTTTTAGATACAATAACTTTATCAGATTCTATAACAACTTTAAATCCTTTCTTGCATAGTAGATTAGCAGAGACTAAATTCTTTCTCAAGTCCGGAACATGGAACACATTGACAAGGATGAGTTTTTGACCAGATGTGAATTGTAATTCCACACTTCCCTTGCCCATTACTTTAGCCGAAGCATGATTCCCCATGAGAACTTCTTCAGGCTCTTTCAATTCGTTGTAGGACTTGAAAAGATTTTTGTTGTTACACACATGAATGGTGGCGCCAGAGTCAAGCCACCAATCTGCAGATTTCGTCACAGAAGCCATATGAAGTTCGGTAATCATTGCAACGAATTCTTGGCCAGCATCTTCCACAATATTCGCTTTATTATTTGCAGAACCGGTTTTGGAATTCTTTTCAGCTTTCGCCTTAAATCGACAATCTTTAATAAGATGTCCTTTAATGCCACAATAAAAACAAGGCCGATTCTTATTTTTGTTTTTGAAATCTTTCTTTTTGGCTTTCAAACTGTTGTTTGAATTTCCAGAAACTGGTTCTTTGGAAGATATGTGGTGAATTTTTGATCCTAAAATCAACTCATCTCTGGCACGATTCTCACTTTCAATTTGTAAATGAGTAATGAACTTCTCAATAGATATGCTATCAGTTGAATGTAGAATTTTCCTCCTATAATCATTCCAAGCAGGAGGAAGTTTGGAGAGAATTGCTCCAACTTGAATAGCATCCGGAATGTTAATCTGCAATTCACTCATTTGGGAAACTAGAATCTCCAATTCACGGATTTGATCCATGATTGGCATGTTATCAGCAAACTTAAACTCAAAATACTTTAAAGCGAGAAAACGATCAGTACCTTCCTTCATGTGTTTGTATTTTGACTCGAGTGCAAACCAAACCTCTTTCGGCGTTTTGTAATTTCTGTAAACGTCGTACAGCCTATCGGTGAGTGAATTGAGAATGTAGCCCCTGCAAAGCATTTCATCTGTTTCACGTTTTGTTTTATCCGCAGCGAATTTGCTCTTAATTTCTGCAGAATCGGAAGGCTTTGGCTCTGGAAGCGGTTGCAGAGATGGATCGAGTAAATACTGAAGATTCATGGATAGAAGAAGCCACGACATCCTGTCCTGCCATCTTGTATAATTCGTTCCATCAAAACGATCTAGTTTGATGGTTTCCTTTCCTGGAATTTGCAGTTGTATGTTGGAGGTGGAACTTGTTTCCATGATTATTGTTCTTCGATTGTTAATAGAAATATGGAAAACAGAGAAAGAGAGACAGAGACGAAGCCTTGAGGCGTGTTATCACTTTCCGAAGAACAATATTTCCACTGTCTGGAAACTTGTCCGCAGGATACAACAAGGCTCGAGAGTGTTTGTGAGAGCAGAGGAAATTCGAGAGAGAAGACGTAAGTTTTTGTCTGGAAGAAGGCACATATATACAATGAGAAAGAGGCGACTGTTGCAAAAAGATATGTCTGTTCAAAACAGGCACAACCGCTCGCTTCTGAATTTGAAATTTAAACCAGCCCGAATCGAAGCGGAGCGCCTCTATGACTAAGTGCCCAAGTGCCCATCTATGACTATTTAAATATTAGTATGTATAAGCCCAATTAGTTGGACTTGTTCTTATGGGCTTCACTTAATTTGAATATTGTATTGGACACAACAATATAAGCATTCATTCTCATCTTATTCTTCCAATGTGGGACTAATGTACTTCTCCAACATACACACAAATTACATAACATCCAACACAAAACTAACGTGCAATTCGTAAGAAGACCACTCATAATGTAAATTACTAAATTTATTGTGATATAATAATATGAAGACTGGGAGGTTTTATTTATTAAAAAAAGGCATGGTAATATCGTTACAACTAATATGCATTCAACAAGAACATGAGGGGAAAATTGGAATTCCAAAAGAAAGTGACAGACTGAAAATTGGATTTACCCCAGGAAGAATATCTTGCCCAGCTTTCTGTAACAGTGTCTCCATGTCTTTAACCTATGTAAAATTACAAGTATTAAAACTAGAAATTTCTACAGAGATAAAGTTGTAAACAAAAAAAATATTGAAGATATACTATACATACTTCATTGCGTGGGATCCTCGTTTTGATATCCTGAAAATATTTCAGTCCTAATTTTTGTGAAGTTGTTAATGATTCCTCATGTTTAAGATCATCTAGAGTACGGTGCCCTTTTTCATATAGTTTCAGGGCAGTTGCTGGACCAATTCCCCAAACCTCTCCAAACAGACAAACTGAGCGTACCTTCAAAAGAACATCTATTATGAGGATAACTAACTGATAAAATCCCATAAAGATACCAAAAGTATATAGCCCAGCTTCTTATAAGAATGGCTAAAAGGGTTCACTTTAAACACCATCAGGGTTTTCTGAGAAACTAAAACTCAGGATGACTTCTCTATTATGACGAAGGTGGTTACGTTGAGTACAGTATTTACGTTGTTGGTAGGTGCCGATCTTCACAAGATCTCATTGTTCTGTGGATCTCAATATTTAGACGTTCCGGACTAGAATATATACTGGTTGCAATTAATCAAAGAACTTGGTAAAGCTACGGATGGTAACAGGCTGACATAAGAACATTGTGATGAGCAAATAGTTAAAGACAAAGCAAAATGATCTAATCCCCCCCCCCCCCCCCCTCTCTTTTCCAAGTACTGTAAACAATTGCATACCCATAATAATATACAGCAATGATAGAAAAAATTGTTAAAAAAAGGAGAAGAAATGCTAAATAAAGTATCCCTGTTAACACGCCATTATCCCCAGTATTTATCCAATGTGAAAATGGAAGAAGAAAGAAACGATGAAACAATTAAATACATACATATATATATATATATATATATATATATATATATATATAATACATATACATACATATATATACACACAGAGAGAGTATAACGGACTAATAGTATCAACAAACGCTGTTCCTACACAGACTATCAGTTGGCAATAAATTAAATGATACATATGTATTGTGAACAAATACTATTTTATACTGAGAAGATCCTATAACATCCTAATTTTACCTTTTCATCTTTCTCAAAATGATCCAATTTAGACAGACGTCCAGTTGTAATTATTTCATGAATCTGTAACAACAATAAAAGAATGCTTACATGCAGAAATTAGAAGGCACGTATTCAAGTAACAACAATCTGTATTGTATCCTAATCTGACAAGCGAATGAAGAAATTAAAACATCATCACAAAAATTGGGTGTATTTGCGAGCATGTGTGTGGGTGCATTTTCACATGCAAGTGTCATGATTATAAAATATCTGTTTATCATAAGACTGTCTTAGCACTATAGACAATCATGCATTTGAAAAAGGATCTTAAAAACAATCTATCATCTGAAGATATTAATGAAGAAACATTATATGTATGAGATATTAATGGAGAAACATTATATATATATACATGGACACATACATACATATATATATACGTATATGTATTCGCCAAAATCACTGTTCGTACTAATTATGGAATAAACCATTTCAGTACTCAATCTAGTTTTTATAACACTTGAGATCGAGATAATCTCATAAATTTTTCATAGATGCATGAAATGATGTGTTCATTTGACCAGGAAACTTTTGGATTATATTGAAACCCGTAATTCTGGACGATGCAAATAAAGTGTAAGGAAATACTGCAAAGACAATCTCACTAAAGCGTAATAACAAATGTTCTTAAAAACAATATATCTGAAAATACTGATGAGCAACCTATATAGATATTTGCAAAATTTGCTTTGTTCATTCTAATTCTGGATCAAACTATATCAGTGCCTTAATCTCAGTTTTTAGAACTCAAGACCAAAATTTCAAATATTTTCTTTGAGAGATTCATGAAAACGTGTGTTGATTTAGCCAGGAAGCTTTTGGACTATATTAAAATGCATTATCAAGCTACGCAAATTGCAAATTATATATTCAAAAATTCTTCAACATAATAACCCATACACTAGCAAGGCAAGCAAATATGTGGCAGTTGTCTTTTACGACTTGTTTAAATGGCAAAACCAAGCAGTTCTTATACTTCATGTCAACAGTTCAATTTAACTGAATTACATCAAGTGGAAATTACAAATATGATCAAAAACAAAACAAAAACAAAAATAGCCAGCTTACGTGATCTTGCATAGATTTCCCTATGGCAGGAAGGTGCTTTACTTGATCGATGCTTTCAATTTTGAATGGTAATTTCTCAATCACTGGAATAGCTTTGTAATAACTAAAAGATCTGCGATCATCTCCTAATGCTTTTGGATAAAATGAAACATAAATTATATTTCCTAACAGAAGTACATACCATGTGTACTATTGGACAAGTAACATTATCGGCTTCAGCATACCTCTATATATGTCGATAAGCTTCCCAAATATTTTGGTAATATTTCTGTTCAAATCAGGTGGCTTGTACAACGAAGATGACTGTGAAGCATCATTCTAATCACAAGATTTGAAACAGAATTTGTAACAGTTGCAAAAGAAATTAAGCAAAACAGTTGCTAAAAGAAAAGAAAAATCTGAACTGTTAGGAGGGGAAAAAAACTGCAACAAATGCATGACTAGTTGATGATCACTAGTCCATTGGTAAAACTCTAGATCGTTGGCCCAAAGGAATTCGAATCACATTGTCATCATTAACTAATGTTCCAAAAAAAAAACAAATTCGAGAAAGTTTTCAAAATGAGATTCAAATCATAGTCGTAAAATTCAAACTTTAAATTGGAATTGGATTCAAATTGTACATCACAGATTTTAGAGCTATGCAGTTAAACTTAGCGAATTCAATGCGATGGAGATCCAAAAAGTTATAGCGGGGATAAAGCGAGGATATAGCGGAAGACTCTTAAATAACACATATATATCATTCTTAATGTTTTTATGAATATATAAACGGTAATTAAATGAAAATTAACACTCGGTTTAACTATTATTAGTACATTCTTAATTTTAAATAAAACATGAGCAAATATGCATAAATAAACGTAAACTACTATTTAACTTAATTAAATTTAATATATATTAGAGTATTTTTATTGGTGAAAAAATATAAAAAAAAAATTCAATTAAAAAACATAATTTCATAATTTTTACAATGTATAAATATCATTTTTCAGTTTATTTCTTTCATCAAAGATACAGCGAACATAGTGTAATATAGCGGAAATAATGGAATATATTAGAAATAGCAGAATATAGCGGGTCTTAAAACGAAAAGACTACATTAAAGGCTATTATGAAAAGCATAACAATAGTAATTTGCTAGGGGATATAGCGGCATAGTAGCGGGGCATTAACTGCACAATTTTAGAGAGAGAGAAAGAGAGAAATAATTCATATATCAAGGTTTGCGCTTTAAGATTGATTTTGATATTTGAACTTCTTCATCTAAACCTAAAACTTTCTTTTCTCTCTTGTTCCAATTTTATTTGTTTGGAAATGGTTAGATTTGGGAATGTAGATTCAAATAAGTATATTAAATACATCAATTTGGATTGCATGAATTTTTCAAAACTATGGCATTAGCTAGGTTTGAATTACATTATAAACCGAATCGTAAGTGGAGAGATTAGAATTGAAATGGGATACAAATCGTAAAATTTTAAGTTTTTTGACTAACATTGCTCGAAACCAGGAAAAAAAACTTTGTTCTCTAGATGATTAGAAAATATATAAGTTAGAATTAAGAAGACGATGTTGTAATGAATTACACATGTGCTTCTTTTTCAAACATAAAGAATAAATCCCCAGCATCTCATTCTCTACTTTTAAAGAAGCGCCCCTCCTGCTAATATATGAGGAACAGATAATTAAATTTGCCGCTATTCGTTTGGCTCTCTATTTTGTCAAAATGAGGAATGATTGGAAACTGTTTAAACTCTATATCCAGAAACTAGAGGTATGGTTTGGAGATGCTCAAGTTAGTATAGCCTTATCTCTTTTGTATTATTTAAATATATAAAAATGAAATTTGTGAACTATTATTCAAAATGATTCTTATAGTACTTATGAGTTCTTCGTCCTTACACGGGAATAACAAGGTTGTAAAATCTATTAAATTGGACCTTGAGTGGTACTTTTTTATGTATGCACGATCAGCAGCGCATCTTACCTCTGAAACTTCAGATGTATGATTGCCAGATTTTTGAACAGGAGATCCTTCATCATCACTGTGACTATATGATTCCTTGTTGGCAACATAGGATTTTACTTCATCTTTAACTTCTTCACTTTTACTTGAAACTGAATTATCATCTGAACTTTCGGCTTTACTACGTTCATTATGAGTATCTTTTACTTCACTGGGACTATCAACCTTCTCAAAATCCACATTTAGCAAGTACTTTTCTTCAGATAACCTTTCTCCGGACTTCAGACAGTCTTCCAACCATTCATAAAGAAGAATATTCTGGAAAAAAAATAGTCATAAGTTATTTGACATGTAGCATTTTTATATCCAAGAGGCTTAAATTTTCTTGGAGCACTTAAATATATTAATAATACCTTGTTTGGCTAATTTATTATAGTGTTACAACATCACTGTTCTCTATGGTATATGCATATTTATTGGCATTGTGTGTGTGCAGGTGTGCGCATATATGCGAGTAACTATGGCAGCTCTTCATAGCTTTCCATACAAACAAAAGTAGGTTCAGACTGTCTCTAAATAACTATAATCAATAATTAACCATAATCTAATTTCCTCAATCAAAATCAAACTGTTCTATAACGAAGGAAATGGAACAGTTGAACAAAAAGGTATTCTTGTACAGTATTCAGTTTTTTCACTCACTCCTTTTCTGCAGCAAACAAATCATATAATATAACTGATTTACAAGAAATAACAATGATGTTTACAATTTACAGCTAGATTATAATTACTGACTATCATAACCAAACAAGTAGTAACGGCGATATTATTAGTTCTGTAAATAAAACACACTTATATGGTCGCTTTGTATTCAGACTGCATGCCTGTTTTTGCGTAATGATACAACTGTCTGAATATTAAGTAGAAGTATTTCTATCCAATTGCCTGAATGTAGAATACACGCATCAACTACAAACTAACTCCTCGTGACACACAACAGAGGGGGAAAAGGCTAGAATTTGCACTTTCCCGAACTAAACACTTCTCCTTAACTAAACGACGAATGTAAATAGGTGCAGCACCTCGGACAACATAAACGTAACTATAAATATGAATAAACCAGTGTAAGAGAAGATACTCGCTCCTTCAAATTGCTTCAATAGTTCATTGTTAACCAACTGTTTAACGAAAGCATCAGAATCAGCAGCAAACACATGCGTGACCTTCTTTGTAAGATGGTCCTCGACTGTTGCCCCCATTTGTTCCAGCTTCTGTTTAAAAACCTAACATTTAAATGCAAATAAAGTTACCATCGATTTAACATACTAATGCAGCATAAAACAAAAGTTTAGCAGAGGAAACGAAACTGTACCTGCAGCCTTCGTGACTGGATGGACTTCGGCAGGAGAAGGACAGACATTCCGTGGAAAATGCCATTTGGGTCTGGAGGACGCTTTCTGGAAGAAGACGAAGACTTTGGAGCCATTTTTTTAATGTTTTGGGATTTTTCCCCCTTCAGTTCATCTTATCAATTGAAGGCTCAGGCGGTTCCATTATTCACATCATGGGTGGAATATTTTCTGGGCTGTACTTGCAAATCCATCCGAACCACGATAAAAGCCAATCAGTTCCGTCGCATGTTGCATGTGGCAGCGTCTCCAACGGATCATAACGCTACGACCCGTAACATGGGAATATCTCCCAACAGGCGCGAGGCGATTTTATCGGCTCGTAGCTTACGAGCCAATTTTATCTGCTCGCGAGGCTCCCGCGCCTATATATGGCGCCGGGGGTGTTTGTTTATATTTACCTTTTTTCCTCCTTTTTAATTTTTTTTTTATTCGTTACAACGCAGAGATGCCGCCACGGGAAACGAAGATAGGAAGACGGACAGTTCCAGTTATACCAGACGACGCATCTGGTCCAGCTCACCTTTCTCCACCAGCGGGGGACGACGATTGAGGACTTACGTATCCTCCACGAGCTGTCAAAGTCATTCACTCATCAATCTTTTACTGCGTTGGCCGTTCCGGTATTAATTTTAATTTTTTTAATATTTGTAATTACTGAACTGTTAAAAAGTATGCTCTGTTGGTTTTACGTTATACGTTTTAATAGTATGAACTGTTGGTTTTAGAGTCATTTAAATGGTATAATTTTAATAAACTGAGTACGTCTACCTTCGCGGGAGTTGGGCGAAGTTTGTTACACATGCCCTTGACATATTACCATTGCATAATCGGGAGAGGCTACTTGCTAGTCCGTTCGGACTCTTTTTACGTATTATACCTCCCCAGTCCTTCGATCGACCTTTGGTCGACGCCTTAGCAGAGAGATGGTGGCCTACGACACACACTTTTCACTTTTCGGATTTTGAGCTAGGTATCACCCCAGCCGATTTTTACATGCTTACGGGGATTGAGATAGGCCTTCTAGATAGAGTCACTTGTCCATTTGATGTCTCTTTAGAGTCACCCGCGTCCTACCTACAGTATTTGCCAGATTTGCCAACGGCTCATATAGCTAATAGTGTCGTTTCAGTCACATATTTACTTCAGTATATTACAGCGCATCTCGATGTGGTAGATTTCCACGACATGGTATACAGGGCTACAATTTTATACCTCCTTGGTTCGACATTCTTTTCGAACCAACGGAGTATGATTAGGCTGGGCTGCCTAGCAGCACTAGTCGAGTTAGAGCAGCTGCATATGATTGATTGGGGCTTTGCCATATTGGGTTATTTATATGCCGCTCTTGACTCCTATGCTTTTGGAGAGGTTGGCCAAATGTTCGGTTTTTGGTACATGTTGTCGTGCTGGTACTACGAGTACATTGCCAATATGCATCCACGCATGCAGCCCACCGTCAGTCATGCTGCTGGGACCTTTTTCCCACGCATGCGTAGATGGGAGAATACTCACGGAGTTCGGCGTGCTCCTGTTGGTGTGAGACATGACTTGGTGGAGGCTCGTACTCAGTTAGATATGAGGGAGAGGGGGATATATTACGAGCACCTTGGACTTCTTATTGGTTGTTACTTATAGCGGATGGCCCACTACCTAATGCCCATCCATTAGCCATTGCATGTCGCTTATCTACTCGGCGTGTCCTCTTGTTCCCACTGGTCCAACTTCCTATTTGGTACTTGGAAGATCGGTGTTATTAGCAGGGTCCCGGTCAGTTGCAAGTACCTGGAGATCCACCTCTGCCACTTGATATTGTGACAGCCCGCCCCGCACCAACCGACATTTACTCCAAAAGTGCGTTGTACACATGTCCAGTTAGCACGGGACGGTCGTCAGAAGGAAAGAAAGAAGACGAAGAATCAACAAGGAACCTGTAGAATGTCTCACAGCGCATAGAACAAAATATAATAACAACATACTTGACATAAAACAGGTGAGACAGTGCATAAGCTGAAAACAAACTATCATAGCAGCGGAAAATCCAAGTACAGCTTATGATCCAAAGCCAACATTATTACAACTTTTAAAACTGTCTCAAAAAACAAAAGCACGATAAGGGAGGTATGCTACTAATGCCCAAGTAGCAACCACCAACGACACAGGGAGAATATCTATATATATCATACGTGGAAGCCTCCTGCTCGCCTCCGAATCAGCTACCTGTGCATCACCAGCTAACCTGTCTCTAGTCTGCTCGTGAGAGCACCCAGAGTAATAAGAAGAGACATAAAACTCTGGGTTAGACAAAAAGTCTGGTATGAGCGATAAGCAGCTAAACAAAACAATAACAGGTATACTAAACCATACCTGAACCTGGACTTGCAACCAAAGAGTTAGCACTACATACTGTACAACACTCTAAGGTGTCATTACAAGTGGTGTAAAGAATACGGGGGTGGGGGTGTGCATGTCATAGTGATGGCAAACAATCAAGCATAGCAACCATCCTCACATCTCTCACTCAGTGCGTAAAGCATACGATATCCACCACTTCGATCACCCAATACTTTGCTATGATCACTTTGCCCCCATGAAGTCACAACGGCTTCACTGCACTGATCCATAGCCACCAATCCTTCGCTATGTCCACTTTTCCCTATGGAGTCGTACACACCCCCACTGCACTGGCTCATAGCCTTACCAATCCTTTACTATGTCCACTCTGCCCCATGGAGTCACAATGGCTCCACTGTACTGGCTCATAGTCTTATTACGATCACTTTGCCCCTCGAGTCATGATGACTCTGCTGCACTGATACGTAGTCCTGCTACGATCACTTTGCCCCTCGAGTCGTAATGACTCTACTGCACTGATACATAGCCCATCATTCTTTTTTAGTGGTGAATCGAAGTTATGTACATCGACAACTCCTTAGCACACATCCCGCAGCAAAGCCCAACCATGAAGTGAACTCATTGGTTCCCAACTGGATCCTGAGCTCTAACTTCCATTTGGACTACCTTTGCATCTCGGGTTATTGGTCATCACCAGGTCGGTTCAGATCTCTTCCTAATCATCAGTTCGGTTCGGATCGGAATGCTCCTCCCTAAGCAATCAGATCGGTTCGGAATCTCCAGCACAAACCTTCCTCTCTGCTCTGGATCGGATCGAGGTCTACACTCCCTGGCAAGCTTCTTCGGATCGGATCGGAAGGTACCATCGTTTCGGGTCGGAGCACAGGCTTCCTCCTTTTCTCCCAACGTCGAATCGGAGGTCTTCTTAGGATGATGGATCGGACCGGCCTCCTTCAGAGCACACCGGGTCGGTCGGAGTCTCCAAGTCCCGTTGCCATACAATGTTAACGGAGAGGATCGGAGCTTCCGAACTCGCGTGGGAGGTGGTTCGGATCGGGTCCTTTTCTCCGTTCCGATCCGGATCGGCCAATTTCCTGCACTTTTTCCAACAAGCAGTTTACGCCACTCGACGGCGTTTTGGACCATTCCAACTATTCTAATCAATCACAAAGCATACCATACAGTCATAGCAATATGTATAATCAAATACAAACACCAAAACAATAATATGATAGGTTAAAATGGATCAAACATAGCTAAAACCCCATATTTTCCATTAAGCATGTTTAAGCAAAACTAGTGATATGATTAGTAAAACTTAATCAAATTAACCCAAATTTTTAACAGAGGTCTAAAACATTATTTAAGCATTTATAAATATTTTTGCAGAATTTATTAGTGTATAAATTCGCTAATCATCACTAATTACCCTTAATTAACCATAATTAGTGAGGAACTATGCAAATCACTCACCTTAGCCACAAATAAACCTTAGATCTGAAATAAATCTCTGTTTGGGCGTGGATAACAATGAAAATCACCAGCTCTAATCTTGATTTGGTGAAGATCTCCCTTGATTTGATGTTGCTAAGCTTAATCCTTGATTAGAAAGTGATTTGGAGGTGATCTGAGGTTGGAGGCCATTTTTAGGGCTTCTAAGAGGTAAGTGGAGGCTAGAAAACTGAAATGGAATGAATCCCTAACTCTTTTCAGTCTCTCCATAACCCTAATCCCGAAATGGGTTATGGGCCGATTCACTAATCACCCTATTTGGCCCGATTAAGCAGTTTTTCACCTTCTAAACCTTATTTCAGCCATATCTCCCAAACGGTAAGTCAGTTTAGCTATTATGACCACTCTACGGAAAAGTAAACCATCAAACAAATCTTATGGAAGTGGTTTCAGGTCAAAATTCCTTTCCAATCAAAATTTATGGCCAAAACAGTACCAGCTAGGGGCAAAACGGTCATTTAAAAATCGACAAAAATCATGAACATGAGAAATGACCCCAATGGTCGTTTACCAAAGCCGCATGACCATTCGACTTTATATAAGAAAGAAAGAAATATTCTACGATCCTCCGATGCGTAGAATGCGGGTTGTTACATTCTTCCCCCCTTAAGAAATTTCGCCCCCGAAATTCCCTAACCAAAACACACAAAAAGGGTCCTGCATGCCTATCAACCATAAAACAACAATCAAACATGCAAAACAAGTCTATCCTAGCATGCGGAATAACTAAATTACGAAGTAAATCTTACCAGGCAAAGAGTTCTGGATACATCTTCCTAACGCTCTCCTCTGTCTCCCAGGTACAGTCATTCTTGTTCTCGCCCCACTGAACTTTGACTAGCTTCACCGCCTTCCTTCGAAGTTGCTTTGTATCGTGCTCGACAATACGGATCGGCTTGCGGTTCCCAACCGCCTCGGATTCTACTTCGAAGTCCTCAAACTGATTAGGTGAAATAGTCATATCTGGGTCGTGGACAAACTTCCTTAGCTGGGAAACATGAAATACGTTGTGAACTCCTGTCATCTTCTCTGATAATTCAATTTTATATGCCAAATTCTCAACTTGTTCGAGAATTGGGAATGGGCCAACAAGTATTGCTGCCAACTTGCCTCTCCTGCCAAATCGTATCACGCTCTTCAACGGAGAAACCTTGATAAACACCAAGTCACCAACGGAGAATTTTAAGTCTTTTCTCCTCTTGTCAGCATAACTCTTCTGCCTATCCTGGACAGCCTTCATCCGTTGTTGAATGATCTTAATCTTATCTGAAGTTTCCCTTACCACATCTGGTCCAAGCACAAACTTTTCACCGGTCTCCATCCAACATGAAGGTGAGTTGCACGGTCTTCCGTACAAAGCTTCATATGGAGCCATATCGATATTGGATTGATAGCTATTATTATATGCAAACTCTACTAGATGCAAATGGTCATCCCATGATCCACCAAAATCCAATATACAAGCTCTCAAGAGATCTTCCAATATACGATTCACCCTCTCTGTCTGACCGTCGGTTTGAGGATGATATGTGGTACTGAGATATAATTCCGACCCTAGAGCCTCTTGTAAGCTCTTCCAAAACCCACTAGTGAACAACAGGTCTCGATCACTCACAATGCTTTTAGGTACTCCATGAAATCTCACTATCCACTTCATATACATTTCTGCTAACTTAGTTGTCGTTCTGGTCGATTTGGCTGGTATAAATCTTGCACTCTTAGTCAATCGATCCACAATTACCCAAATGCTATCATGTCCCGATTTAGTCCTCGGTAACCCATCAATGAAATCCATCGAGACTTACTCCCATTTCCATTTGGGAATTTCTAATGGTTGCAACAAACCACTAGGCTTCTTTTGCTCGGCTTTAACTAGCTGGCAATTCATGCACTTGGATATAAACTTCCCAACGTCTCTTTTCATCCCTTCCCAGTAGTAAGTCTGCTTCATATCTCGATACTTCTTATCATCACCGGGGTGTATAGTCAGTTTTGAGTGATGACATTCCCTAAGCACTTCATCTCTCAAACCATTCACGTTGGGTACAACTAGTCTTCTATTCTTTCGAAGCCATCCGTCTCGATCAAGCCCATACAAACTCATCTCCTCACCGTCGATATTCATCTCTAACTTGGAGATGATTTCCAATAGATTAGGATCGTCCCTTTGACTGGAACCAATCCACTCAATCAAAGTGGGTCTGATCGTCAAACTAGCTAATATCTCTGGATCCAATTCGCACTTTGGTCTGAAATCATACCCTGCAATATACTC
Organism: Allium sativum; assembly: GCA_030737875.1. Taxonomy (NCBI): domain Eukaryota; kingdom Viridiplantae; phylum Streptophyta; class Magnoliopsida; order Asparagales; family Amaryllidaceae; genus Allium; species Allium sativum. Next base: position 496,005,004 of record CM060915.1, on the reverse strand, counting down.
CAGTTGCTTCCATTCAAGAAACATAGCCCCTAAATTGGCATGCCTCCTACTTAAGGCATCGGCTACCGCATTGCCTTTCCCAGGTGTATATTCGATACCAAAATCATACAAAGCCAAGAACTCTAACCATCTCTGCTGACGGAGATTCAGATCCTTCTGGGAGAAGAGATACTTTAACGATTTATGATCGGTAAACAACTCAAATCTCTCTCCCAAGAGAAAATGTCTCCACATCTTCAATGTGAACACGATCGCTGCCAGTTCCAAATCATGGGTAGGATACCTTTTCTCATGCGGCTTTAGTTGCCGACTAGCATAAGCTACAACCCTAACTCCTTGCATCAATACAGCACCTAATCCGGTACCACAAGCATCCGTGTATACCGTCATTTCTTCATTCCTTTTAGGAATGACTAACACTGGCGCACACGTCAACTTTTCTTTTAGACTCTTGAATGAATTCTCACACACTCCATCCCAGACGAAAGCTTGATTCTTCTTAGTCAACTGAGTCAATGGTGCTGTTATTTTGGAGAAGTCTTGAATAAACTTATGATAATATCCAGTTAACCCCAAGAAGCTTCTCACGTCTGTTGCATTCTTGGGCGTAGGCCAATCCTGTACCGTAGCTACCTTCGCAGGGTCCACGGCAATAGCATTCTCTGAAACAACATGGCCCAAGAATCTCACTTCCCTCCTCCAGAAGTGACACTTAGAAAATTTCGCTTTCAATTGGTGTTTTCTCAACACCTCCATCACTATCTTCAAATGCCCCTTGTGTTCTTCCTCTGTCCTCGAGTAAACAAGGATGTCATCTACGAACACAAGAACGAACTTATTCAACTGATCTCTGAACACCCGATTCATAAGATCCACAAAATATGCTGGTGCATTGGTCAACCCAAATGGCATGACCAACCACTCATAGAATCGAGACGGCGTCCTAAATGCCATTTTCGGAACACTATCAGTCGCTACTCGGAGCTGATGAAATCCTGTCGCGAGGTCCAACTGAGAGAACACTCTTGCTCCTTCCAGCTGATCAAACAAATCATCTATCCGCGGTAGAGGATACTTATTCTTCCTCATCACCTTATTCAACTCGCGATAGTCCACACACAAACGAAGGGAACCATCTGCCTTAGCGGCAAACTGGTGCTCCTCACTCGGAGACACTTCTTCTAATAAACCTCGTCTTCAAAAGATTGCTTACTTGCACCTCGAGCTCTCGCTGCTCCCTTGGTGCCATACGACGAAGTGGCATCACTATAGATCTGGCATCTTTCACTAAACCAATACAGAACTCAATCTCTCAGTGTGGTGGAAACTCGGTCACCTCCTCGAAGACGTCCGGATACTGGCCAACCACGGGCACATCTGACAACTCATCATGCGGGATGTCGAGTGAATTTATAAAACTAGCCATTACCCCATCACTAGGTAGACTACCAAACACTACCCTCCGCCCATCATCCGCCCTAACTGTTACCAAAAAGCCCTCACAGTCTACCACCACCCCGTATCTTTGGAGCCAATCGACCCCCAATATAATGCCATACCCAGTAAAGCCCAAAACAAAGCAATCACAAACAAACATACATCCATGACTCGATAAGACCAAATTTCGGCAAATCATACTAAGGTTAGTCGAACCACCAATCGGGTTCGTCACAACCAACAGTCTATCGACTATCTCGGGTTCCAGTCCCAACCTATCTACCAGGTCACTAGATATGAAGGAACGGGAAGCCCCAGTATCAAACAAAACTCGAACAGGTACATCATGAATAGAAAGCATACCTTTAATGACGACATTCTTTCCTTTCTCCGCCGCAGTTGGGGCATTCGACAAAGAAGGAATATCACCAATAGCATATGCTTTCACAATCTGCTTCTCCTCAAGAGGTTGTGGACATTTATCCTTATGATGTCCCACTTGGCCATAGTTGTAGCACTTCCTATCCGCTGGCTTGCCGACACTCTTTAGCATAACGGCCCTTATTACCAATAGCATATGCTTTCACAATCTTCTTCTGGCCATCCTTAGTTTGATTCTGCTTCCTCTTGCTCTGAGTGTTATTCTTGCCTCCACCGCCTGCTTGTGCTTTAGCCCTTCTTTAGATGCAACCTCAGTCTTTGACTAAGGGTAAAGACTCTCTAATCTCAAAGCTTTCCCCACAATCGATTCAAACGTCTCATCGATGTGGTTAATAAGCCTTTCCCCCAAGTATCCATCCAAACCAGTAATGAACTTCTCATTCTTCTTCTCAGGAGTATCGATAAGGGATAATCCATATTTCGATAAAGTGTCGAACTCAGCAATATAGTCCGAGACTGCCCTACCATTCTGTTTAAGCTCCAAGAACTTCCTAAACAATTCCAACTTCTGAGCAGCTAGAATAAACTTGTCGCTAAAGCAAGCCTTGAACCGATCCCAAGTAACCTGATCCTCTGGAGTAGCTGTTCTAATAGCATTCCACCAATTCATCGCTCGCCCTTGCAGCTGACGAGACGTTAGCCTTCTCTTCATCGCATCCTCGATACCCAAGTCGTCGAAGATACGATCACAACTATCCAACCAATCCTAAACATCTATGACCGACTCCGTTCCGTGGAACGGCTTCCCACCAAGGTTAGTGCAATCCTTGGACAACTTGGCGAAATCGGCCCTAGGCGCCTGCACTACTGGACCATCACCGGGATAGGGAGCTGCCCCTTGCACATCCCTAAGCATTTCTCTCATGAGGTTGGTAAACATTGTCCTCATGTCAGCAACATTCCCATTATTGGTTCCTCTACCAGCACCTCTTGCGTATCGGCTCATCGTTCAATCTGTAAAGAGAAAACGATTAACCATCTCCATAGTGGTGCTAGTGCAGTGCGACATCATCCTTACATTACTAATAGGATATATATATAGCTTTTTGAAGACCAAAGTAATCTCAAATACGCTCTCTCATATACGTACTATCTCTCCCTAATGTCTTTCCCTAGGTTAACTACGCAGCCTAGAGCTCTTATACCAAATGTGACGGCCCGCCCCGCACCAACTGACATTTACTCCAAAAATGCGTTGTACACATGTCCAGTTAGCACGGGACGGTCGTCAGAAGGAAAGAAAGAAGACGAAGAATCAACAAGGAACCTGTAGAATGTCTCACAGCGCATAGAACAAAATATAATAACAACAAACTTGACATAAAACAGGTGAGACAGTGCATAAGCTGAAAACAAACTATCATAGCAGCGAAAAATCCAAGAACAGCTTATGATCCAAAGCCAACATTATTACAACTTTTAAAACTGTCTCAAAAAGCAAAAGCAAGATAAGGGAGGTACACTACTAATGCCCAAGTAGCGACCACCAACGACACAGGGAGAATATCTATATATATCATACGTGGAAGCCTCCTGCTCGCCTCCGAATCAGCTACCCGCGCATCACCAGCTAACCTGTCTCTAGTCTGCTCGTGAGAGCACCCAGAGTAATAAGAAGAGACATAAAGCTCTGGATCAGACAAAAAGTCTGTTATGAGCGATAAGAAGCTAAACAAAACAATAACAGATATACTAAACCATACCTGAACCTGGACCTGCAACCAAAGAGTTAGCACTACATACTGTACAACACTCTAAGGTGCCATTACAAGTGGTGTAAAGAATACGGGGGTGGGGGTGTGCATGTCATAGTGATGGCAAACAATCAAGCATAACAACCACCCTCACATCTCACACTCAGTGCGTAAAGCATACGATATCCACCACTTCGATCACCCAATACTTTGCTATGATCACTTTGCCCCATGAAGTCACAACGACTTCACTGCACTGATCCATAGCCACCAATCCTTCGCTATGTCCACTTTGCCCCATGGAGTCGTACACACCCCACTCCACTGGCTCATAGCCTTACTAATCCTTTACTATGTCCACTCTGCCCCATGGAGTCACAATGGCTCCACTGCACTGGCTCATAGTCTTACTACGATCACTTTGCCCCCCGAGTCATGATGACTCTGCTGCACTGATACGTAGTCCTGCTACGATCACTTTGCCCCTCGAGTCGTAATGACTCTACTGCACTGATACGTAGCCCATCATTCCTTTTTAGTGGTGAATCGAAGTTATGAACGTCGACAACTCCTTAGCACACGTCCCGCAGCAAAACCCAACCATAAAGTGAACTCATTGGTTCCCAACTAGATCCTGAGCTCTAACTTCCATTTGGACTACCTTTGCATCTCGGGTTATTGGTCATCACCGAGTCGGTTCGGATCTCTTCCTAATCATCAGTTCGGTTCGGATCGGAATGCTCCTCCCTAAGCAATCGGATCGGTTCGGAATCTCCAGCACAAACCTTCCTCTCTGCTCCGAATCGGATCGAGGTCTACACTCCCTGGCAAGCTTCTTCGGATCAGATCGGAAGGTACTATCGGTTCGGGTCGGAGCACAGGCTTCCTCCTTTTCTCCCAACGTTGGATCGGAGGTCTTCTTAGGATGATGGATCGGATCGGCCTCCTTCAGAGCACACCGGGTCGAGTCAGAGTCTCCAAGTCGCGTTGCCATACAATGTTAATGGAGAGGATCGGAGCTTCTGAACTCGCGTGGGAAGTGGTTCGGATCGGGTCCTTTTCTCCGATCTGATCCGGATCGGCCAATTTCCTGCACTTTTTCCAGCAAGCAGTTTACGCCACTCGACGGCATTTTCGACCATTCCAACTATTCTAATCAATCATAGAGCATACCATACAGTCATAACAACATGTATAATCAACCACAAACACCAAAACAACAATATGATAGGTTAAAATGGATCAAACATAGCCAAAACCTCATATTTTCCCTAAAGCATGTTTAAGCAAAACTAGTGACATGATTAGTAAAACATAATCAAATTAACCCAAATTTCTAACAAAGGTCTAAAACATTATTTAAGAATTTATAAATATTTTTCCAGAATTTATTAGTGTATAAATTCGCTAATCATCATAAATTACCCTTAATTAACCATATTTAGTGAGGAACTATGCAAATCACTCACCTTAGCCACAAATAAACCTTAAATCTAAAATAAATCTCTATTTGGGCGTGGATAACAATGAAAATTAGCAGCTCTAATCTTAATTTGGTGAAGATCTCCCTTGATTTGATGTTGCTAAGCTTAATCCTTGATTAGAAAGTGATTTGGAGGTGATTTAGAGGTTGGAGGCCATTTTTAGGGTTTCTAAGAGGTAAGCGGAGGCTAAAAAACTGAAATGGAATGAATCCCTAACTCTTTTCAGCCTCCCCATAACCCTAATCCCGAAATGGGTTATGGGCCCATTCACTAATCACCCTATTTGGCCCGGTTAAGCAGTTTTTCACCTTCCAAACCTTATTTCAGCCATATCTCCCAAACGGTAAGTCCGTTTAGCTATTATGACCACTCTACGGAAAGGTAAACCATCAAGCGAATCTAGTGGGAGCGGTTTCAGGTTAAAATTCCTTTCCAATCAAAATTTATGGCCAAAGCAGTACCAGCTAGAGGCAAAACAGTCATTTAAAAATCGATAAAAATCATGAACATGGGAAATGACACCAATGGTCGTTTCCCAAAGCCACATGACCATACGACTTCATATAAGAAAGAAATAAATATTCTACGATCCTCCGATGCATAGAATGCGGGTTGTTACAGATATGTTCGGGCCGCAGTGTTCTATTGGGAGACAGTATGTGGATGGTTTGAGACTGGAAGGATGGGTTGATACGACCGATTTTCACTTACCCGACGCAGAATTTGGTCCTTATTGGGTTTGGGTAGCTCCCAGACGGTACTTGCTGCCGAATTATATGCGGGGTGTGAACTCCGATCACATTGGTCCCTGATTGGTTAGTGGTAGAGTTCATCCTCCACCGTTTACTTTTGACCCGACCCCTTCACAGATCTCCGACCCTCCTACGGATTTCGCTCTGGCCGATACATTTCAGACATTTGATCTTAGCGGTGCACAGATATTCCTGCCTATTGTTTACCCACCTGCACACATGGTGCACGGTGTCCCTGCTGCTGGATCATATCCGCCACATGAGGTAAAATTTGTTCTTGTGATTTTACATTGTATGTTATACGCAGTAGAAACTGATTTTATATGTTCTGCTTATGCAGTACGCACCCCGGTTAGACCAGCATAGGTTACATATTGCGGCTATTCAGGAGATGGCCATGCTACATTCTCAGTCCTTATATCAGGAGCACCGGGCGATTGTTCAGGGATTGCAGGAGCATATCGATGACTTACAGGCCAGATTAGTGGCAGCAGGGGGTAGTGATACAGCAGCATCAGGTATCACTGTAGGGTCATGTACTGGTGGAGGTTCAGGAGGCGGACTAGGAGGGGGTGATGGGGGACTAGGAGGGGTGACGGATCAGGTGGTGATGGCGGACTAGGAGGGGGTGATGGCGGACTAGGAGGGCGTGACGAATTAGGAGGGGGTGACGAATTAGGAAGGAGAGACAGGCTAGGTGGTTGTGGCGATTCGGGAGGTGGTAGTGATGATGACGATATTCCGTATTATGACCCTTCTGATACCGAGGACGACATGTCTTTAGATGGTTTTGATGATGATGTCGCAGATTTATCATGATGTAAATTTGTGTATGTCGCGATGTATATATGTGTATGGCTCGATGTATATATGTGCATGTCTCGATGTTTTAGACGTTATGTTATTTTATAATGTGTTCTGTGTAATGTTTGCTCGTTTATTATGTTCTGTGTAATGTTTGCTCGTTTATTATGTTCTGTGTAATGATTGCTCGCTTATTATGTTCTGTGTAATGTTTGCCCGTTTATTATGTTCCGTGCCAAATCTGGTACTTTGGCAAATGCCGAATCTGGTACCTTGCCAAGTGCCGAACCTGGTACTTTGGCAAGTGCCAAATCTGGTACTTTGGCAAATGCCATATCCGGTACCTTGCCAAGTGTCGAACCTGATACTTTGGTAAGTGCCAAATATGGTACCTTGCCAAGTGTCGAATCTGGTACCTTACCAAGTGTCGAATCTGGTACTTTGGCAAGTGTCGAATCTGGTACTTTGGCAAGTGCCAAATCTGGTACTTTGCCAAATGCCATATCTGGTACCTTGCCAAGTGCCGAATCTGGTACCTTGCTAAGTGCCAAATCTGGTACCTTGCCAAGTGCCGAATCTGGTACTTTGGCAACTGCCAAATCTGGTACCTTGGCAAGTGCCATATCTGGTACCTTGCCAAGTGTCGAATCTGGTACTTTGGCAAGTGCCAAATCTGGTACTTTGGGAAGTGCCAAATCTGTTACTTTGGCAAGTGCCAAATCTGGTTTATAATTTAATTATAAAACGAACTGCAGCGGTTATAACGTTTCGAACTTCAATTGGTCGTACAAAATCCAATTTAAGTCGGATTTGGTACCTTGCCAAGTGCTGAACCTGGTACTTTGGCAAGTGCCATATCTGGTACCTTGCCAAGTGCCGAATCTAGTACCTTGCCAAGTGCCAAACCTGGTACTTTGGCAAGTGCCATATCTGGTACCTTGCCAAGTGCTGAATCTGGTACCTTGCCAAGTGCCAAATCCGGTACTTTGGCAAGTGCCGAATCTGGTACTTTGGCAAGTGCCAAATCTGGTACCTTGCCAAATGCCATATCTGGTACCTTGCCAAGTGCCGAATCTGGTACCTTGCCAAGTGCCGAATCTGGTACCTTGCCAAGTGCCAAATCTGGTACTTTGGCAAGTGCCGAATCTGGTACTTTGGTAAGTGCCAAATCTGGTACCTTGGCAAGTGCCATATCTGGTACCTTGCCAAGTGTCGAATCTGGTACTTTGGCAAGTGCCGAATCTGGTACTTTGGCAAGTGCCGAATCTGGTACTTTGGCAAGTGCCAAATCTGGTTTATAATTTAATTATAAAACGAACTGCGGCGGCGCTGCAGCTCATTTTATAATGTTTCGAACTTCAGTTGGTCGTACGAAATCCAATCTAAGTCGGATTTCCTCACAACAAGACACGTTCGCATCTAATCAACAATATTTTTCTAGTGGAAGAGAAAAAATCGGTTTTCATGTTGTAGATTTTGTTTAACGTCCGAATCAAAATTCCAAAAAGTCGTCATGGAAATGGTTTATAAAATATATGGTTTATATATATAAGTTAAAGGATATTTATAAAATAAAATAGGGACGACCCTCATTTTTAACTCCTTTGTGTGCTTAAATGTTTAAATTATGTGGGTAAGTGGACGATCCTCGTTTTATAACGTTCCTAACTTCAAAATGTGTAAATAATACGGGTAAGTGGACAACCCCGGACCCACACTCTTGTTTTCCCTATATATGGTGGTTTCTCTGAAACCCCTAAACACAATTTATTTTCTTCCAGCCGCCACCTCCTTCCTCTTTCCCTAAAGGATCCAACTTGTTAAGAAAAGAGTATACTTCCCTTTTTGGAGTATGTCAGAACAGGAAAAAGAAAGTGTAGCATCCAATATGGACAAATGGGAAAATGACGATGAAGGGGCGGAAAATCAAGGATCTAGAAAAGAAATGGTTTTTGAAGGACGCCTTCTCATGCCAGTACGTCTAGGTGGATCCAACCCTATGTGTTGTTGTGGAGAAGAATCGGTCGTCGTTGTTTCGAAGACCAAAAAAGATGTTGGGCGCCGATTTTTTGGTTGTGTAGCCTACCAGGATCACAACGTTTTTCCTGACGAAATTGACCGTTGTTACTTCAAGCAGTGGATTGACCCACCGATGTGCGAATGTGGAATTCAATATGCATTGGAAGCGCAAGCCGAAATATGACATTTGAACAAGAATGTTGTTGAGGCAGCTAGAGCTGGATTTTACCCACTTCCGTGGTAGATGTGGGTGGAAATTATCGTATCGTTTATTACTGTACTTTAAATTTGATGTTTATGTGTTCAGTTGTTGTAGTTCCTTCAATTGTACTATGGCATTTATGCATGTTGTAATTGTCGTTGTTGTAAGCTTCTAAGTTATGTAATGCAAAATATTTATGTAATGCAAAATATTTATGTAATGCAAGCTTTTTACTGTTCAATTAAAGATCATTCGTACCAATTTGCTGGAGCCATGACAGAGAATCTACACTGTGCAATAAAGGTGCACTCCATCCAATAAAGGAACACTCTTACCAATAAAGGAGCACTCCATCCAATAAAGAACACTCTATCCAATAAAGGAGCACTCTATCCAATAAAGGACACTCTGTCCAATAAAGAGGCACTCGTACCAATAAAGGAGCACCATGTCGATAAAGGAACACTTTGCCCAATAAAGGAGAACTTAATCCAATAAAGGAGAACACTCCACCCACAAAAGCTACCCACTTACCAATACTGCATACTTTATATATAACAACAGCATTGCAATTCATATCTCAAATCAAAACTTATTCATAAATATAAATGGATTCCAGTTTTACGAAATGCGTGCTTGCATTTGATAGCAATTCGAAGGAAGATGAAATCCTTCAAGAGGAAGTGGAAGAAATACAAGAAATAGGGGACCTATACCATGAAGCGTATGGTTCATCATCCACAAGTAGAGGGGATCAGTTGCTGGAAGGAGGTTTATACACCGAAATCATGCTAAATACCATAAGTCTTTGATGCAAGATTACTCCGATGACGGTTGCACTTATGGGCTTGATATGTTTCGTAGAAGATATAAGATGCGGAGAAATCTATTTCTTCGGATATTGGCTGGTATTCAAGGCAACAATGATTGCTTTAAGTACAAACAAAATGCATCGAAGACACATGGGTTGTCCGGTGAATAGAAAATGACGGTCGCTATGAGAATGTTAGCTTATGCCGCTCCAGTCGGTGCTTTGGACGATGCATACCGCATAGCAGAGAGCACGATTCTTGAAACACTTGAAATTTTCTGTCAAGCAGTGGTGGACGTCTACGGGGAAGAATACTTACGATCTCCGAACGAAGCAGATGTAGTGCGAATCAGAGAGACGCACGAAAGCAGGGGTTGGCCAGGAATGTTAGGAAGTCTGGACTATATGCATTGGGAATGGAAGAATTGTCCTAAGGGATTACAAGGTGCGTACAATGGCAAGGAAAGGCGACCAACCATCATTTTGGAAGCTGTGGCATCGTATGATATGTGGATATGGCACGCTTTCTTCGAAATCCCTTATTCGAATAACGACTTAAATGTTGTAGAAAGGTCCCGTCTTTTTAATGATCTTGCTCAAGGCCAGGTACCTCCTTTAACATTTACCCTCGGTCAAAATACTTACGAGCATGGCTATTACCCTAGGTGACGGCATTTACCCGAAATGGAGCACCATTGTTAAAACATGTCCAAATCCATTGACTTCTGAACAAATCATATTCGCGGCGATGCAGGAGGCACAAAGGAAAGATGTAGAACGTTCTTTCGGTGTTTTACAATCTAGATTTGGAATGATAAGTAATCCATGTCGGTTGTGGTCTAGGAAAAATATGTCTACAATCATGTTTGCTTGCATCGTTCTACACAACATGATTATATAAGATGAAAGAGATATGGATGAAGAGCAACGTCACTTCTAATATGAGGGTGCTTCGCAACCACCACAAGTATTCTAACTAAACCATCCACCAACAGAGGAGGACTTCGTTCATTTGACCCGTCAGGTTATGTTTAGAGATGCAGAACTCCATAACCGGCTGTAGAAGGATCTTATGAATCATTTGTGGAACCACTACGGCGATATCTAGTTATGAAGCACCCTTATCCGAATTCGTGTTTTATTTTATGCTTGCCTGAACTTATCGATCATGTATGCAGTAAAGATGTTGTTCTTTTCTATTATACCATCGCGTTCTCTTGTATTCGTAAGGGTTATTAACCATCTATTATTATGTTTCAAATTTGTTTATTCTACGAAAATACTAACAGTTTTTTTTGTCATATTAGAAAATAAGGTAGGATAGGGAAAACAAAAAAAATTCCTAAACTAGTCACGAGCCGATTTTATCGGCTCGTGAAGTCGCGAGCCGATTAAATCGGCACACGCCGATAAAATCGGCTTGCGACTTCACAAGCCGATAAAATCGGCTCGCGCGTCATATTCAGGAATCTGAATTGCCCCCGTAATATCTTGCTGAATTTTACATGTAGGAATATCTGTTGGGTGCAAAAACGACCCAAATTCAGCTCCTTAACATGAATATGCTCCGTTGTTGGAGATGCTCTCATGGACTGGCTAGGGTGTATATTACGTACACTACACCAAAAATGCCAATTTGGCAGTGTTAATGGCCGTATTAAAAGCGATTTGATACGGTTTTAAGCCGTATCAAAAAATGGCGTCTCTGTTCAATTGATACGGTTCAAAACCATATCAATTGAGATATTTGATACGGTTTTAAACCGTATCAAAATCCATAATTGATACGGTTTAGAACCTTATCAAATTTGTCAATTGGTACGGCTTAAAACCGTATTAAATTACTAAATTGGTACGGTTTAAAGCCGTAGTAATTGTTCAGTTTGATAGGGTTTAAACCATATCAAACTAGCATGCGGGCACTCTCCAACTTCTAATTTGATACGGTTTTAAGCCGTATCAAACTGAACAATTGCTACGGCTTTAAACCGCCTCAAATTGTTATGCTTGCACTGCTAATTTCATAGATTGATACGGTTTTTAGCCGTACCAGTATACCAGTTTGATACAGCTTAAAACCGTATTAAACTGGTATACTGATACGGCTAAAAACCGTATTTAATGCCTCACTCCTACAATGATAACAATGAATTAGATACGGCTTTTAACCGTATCAAAATCGGTATATCATATATGCAATATACAAAATCACTGCACCCATTGATATATATATATATATATATATATGCACAATAAAGAAGATACGCTACACTCATATAGCAGTATATAAAGGAGACACGCTAAGAATAATTCGATTAATACATAAATCATAACTTCAGTTAATACATAATGTTCACAGTTCTTTCTCTAAAAAAAAAAAAAATCAACAAAACTGCAGTTGTCGAGCCCATACAACTCATGCTTGTTCCAACGCCTGAAAAGAAAATAAAATAACAAACATCAGTTTAGTTTCGCCTCCACAACAACAAGACCTGGTTCAAATAGTAACTAAAAAAATCAATGCAGCGAAACTGAGCCGTAAGGCTCAGTTTCAGCTGAGCATTACGGCTCAGTTTCGCTGAGCCGAATGCCCAGTTTCAGCTGCGCCGAAGGCTCAGCGAAACTGAGCCGTAAGGTTCAGCTGCAGCTGCGCCTTCGGCTCAGCGAAACTGAGCCGTAAGGCTTAGCTGCAGCTGAGCCGTAAGGCTCAGCTGAAACTGAGCCTTACGGCTCAGTTTCGCTGAGCTTTACGCTCAGTTTCAGCTGAGCCAAAGGCTCAGCGAAACTGAGCCGTAAGGCTCAGTTTCAGCTGAGCATTACGGCTCAGTTTCGCTGAGCCTTACGCTCAGTTTCAGCTGAGCCGAAGGCTCAGCGAAACTGAGCCGTAGCTCAGTTTAAGTAAGCATGAATTTAAAGATTTCTATAGCTTCAAATACATGCTTAATTCGCCTGTCCAATTATTGTTTGTACTTCAATCCCTGCCGTATAAATCTTTTGTATATGCAAGTGAAATAGCTGGGGCTTGCACTCTAAATGTTTGTTACTGAAAAGTGCAATGTTGATACTGGTTCGAAAACGCTTGCTTGTCGGGGATTTCACCTCAAACCTAAAACTACTGCAGCATTACCCATCTACAAACATTAGTCATCTTCTTTACGTTGCTAACAAATTACAAAATTTGAAATGAATTGATTCATGGTATTAGTCTTTGTAACTTTTGTCTGTTTTCTTGGTTCTTCATGTGTAAATATGTATGTCTTTATTGTGTTGTTGCTTTCTGCAAGAAATTAGTGGCAGTCTGGGTGATGTTGTATTCTCTAATATTTCTCAAAAACTGAACTTGTAAATTACCAAATCAATGTACTGTCTATCTGGCAGCATTTCCTTCTCTAAGATTTCAATTTTGAAACACACAAACCAACCAATAGATCAATACAAATAAGAGTTTTCCAGCAAACTACCCTTTTTCACTATCATTTTCCCTGACAGAACCAAAATTAAGATGATAATCTCAGATTTTTCAGCACCAAAAAAATTTGTAGCTATGAAATACTTCATGTCTTAATTTGTGTCGGCTACGGGTATTTTATGTGACACTGGTTCGTCGATCATGTTGCAAATCAACTTATCGGAAGACTTAACGGGCTTAGAGGTTGTTTGGCCAGTAAAATAGCTTATAAGTTATTTATGTAATTTTAAGGGTCTGTGAGCAAATTAACATTTGACTTGGAAGCAATGAAAAGTTAATTTGTTCTCAAATGCATTTACTTTCTAGTATTCGCTCAAAAGCTACTATTTAAAACTATAAGGCGATTTAAAATGATTTGTTCTAATATGAGCTCATAGGCCTAGATTTTTATATTAACTTTTTTCCTATTCTGCAATAAAAATATTATTGGAATTTACTTCTCGCAGAAATACAGAATGATTTGTAGAAGTAAACAAGCTTACATAAGTTTTCAAAGTAAGGACTGTCATAAATCATAATATTTTGAATTAACCCAAATTAGATTCAAATGGTGGATTGTTGATTTAACAGCTTCATATACCAAATGGTGTGCCGATAAATTGTTAATTGTTACGCCATGATGTTCCTGAACTAAATCTAAAGATTTTGCTTGCTTGGCTATAATATAAAACCGTGATTATCATCTTACCATTAAAACCGTTTTAAGCCGTATCTAGTTCAGTTTCACTGAGCACAAGGCTCGGTTGCGATGAGCCTCCTACTCAGCAAAACTGAGCCGTAAGGCTCAGTTTCGCTGAGCGCGAGGCTCAGCAAAACTGAGCCTTACGGCTCAGTTTCGCTGAGCGCGAGGCTCAGCAAAACTGAGCCGTAAAGGCTCGGTTTCTCTGAGCCTCGCGGCTCGGTTGCGATGAGCCTCCTGCTCAGCGAAACTGAGCCGTAAGGCTTAGTTTCGCAGAGCCGAAGGGCTCAGTTTTGCTGAGCCTCGCGCTCAGCGAAACTCAGCCGTAAGGATTAGTTTCTACTGAGCCTTACAGCTCAGTTTTGCTGAGCCTCGCGGCTCAGTTGAAACTTAAATGGATGATGTAACCTCTCATATAACTATTGGATGATGTAACCATATCACTATTGGATGATGTAACCTCTCATATAACTAACTTAAGTGATCAAGTTTAATTGCAACTACCTCTCATATAACTAACAAAACATAAAAACATATCTAAAGGCCGAAAAATGATGAAGAAAAATGTCGCAAAAACAAAATTTTAGCAACTAAATTTTATAAGAGCGAAATCATACCTGAAATAGCTCTGAAAGAAGAATTGCTTTGGTAACGCTACTCAATATCTGAAACAAGCAATGCAAGCAATGTATAAGTGAGTTAACGGATAAAATATAAAAGAAGTTAACCTATGAGAAATTAGATAAGAAGCATAAATTTTCAACTATCACAAGGATTATTAGTGAACAGAAGTTCACATAAATTTATATTCCTAATATTTTTGAACAGAACTATCATAAGGATTATTAGTGGACGGTATGGAAACTCAACTCAGTTTGCAATGGAAGTTGCAAACTCGACTCAGTTTGCAACTGAATCAAATCAGTTGCAAACTCGACTCAGTTTGCAACTGAGTCAAATCAGATTGCAACTCAGTTGCAAACTGAGTCGACCCAGTTTGCAACCCAAGTTGGAAACTCGACTCAGTTTGCAACTAGAGTTGCAAACGGGGTCGACTCAGTTTGCAACTGAGTTGCAAACTGGGTCGACTCAGTTCTGTTAGTTGCAAACGTAGTCAACTCAGTTAGCTTGGTTAAATTATTATTATTATTATAAGTTTAGTTAATTTTAATAAAACTTAGTTAGCTTCATTAATATTTACAATTCATTATTATTATATATTTAGTTAATCATTATTATTATAAAACTTAGTTAACTTCTTTAATATTTCATAACTTAGTATTATTATTGTTATAAACTTAAGTGATCATCATTATTATAAACTTGTTATAACTTAGTTAACTTAATTGAAATTTTACCATGCTTATTAATTATTATATACTTAGTCAGTAGCAGCAGCACTCTGTAGTGCATCTGCACCGGTGCAGTGAAGTGCACCACCCCAGTGGTGCAAATGCACCACCGTATGTGAACTGCACCACTGTCGCGGTGCATTTGCATCCACACTCCAAAGATGTATTTTGAACCGACCCAAGAGCAACTCAAGCGAAGTTTAATTATTTGTTATAACAGTGTTAATGTCTCAATACAAATCAAGAAGATTAAAATAAAAGTCAAAAAAGTTCTAGAGCTTACTTGAATGTTCTTGTTGGAAACTTAGGCACAATGCCACTCAAATCCCTGCAAAAACAAATATAAATAGTTTAGCTGAAGAAATGACTACAAAACCTTTACTGTGCCTACAGCGTAAAGAACTCACAAGATAGCGAGGGTTGTGATGTTCACTAGCAATACTGGAAACGCCCCCAAAAGACTATTATTGTTCAGTAACCTGTATTTGTCAACACAATGAATTTCTGAATTACTTGCAAATTGAAACAAAGAGATAGGAGGAAAAAAATCACATACCAAGAAGTTGATAGCAGTAGAGCCTTCGAGAATTGTTATGTTAATTGCCAGTTTATTCGCTTGGAATTACTTGCAAACTGAAACAAAGAGATAGGAGGAAAAAAATCACTTACCAAGAAGTTGATAGCAGTAGTGCCTTCGAGAATTGTTATGTTCATTGCCAGTTTGTTCGCTTGTTGGCTAAACTCAGGTGCAATCAAATTGCAAAAATCAAAAGGCTGACAATAGAGAATGGATCAAATTGAAATAAAGGACACCTACTTCAGAGCTGGGAAAACATCTTTCTGCCATGTTGACTTACTCATCTTTAAAGTTTCGTTTAGCGGTCATTTGACTGTGAGAAAAAAAGTATAACAATGCATCGACTTAAATACACAACAAGATAATATCCAATAACAAGGCATATGTGGGATTTTGATTTAACAAAGATTGAATAATATGCACCACTGCATAACTTGTATTATCATCAGTAGCGTACAAAAAATATATATAAAAGAGACATCGGGCAAGGTTAAATTCCCTTTAATCTTTTCTACTTTGATGGCAAACCAAAAAAAAAAAAATGGCTGAATTTGTTTTCTGCCAATAGCGATGCTAGGTGAAAACATATAAAAATACATTATACATAATCTGAGTAATGTAACCCATGTACTTCAATGCTAATATCCATTTTGCAGTTCCAACTGGAGTGCTTTAAGTCAAACTTCTATCCATTAAAAGAAAAAAACTTAGTATTGTGTTTATCAATCATTACCTGGCCCAAGTGAAAGAACTCAAATCCTTCCAGCCAAACAGACCAGCATTATTTTCCAATCACTTAGTTCCAACTTGATCCAACACTGAAGCAAAACAGACCACTGTTGCAATTTGCATAAAGACATTTTTAGGCCATTGAGAATGCATGCATCACCCACTAATTCCTTTTCTAATTGAAAATCCTAGCCACTGCACTATCAAAAAAGTAATCTAAGACCATTATTTCGATAATAACCAGATTTTACTCCTTGTAAATGCAGACTTCTTTAATTTTAATCCAAAATTTTGCTTGACATGCTCTGTTTAAATAATAATAATATGTTATACTTTATGTATGTGTATGTTAGTTTTGAAAAATCACCTGTAATTCTTCTATGTAACTTTTGATAAATCACCTGCAATTCTTCTCAAATTAGTAGATCTGAGAAGAACATAGAATAATATATGCCAAAATTTCCTTTCTTCAGTCTTTGAATAAGAAAAAGCTAACACCAAGAAAGAAGCCACTTAGATATCCAAAATAAATATATTACCTGGTTTGAGATAGAAAGATTATACATCATCGACATATCGCATCTTAAAATGAAACCTGTCCCAACAAAAAAGAATCTATATTCAAACTGTGAACAACAAAGATTATGCATAAAGAGGGTATTAACATATGCACATATTAACATATATATTGGTATGGGTCAAAAATCAACTCATCATTTATCATGTCAGCTATCAGATTATCAACGTTTCTAGAAAAACACATGCGGACTGACACTTTTGTCAGATATGCAAGAAAAAAAATTAACTACATTATAGTTTGAAATTCATAATTTAGTTGCATTTGGGCATTGCTTAGAAACTTCAGCAAGCATTTCTTATAAACTTTGACATAGGGTTTCTCAAAATAAAGATAATTTCCATTGAATGGAGCACCTTCTTACCACATCTAATCAAAGCAAATCAAATCTAGTTTGGATGTTATGTTTTTCTAAATTGATCCTTAGAATATTAGCTTGACCATGCTTTCATAATACATTAAAAAATTAGACTGAGAATTAGTGCTTGTACATGCGGTCCAATGTCATGCTATAAGTACTAGGTCCATCCGAGCTATTTATATGACTTGGTTTCGAGTTTTGCCTATGACTCAGACCAAGCCATAGGCTTAGCTTTTAGGCGAGTGATTTCCCTTGCATTTACTTCATTTTGACAACACTTGTGTGATTTTATAACTTATTGACTTGTTTGGATTATCTTTTATACATGAATTAGAACTGCAACTTAAATTATATGAGTCTTATGTACATGAATCAGTCAACATGCCCAACGGATCCCAGAATATAACATACAAAGAATAAATTCACAAGAATTTCATGTAGGAGTGTGTGTTTCATAAATTTTATGCATGAGTTTGTGTTTCATAAATTTTATGCATGAGCATGTGCTTCATAAAGTTAGTTTCAATGGAAGATACTTTCATATCCAATTTGATGGCAAACAGTAGTTTTCTATTTACAGTCAACCTTAGATACATTCATATAATAAATCTAAAATGTATAGAATGAATTTACCGTGAACCCAGGTTGATAATCTAATGGAACAGTAGCATTTTTTCCACCAAAATCACCATAACCAGCATGAGAAGCTCCGTTGTATCCTTCTCTATCAATCCTTCTCTATCACCAAATCTTCTCATATCCCCTTCATTTCATAGGCCCCTACATAATGGTACTTAATTAGACTTCATGTTACAATATTTACTGATCTTTCAAATTGAATGAATTAAATAACTTAGCAACACAATAGCAGAAACAAGATTATAATGGATACCATTCTAAGCATACAGGAACTACTTAAATTGCATCGCTAGTTAAGAGGTACTGGTTCAAAATAATAGTCTTTAGCACAATGCAATAGTACATTGGGAATAGTATTGTCCGTTGCAGTTTTATGTTGTCTATATGTGCTAAGAACATGTCATGGTTATGTTTGTTTTGTGATGAATTACACCAGAGCTTTCAGTTCTATTTTCTTGTTGTTTATGTACATAACAGGAAGGAGTAGAATCATTGCTTACGAAGGAAACTGCACAATTACTGATTGTTAGTAGATTGGGACGGACAAACAATCCCACACCATATTTTCAACAACAATATTCAATGTATAATTCAAGTCAACCAAAACATCACAAGTGTGAATTGGAATTGCAATAAACGAACAATGCTTGAGATTTAAAGTGGCACCAGTAATGATATGATATAGTAGCCTAACATTTGAAATAGCTACAAGCAATTGAATGGAGGATTGATTATATTATCTCAGTTTGATTACAACCTGGCCAATTTAATACAAAATTACCAATCATAAATAAAAAGAGAGTTCGAAAATAAAAATAAAATACTAATGGCAATGGCTACACATTTCATGGCTAACCAAACCATGATTAATCAAACCAAATCAACCAAGAACCATGTTAATCGAAGCATCCACAAATCCCGATTTATATAAAGTAATCTTTAAAAAGGAGTTTGACAATGGAAACAGTTCATTGGAGGAGCAAAACAAAGAAGGCCAAGGCTGCAGATGCATCTAAGTGGACCTATCAAATAGGTGCATTGGGTTTGATTATAAAGGAGCGTTACCAATCATATTTAGGATCAAGGTCGGCCTACCACCATAGTAGGCCCTTGACAATACTACTTGCTGCACCAGTACCAGAGAACCTAGTAATCTTGCTTGCTCCACACATGCACATCAAATAAATCACCTTAATCATAAAGTAGGCTTAAGATCATAGATGATATAGTATTGGGTTGACTCTTCTGTAGACAAACACATGTAAAATAACTAATTTTCGAAACAGGATAATAAAGAAACTTCATCAATGATGCATCTATTAAGGCACAGACATGGTAATAAAGATAATTGGTTCACTTAAAACAATTAAAAAACCAGCATTTCCTATTGAGTAACTAAGCAAACCTAACAAAATTCATTAATCAACCTAATAAAAGTCATCCAATACATTTGATTTCTGGACTGCATAGATAATGTTAGTATTTCTCACTAAATTAAGAACTAAATAAACCTAATAAATCATTCATCAATATAGAAAAAACTAAAAAAATGTTACCTTTAGTTCGTTTGGAAAGATGGAGTAGTAACAGGAAATAGCAGTCATGAAATTCGGTGATGGGCAGAAAATGGAGTTGATCGAGACAGCGAATGGTAATGGATGGAGTAGTACAAATGGGCAGAAAATGGATATGGTTGGGGCCGAAGACCTTACTTTTGTTGTGCGATGGGATTGGACGAAAGTTAAGAAGAAGGAGAAGCAGAAATCCAATTCAAATGCAGTCAAACAACGAAAAAAAAATCCAATTCATTACTTCTAGAGTTTTCATCGAGAAGGGGGAAATGAGAAAGGAGACAGAAGATAATTAGAAAAGAAAGTGGCCAATCTTTTTTGGTTTGGTGAAAAATGTAAATTCAGCAGAGAAAAAAATACAGGTTGATTTACTACGGGGTGAAGACGTACCAAAGGGAAACGATCCGCAGCTTTAAAGATCTACGGTCAGATTTTCAAGATTGGGAAGATGCGGATCAGCTAAGCGATAGCAAATGAATTCAATACGGGTATGAGCTGTGTCATATTTGATACGGCTTAAAGCCGTATCAAATCTCTAAATCCTGGTGTGTCAAATTTGCTGTTATGGTGTAGTGGTACAGGTGCTCGACGTCAGATTTCATTTGAGATTATAGAACGTTTGATTAATGTATGTTCTTTTGTTACTTAGGGCATAAATTTTGATCAAAAAATTAACGAAAATATGTTCATTTGAGATTGTTTGATGTTTTTTTATTGTTCGAATACCATATATTTGTTGTTCAGGCTCAGCCTTAGGGCAAGCCGAGCAAGACATTTCCTTAGGGCAACCGGTCGGACAGAGGCAACCGACCGAAGATGGTGGTAACTGTGTTTGTTATTTTTCAGTTTCATAAGATAAAAACTTTACATCCATAGCTTGTTAAGTTGTAACGTAGCAGGGTGGTATTGTGTTTGGCTATTTCAATTGAGCTTTGCAATTCAATTCCTTCCACTATTGAATTTTTTTCTCCTTCCCCGCTACACTTGTCTGGGGCAACCAAAGTACTCGGGTCGGCACTGCTCATACGCATAATGATCGAACTTAAACTTTATCAATAACCCATGTCCATCCAAATTATATGATGGGATATTGACAAACTTCCATTTAATTAGAACCGTTTACATCCCTAATTTTCATCAATCGAGGTATAGAGGTATGTGTGTCCGTTATTAATGCACAATAAAAGTTGATTGCATTTCTCATAAAGTATAAATGAGTTCATTACAGATGAAGCCAGAAGGTAAATATCCGCTTAACAAGCGTCGGCCAAGATCTCGCAGAGCCTAGCTACCTGTTAATCCAACATGCCTCATTCTCAAGGCTTGTTTGCCTCATAATTTTCTGTTAGGAACTCGGTACGTTTAACATCCATGTTAGATAGGTAATCCTTTTCTTACAAAGAAAACTCATTAATTGGATCTGGGTCGGCATATAAAATTTAATGTCCACCACTATATACCATTTAATTATTTCGATGAAATTGTGTTGTACTTGAATGTTTCACTTTATTTAATTACTTTATTTAACTAAAACTATATACAACTAGGGTACCTCCATCTGAAGCTTTGAAACTATCAAACTACTCAATATTATCTTCTGTTAATGAATATATTTTAATTAAACCATAGTAATTTAATTCTTACAAGTATGTAGAAATTTTTCTCCATAAGCTAAACTCCTTCCCTTTCACCTTTGCCCTGTTCCTCTAGCCACTTAAAATTTTCAAACAAGTATTGGGTTTTGATCAAGTACAATTCAACCTCAAAATTAATGCATTGAATCCAACGGTTTTAATCATGCAACCTACTCTCTACTGCTATCCTAGACAAACATTTATCGATCACTTTCACAAAATCAAACCAAGACTGTTCAAAAGCTTAATAATGAGGAATCCGAGGACAAACATAATATTCGTCTTTAGCAATGTTGTAACAGCCCGGAATTTCTGAACCAATTTAAAATTTTAATTTTAGCTATTTTAATGGGTTTTAAGAATTTAAAATGATTTATTTTTAGAATTAACGATTTAAATATTTATTTAAATCGAAGTTAGAGCGTATAAATTTATATTAATTATAAAACGAGCTTGAAATGGCATGGCCGTTTGAAAATTTAATTTTGAACTTTAAGTGAATGTACAAAATGAAATATAAATCGGATTTCAGTAAAACCAGAAACGTTAGAATCTATTTAATTATATCTTTCTAACGAATGTAAGAAATTGAGATTTCACTTTATAGATTGAAAGTTATGTCCAGTTTAAAATTTAGAATAGTCGCTGTGGAATTTATATATATTTTAAATATATATAAAGCCCTTAAAAATTTTCATTTTGCAAATGACCTCCGTTTTTGATGAAACCACTTTTGTTGGATCCGGAATGTCAAAATATAGTTAGATTTCAATTTTCATAATTTTTGGAGTCAGTATGTGGCCCTGGTAAATTAAAATATATGTTGAAATCAATATTGACCGTTATATTAATTTATATTTTAATTTTGAAAAAAACTGATCTAACAGCAGAATTGGCTTACGAAACATATGCCATTGTGTTCGGAATGGGAGTATTTAATTAAGGATGGCAGTCGTTGGATTTGATTTGGAGTTCGAATGAAAAATCCCACTTTCATAAATTAAAATATTAATAAATAATTAGTATAAAGGCCCTAGAATCTAGAAACCCTAGCCCATTATTTCAGAGCGGCCACCCTTTCGAAGAACGGCTGAAATTGCTCCACAATTTCTTCCCCTTAACTCCCAATTCTTTAAGTAATAATCATAACATTCAAAACAAAAATCGTTAAGCACTTCACGATCTTAGGCTTCAACGGGTATGATCGAAATCCATTGTCTGGATTGGGCAAATTTCGAGCTCAAAGCTCGAACGTTCGAGCGCCAATTGGAGGTGCTGCAGGCCATCGCGTCGCCGGCGGGGGCAACCGTGGGGAGCTCCATCCAAGCCGCTTCAGGTGACGTCAATTGATCAGGACTGGTGGCGCGGATAGGCGGGCGCAGGCGGTTTTCTTCCACGATGAAGGAGGCGACGGGTTTTAAAGGGGAAAGGCAACGTTTCTGTTAAACGTTATTGAATATGGTAATTAGTTTTTAATTATAACTTAATTGTTCTAATTATATAATTAACTTTGTAAACCCATATCTTTGGCATATGTTGTCAAAAAAATTCAAACTCAGTCACGTTAGGATTGTGGGATCAAACTCTACAACATGGAACTGACCAGAATGGAAATCGATTGATAATGTGGCATGCTAAGATGCAAATGATCAAGGCTTTTGTTGAAAAGCAGAGTATTGTGGATGATGATCAAAGCACGGCTTTAATTAGCGTAGCTTTGTGTATAACATTAATTCGCGAGCCTCACACCTCGGTATGAGTCAAAAATGGGATAGTGACCGTAGGGAGAACACGACGTTTCTTTCTAGCTAGGAGTGGTGTCATGGTATGGAGCCCAGACATTTTTACTTATGTGGATGATGGAATGAGGTGCCTCGGATAGTGAGTCTCTAATGGCTCAAAGATAGGTCCAATAGGACCGGGAAACGTGTGTTCAGGAATAACTAATCCACTAAAGTAAGTGTGGACCGACCCTACTGATTCCGAGGGCTCGCCAGCTTCCGAGTCCTGAGGCATTTGCTAGAGTGTCTCAAAACCGGTAATGAGCCATCCTTTGCTTCGACTAATAGATGGAATCTAATTTCCAATACGCGACTTTTCGGTTTTAGTTGTAAACCTATGTATAACGGCATAATATATGGTATCTATGTCATCTATGATTGATACATTTATATCTGAAGTTGGTTTTGACACTATGCACTTATAGTAATATCAAAATGATTTTTTTTAAATGTACCAAGCATATTTGGCTATTATAAGGGAGAACTCTATCCTCCGGCTTGCGTTGCATTGTATGATGGGACCTGAGTCTTATAATAGTTTCCTTTTCCAAAAAGCATTGCGTTGTTTTATTTTAAACTGAGATTCATGTGGAGTAAACCCGTTCCATGTTATACGACGTGGTCCCATGATTTCCAAACTTTTAGAGTAAAGTTTTAATGACTGTTTTAGTTCTCACACTAGTCCCATGACTGACTCGGAGTTTATTGTTTCTACCTAAACTCTGGGGGCCTATATTTTCCACATGGGCAACTAGTAGTTTTGGTTTTCCGTAGATATTTCTATTCCCAGGATCCTGGATTACAGCTGGAGCTATACTCGAAAATCTTTGTATCCGTGTATTTCTTTCAGTTGTGGTAGTTGATGTATTTCCACTGAGCATTGTATTTATACATTTTTATTTCTGTTGCTATGTATTTTAATCTCTAATATTTTCCGCTGTGCAATATTTATTCATACTCTGATATATTCTTGTACTCTGATGTAAATTGTTGTAATAGCAATGAAATGTTCTATTGTTTATGTCTGATGCGTCGTGTTCTCGAAGTAATCCGGGTTCCTCCGTCTCCTCAGGGATCGGGAAGTCTAGGTTGTTTCATCTTGGTATCAGAGCTTTGGTTTACAAAGCTCGGAGAACAAGGCATATTAGAACCAAACGAAAGAATTCATCGGAGATAGGATTAGTAATATCCTATAAGAATAACTCGTTAGAGATAGGGCTAGTAATACCCTAGAATGAGTTGGAAGAGTATTATTTCTAAAACGAATTTAATTTTGAAAATCATATCTTATTATACATATTTGAGTATTTTATTTTATATTGATTTTGAATTATCGGGTATAAGAAGATTTTAAATATACTTCTGATCCAGGTGTACTTGAAGTTTAAAATATACTGGATAGGTATAGAATCACACTCTAGTCGCCCGGAGATGATTCTGATGATGCGGCCACATCATCAGTGTTTATGTTCGAGTTTCGAAAGTAAGATATCTATATATTTCCAATTGACTAGTGTGAGAACTAAACGTAGTTAGAATTTATTGTTTGTGATTTGACACAAAAAATAGGTTTTTGAATATATAGAAGTTATATGTTTGAAAAGTTAATCAACTAATTGATTGTTGGTTGTGATGTTTGATTTTCAGTTTAACTAATAAAAATATTGGAATGATAAAACCAATAAATGAATGAATGATAAGTAAAGCCAAGCCAAATATAAAGTAGAATTAAATTGAAACTTGATTGGAATTGCATACATAGACATGTACATATATATATATATATATATATATATATAGAGAGAGAGAGAGAGCAGGTTAAGGGATTCGCTGTTGAGTAAAGAAATAAAATGTGTGCCCAACAAACAGGTGCACCTTAATGAGTTGATTGCGCAATTTTATTATTATATAAACTCCCGTGAGTGATTTGGATGGATTGTGATGGTTGTTCTATGTGAGATTATGAACATACACCATAGGATAGCAAAAAAAATTATGAACTACACTGCATGGCATATTACATGAAGACAATACATCAAATCATATTCCATATAAGCATTTGGCTCTTATATGACGAGGTTTGGATTAACATATGAGCGAGACGCTTGTATGACGATGACTGAATTACAGGTTGAACAGAAGACTGATTATGGACTTAATAATATACATGTAATGGTGCTTGGGGCAGGATTTAATAAAAAACCTACACAGGTCTGGAGATGACAAAAATTCACGTCCTTCTTGTTGTTAGTTAAGGCACATGGATTATTTTATTTCCAACACTGGGGAAAGGTATGAGATTTCGACATTTTTACACGTCTCCCTTGGGCATAAATAGGTCACAAAAATTGTGTATGCTTTTTATTGATTTATTAGGTGCCTAATACAACCTAAATTTTTTTTTAAACCCTCCTCGTATAAAGTAGGTTATGGTGAAATTTTTCGAAAATTTAGGGTGTTAGCCAAATTTTTGGAAAATTTGAAAGTTCATAGAAACTGAAAATTTGAAGAACTCAAGCCATAATGGAGGTTAAGTTGGTTGGTTAAACAACTTTCAGCTACGTTCCTTTTCGAGGACGAAAAGATTTTAAGTAGGGAAGATTGTAACTATCCGAAATTTCTGAACCAATTTAAAATTTTAATTTTAGCTATTTTAATGGGTTTTTAGAATTTAAAATGATTTATTTTGAGAATTAACGATTTAAAATTTTATTTAAATCGAAGTTAGAAAGTATAAATTTATATTAATTATAAAACGAGCTTGAAATGGCGCGATAGTTTGAAATTTTAATTTTGAATTTTAAGTGAATGTACAGAATGAAATATAAATCGGAATTTAGTAAAACCAGAACATTAGAATATATTTAATTACAGCTTTCTAATGAATGTAAGAAATTGAGATTTCACTTTATAAATTAAAAGTTATGTCCAATTTAAAATTTAGAATAGTCGTTATGGAATTTATATATATTTTAAATATATATAAAGCCCTTAAAAATTGCCATTTTGCAAACGCTTGTTTTCGATGAAACCACTTTTATTGGATCCGGAATGTCAAAACATAGTTAGATTTCAATTTTCATAATTTTTGGAGTCGGTATGTGGCCCTAGTAAATTAAAATGTACGTCGAAATCAATATTGACTGTTATATTAATTTATATTTTAATTTTGACAAAACTAATCGTAACAGCCGAATTGGCTTACAAAACATATCCCATTGTGCTCGGAATGGGAGTATTTAGTTAGGGATGACAGTCGTTGAGTTTGTTTTGGAGTTCAAATGAGAAATCCCACTTTCATAAATTAAAATATTAATTAATAATTAGTACAAAGGCCCTAGAATCTAGAAACCATGCCCCATTATTTCGGAGCCGCCACCCTTTCGAAGAACGGCTGAAATCGCTCCACAATTTCTTCCCCTATAACTCCCAATTCTTCAAGTAATAATTGGAACATTCAAAACAAAAATCGTTAAGCACTTCACGACCTTGGGCTTCAACCGGTATGATCAAAATCCATTGTGTGGATTGGGCAAATTTTGAGCTCCAAGCTCGAACGTTCAAGCACCAATTAGAGGCACTGCAGGCCGTCGCACCGCCGGCGGTGGCAACCGTGGGGAGCTCCGTCCAAGTCGCTTCAGGTGACGTCAACTGATCAGGTCCGGTGGCGTGGATAGGCAGGCGCAGGCGGTTTTCTTCCACGATGAAGGAGGCGACGGGTTTCAAAGGGGAAAGGCAACGTTTCTGTTAAACATTATTAAATATGGTAATTAGTTTTTAATTATAACTTATTTATTCTAATTATATAATTAACTTTGTAAACCCATATCTTTTGCATATGTTGTCAGAAAATTTCAAACTCAGTCAAGTTGGGATCGTGGGATCAAAATCTACAACATGGAACTGACTAGAACGGAAATGGAGTAAATTGGATTTTGAGTTAAATTAAACGGTCGTTTAATTTAGTTTGAAAACAGAAATTCAGAAAATAAAGACTGACGAATTGGAAACCAAAGTGAGAACTCCTTCTAACTCAATATTTTATCATGTAGTTATCTTTTTTGGAGTTAAACACACGAACTCACACAAATCATTTGAATTGGAAGCGTTGTATAGATATTAGCGACACTCGCATTCATACTCCGCGGATGGCCACTTGTGGCGCTATAAATGGGACTAGGTAGTTGAGTATTTATTTATATGGATGATTTGGTGATTTGTGTATTGTGATTATGATGACTAACATATTAAAATAATGTTAATATTATTGTGGAAGTTGAAATTAAATTACAGATATCCATTTATAATTTAAATAGTGAAAATTTGTTAAGTAGAAAAAATAATAATTCAAACTGAATTGGAATTCATTAAATTTATTAACCAGTAATTTATTTAAATAGACTGTTGTTGTTTGAAAACGCCACACGGGTATTGGGATGATATTTGACATACACTGATCCCAATATTTAGTTGTATGTCAGTCGATTGGTTGACAGACTGTGGTGAGCGTTATTTGATTATTTAATGCTTATCCAGTTGTAGAATGCACTTTGGATGATGTTTGAATGTTTAATTATTATTTATCATTATTCTTGAATACATGTGATGTATGAAATCCATATAACTGAAACTATATGGTAATTGATTGAGTCGCATTCTGATTCAGAATATGAACAAACATTTTAAAATAATATTCAGTGAAAAATCAAAATATGATTTTTACGTCCGATTTTGGATGGATACGAAAATATTGAAATATATGAAGCTGAGTTAAGCAGAAGTGCGCCATTTTAACTCGAGTGGATTTTTCTGTTGATTTTATTCATTTTATAATGAATGTCGAAAAGAAATTGATTTCAAAATCTGATATTTTGAAAATATTATCATTTTTATATTATAATGATATAGGATATTCAATTTTGATTTAAAACTGAAAAGGAAGTTGAAATCGTTTTAAAATGAATTTATAAACAATTTATAAAATACGTTTTAAATGGAAATCGATGATAAATATAATATATATATTTAATGGCTTGAATAGAACGCGCCGCGCAGCGACCGTTCGCGAATTTCAACCATTAACTTCAAATTGATGTAACGGGAGATCCGACCGTCAGAT
The DNA here is from genome assembly GCA_030737875.1 of Allium sativum. Classification (NCBI taxonomy): domain Eukaryota; kingdom Viridiplantae; phylum Streptophyta; class Magnoliopsida; order Asparagales; family Amaryllidaceae; genus Allium; species Allium sativum. The sequence continues at coordinate 495,976,872 of CM060915.1, read as the reverse complement.
TCTCCTAAAACCGGAACCGTTGGGTTCGAATCGAAAAGATATTTCCAATGAATATAAGAAATTTAACTTTGAACGATTGGATTTCAAATTATGTCCAAATCAATTTTAGAAAAGGTCGCTATGAATGCAGTTCGATGGCCGTTATTGGAAACCGACAGTACGTGCCTTAATAAAATTATTAAAAATATGGAAAAATTATGTAAAATCATAATAAATGATTTGGAAAGATTTGGATGAAAAATTATAGTTTTGAAAAGATAAAAATATATTTTTATCTGAATGAACTAGTTATTAACTAGAATAATAATCCAATGTTTTAAATAAATAAATAAATTGGATTTGTAAATGGGTTTTGAAATAACCAGAATTTTCCAATGAATGAGTTGGAATAGATTTGATTGGAAATAATCTTCAGAATATTTCGATATTGGATTCCGTGATTATATGGATATTGTTGAGGAATTTGGAAGATACATATATCGTTATTCCCAAAACGATAATTGTTGGTTTCAGAATTTAATACTGAATATAAGCCGATATTATTTCTATTCAGAGCCTTGTTTTTAATATCAAATTGGATTTTGGATTTGTCGTGAATGATGTCTTTAATAATACACCGTTCTTGAACCCCGTCGAGAAAAGAATAATTATTTTAATTAAGATTAATGAAGTTTTCCAATTTAATATATTAAATTGGAATTAAATGAAAGATGATTTTGGGTTCATTGTGAACGATGTTTTAAGTAACATTTTTACTTAAAACCTAGTTGATAGTGAAGATATGATTTGGAATTTATAATTTTTTTATTAAGATTTAATGGAAATTTTCCAAAGTAAAGTTTTCCAATTTAATATATTAAATGGGATGATGGAATTCGATTTGGTAATAATCGAGATGAACTTCTGTAAAGGAAGACTGTTACTATATATGGAATTAAAAGTCTTTGTCATTATTCCACTTATATTATTAGTCTGATATGGAAATTTATATCAATTATATATTGATCTATTTTTTCGTGAAGGTTCCATAGTTAATAGAAGATGATTTGGGTTTATCGTGAATTGTGTTTTAAATAACATTGGTTCTTTAACCTTGTTAAAGACGAGATAAGTTTATTAGAAATTTGAATGATCATAAAGTAATGATTTTTGATATTAAAACCAAGTTGGAGTTTTAATGAATCTTTAATTAGATTGGAATGTGGATAAGGTAATTGAATTTATCGAATCCATGAAATGATCGAGAATGAAGTACCACTAGTTGTACTCCAAGCGATACTTAAATCTTTAATTAGATTTGAACGTGAAATGGTAATCAAATTTACCGATAACACCATGGGTGTTAGATATGGGGTACTTCCAGTTTTGCCCCATGGGATGAATATGTTGGGATTGGAAAAATAAAATAAATAATTACTTCGGTAAGGCTCGCTAATCCCGACTAGTTTTATAAACCTCAATTTGGTTTAGAATTGTTAAAGGATAAAGTAAAATCTTTTGAAATTAACATTCAAAGGAAGATTAAAGAACAATTTTAAAAGAATTTATCTTTGATAAAATTAATGGGAACCTTTCCCTAAAGATGTGAATATTTGGATAAAAGAATACTCTGAATTGGAATGAGGCATATGATATGTTTTTACAGCACTTGATTATTGATAATAAAATACGCGAATTATTCGGAAAGACCTAGTTTATCCCATTCTGAATAACTGATACAACGACTAAAAGTTGATGAAATGAAGATAGTGGTTGAAGACTGGAGATCTTCACATCGTATGGATGATTACTGATGTCTTGATTGGGCTGTACGCCTAAGACAAGGTAATAAATGGTGATCTTCCAGATGTACTTGGAGATCGACCGAATATGCGAGGGCCACTCTCCTGTATTGGACATATGGGACGAGGAATAAAGTGCCTCCAGTTTCGTTCAGACCCATAACGAACTTGCAAATGAATGGTATGTTTGACATTGTATTCCTTTATACTATATTTGTTGATCTCTGCTAAATATATATCTATTTGGTAGCGGAGAATTTATTCTCTTGCTTAACCCTTCTCTGAGACGTACGAGCTTAGAGGTTATATATTGGTAGAAATCAGTGGTACGGTATGGATTGACAATGCGGCATGCTAAGATGCAAATGATCAAGGTTTTTGTTGAAAAGCAGAGTCTTGTGGATGATGATCAATGCACAGCCTTAATTCTTTGTGTATAGCATTAATTCGCGAGCCTCACACCTCGGTATGAGTCAAAAACGGTATCGTGACCATAGTGAGAACACGATGTTTCTTTCTAGCTAGGAATGGTGTCATGGTATGGAGCCCAAACATTTTACTTATGTGGACGATGAAATGAGGCGCCTCGAATAGTGAGTCTCTAATGGCTCAGAGATAGTCCGATAGGATCGGGAAACGTGTGTTCAGGAATAACTGATCCACTAAAGTAAGTGTGGATCGGCCCTGCCGATTCCAAGGGCACGCCAGCGTCCCAGTCCCGAGGCATTTGCTAGAGTATCTCGAAACCGGTGAGGAGCCATCCCTTTCCTCGACTCAAAGATGGAATCCAATTTCCAATACGTGATTTTTCAGTTTTAGTTGTAAACCTATGTATGGCGGTATAATATATGGTACTTATTTCGTCTATGATTGATACACTTATATCTGAAGTTGATTTTGACACTACGCACTTATAGTAATGTCAAAATGGTTTTTTTTAAATGTACTAAGCATTTTTGGCTATTATAAGAGAAAACTCTATCCTCCGGCTTGCGTTGCATTGTGGGATAGGACCTGAGTCTTATAATAGCTTCATTTTCCAAAAAGCATTGCGTTGTTTTATTTTAAACTGATATTCATGTGGAGTAAACCCGTTTCGTGTTATATGGCGTGGTCCCATGATTTCCCAACTTTTAAAGTAAAGTTTTAATAATTGTTTTAGTTCTCACACCAGTCCCCTGACTGAATCGAAGTGTATTGTTTCTACCTAAACTCTGGGTGCCCATATTTTCCACACGTGCAGCTAGTAGTTTTGGTTTTCCGTAGATATTTATTTTCCCAGGATCCTGGATTACAGCTGAAGCTATATTCGGAAAGCTTTGTATCCGTGTATTTCTTTCAGTTGTGGTAGTTGATGTATTTCCGCTAAACATTGTATGTATACATTTTTATTTCCGCTGCTATGTATTTTAATCTCTGATATTTTCCGTTGTGTAATATTTATTCGTATTCTGATATATTCTTGTACTCTAATGTAAATTGTTGTAATAGAAATGAAATGTTATATTGTTTGTGTCTGATGCGTCGTGTTCTCAAAGCAATCCGGGCTCCTCCGTCTCCTCGGAGATCGGGAAGTCTGGGTCATTTCAATTTATGTCAATGCTGGTTATGTACTTCAATAATTGAGGTTATTTGGTTTTGATATAGTGAGCAAAACTAAATACAGATGAGTTGAAGGAATTGATGCATAAGAGGAGAAAAGCAAATGGCTAATCACATGCATTTTATACTTTTCATTTATCACCTTCATTGTTTGCTCTATTTATTCTATAGATAAAAGGCACATTTATAGATTGTGAAATTAACAATTTTGATGGATGTTTGCACAACGATAACTTATATTTCCACTTTAGCAATATATTATTTATTCAGTAGTTAGATCGTGTGCCTCTCGTAATCTTTCTAATTACAAATAGAAAATATATATGTTACTTAGTTGGTATTTCATTTTTATGGAGTTGGGCATTGTAACAATGCTCAAATTTGTACTCTCAAAGAATTATCAGTTCATTCTCTTCTTCTTTTTTCATCAAAATAATGAAATTTAACTCAATCAACTCAATATCTGGAATGATTAGATCAAATAGTTGGAACCTTAGCTTGAAGTTGTTTGGAAAATTACATTATAAAGTATCTCAATGTTGTAATGCATCTATCCAAAAAAGGTATGTTGGTAACTTTATGGATTCAATACATGTGACATCCAATATTCAAGCTAATATCACATCGATATACAATTTGCTCAATAATTATACCATTGTTTTGTACCATTCTCTGAATATATTAAAATAGCTAATATAATTGATTATAATGTTAAAATTGGACATTTTAAATATATTAATGAGGAGATATTAATTGATTCTCGTAATTAAGTCAAATCGAGAAGATAATATATTAATATGGGGAAGGTATATATTTGATTTAAGGAATCAATCAAATATTGGTATAGGTGGAAACAATTTAAAAATGTGTCAGGTTTGTGGTGGAATAAATCATGAATATTTCTTCCTTATCTACGAAGCACTCTCATCCATCCTCCTATATATACGCAGGCATTGGCTCATATTTTCGACACACACAAGAAGAAAGTTTTCTCCATATATTATCTTCAATAAGATCCATGTTTTCTGTATCTATTATAGGGTTAGAAAGTTGTATGGAATGTTGTATTTCTTCTCATATTGTACCTCCTCTTGAAGTGAAGAAATAAAAGGTTGTTCGGTCCAAGGACGTAGGCATAGCCGAAGCTCGTTATATTGGTGTATTCTTTCCCATTTCTATTTCTGTTTTTCTCTATAATTTGAGCCATTTGTTTGTTTTTATATTTCTATTGGATTGGCATTGTTGAGATTGTCAGCATGCTAGATTATTGGGTGTTCTACTTACGTTGCCCAAACCACTGATTTTTTCACTACAGTTTGGTATCAGAGCTTGTTGTTTTGTTAAAAGATTATTTCAGCTATGTCTAATTCCACAAAAAAATAACGGTGGTGGATGCGCTATAAATTATGGAGTTGCTAGATTTGATGGAAAAAGGGGATTTTAGTACATGGAAGATGAAGATGGAAGCGGTGTTGAAGAAAGAGACGACATTTAAGGTTGTCTTAGATCTAGAGAAATTAAGGGATTTAGCACCTGAAGAGATAGAAGAATTGGAAGAGGATGCTCTTACTACCATCCAACTTATCCTATCTGATGAAGTACTCAGAGAGTTTTCTCATGTGAAAGCTGCTTAGGAACTATGGGACGCTCTTTAGAGAAAATTCTACGCCGAGTCTCTCACCAACCGCTTCATCTTACAACAACAAGAACAACTTTATCATTCAAGATGAAGCCTAGAACCGATGTATTTGCTCACGTGGATGCCCTTAACATGCTTGTCATGAATCTTCAAGCAGCTGATGTAAAGATTGAGGATGAAGCACAAGCTGTTATTCTGTTATGTTCTTTGCCTGCAGAGTATAACACTTTTGTTAACTCTATGAACTATGGGCGTTCATCTATTTTCTTGGAAGATGTAAAGGCAAATTTACATAACGAGATGTTAAGAGGAAAGTTAGCAAATATGAGTATGGAGAATGATTCCGAAGACCTTATTACACAAAGGGGAAGAAGTAAGAGCAGAACCAAATATGGTGGAGATAGAGCTAAGTCCAAATCTCAATCAAAGGGAGTTCGGAAGGGAGTTTTTCATCATTGCAGAAAACCTAGACATTATATTGCAAGCTGCCCCATGTTGGAGAATAAAAACAAAGTTGTTCCCCAAAAGACTTCAGCTTCTACTGCGGAGACATCAAATTCAGAAAGTGATCCTGGCATTTTTACTACTTTTACCTCTTCTATGAAGAGTATTATGTGGATTATTGACTCAGGAGCATTCTATCACATGACACCTGATAGGCATCTTTTTCAACTTATCGTCAGTTTGATGGAGGAAATGTTCTCATGGGAAATACTGCTTCTTGTCGCATGGTTGGCATTGGAACGGTGAAAATCAATATGTTTGAACTGTTGTTCGTACTTTATGTAATGTCAGGCATGTGCCTGATTTAAGGCGTAGTTTGATCTCCGTTGGAGCATTGTGCAATTTTGGATTAAAGTATGTAATAGAAAAAGATTTATTAATAATAACAAATGGCTCATTGATAGTAATAAAAGGGATAAAAACTGGAAATCTATATTTATTGAAGGGTACAACTGCTATTGTGGAGTCTACTTCGGTTGTTGATTCTGATTCTAGTAGATTGTGACATTTTTGTATGGGCCACACTGGAGAGCGCAGTTTAGAAGTATTGAGAAAGGGAGGTTTGATTAACGGTTTTCATCATTCAAAACTTGACTTTTGTGAAGGAGCTGTACTTGGAAAGCATACGAAGGTTTCTTTTGGCAATGCAGATCATAAGTCTAAAGATATTTTAGAGTATGTTCACATTGATGTTTGGGGCCCTGCGTCATGCCTATCTTTTGGAGGAGCCAGATATTTTGTTTCATTTGTTGATGATTTTTCTAGAAAGGTATGGGTTTACTTTATGAAGTCCAAAGATAAAACTTTTGATTGGTTTCAAAGTTGGAAATCTCTTGTTGAGAAGCAGTCTAGAAAGAAAGTGAAGATTCTTCATTCAGATAATGGTGGTGAATTCACTTCTCAAAAATTCATCAAATTTTGTGAGTCTGAGGTAATCAAAAGACATTACGCCACGCCAGGGGACCCTCGATCAAATGGGGTTATGGAGAGAATGAACCGGACTTTGTTGGAAAGAACTCCTTGCTTATGTCTAACTATGGGCTTAAACAAGAGATTTGGGGTAGAAGCATTATCTACGGCGGTTTTCCTTATTAACCGCACACCTTTTACCGCCATAAATATGAAGATTTCTGAAAAAGTATGGAAGGAAGAGCCTGTTTCATGTTCCTTTCTCAGAGTGCTTGGTTGTCCAGCTTATGTGCATAGGAGCAAAGAAAAGTTGGATCCAAGATCGCGCAAGCGTGTTTTTCTTGGCTATAAGAAAGGAATTAAGGGTTATAGGTTGTGGTGTCCTACTATTCAGAAGATTGTTAGTAGCAGGCATGTTACTTTTGATGAGAAGGCTATGTTGAAACATGGACTGCTCAGATATTATGGATTTGTTAATAACAAAGTCGGTTCCAAAGGATAAGTTTAACAACAAACAAACTTATTTTAATGCCATAACTTAGTTTAATAACAAACAAACTGGAAAAATAATAAATCCATAATATTTTAACAAAAGTCGGTTCCAAAGGATAAGTTTCAGCATTGCTCAAACTTGATTGGTGTGGTATGAGCTACTTAGTGCCATGGGGTGCTGACCCAACTGCCATTTCTTTTGTTGATTGATGAATATATTTAAATCGAGGTGGAGTGTTAAAATTGGACGTTTTAAATATATTAATGAGAAGATATTAATTGATTCACATAATCAAGTCAAATCGGGAAAATAATATATTAACATGGGGAAGGTATACGTTTGATTTAAAGAATCAATTAAATATGTGTATAGGTTGAAACAATTTGAAAATGTGCCAAATTTGTGGTGGAATAAATCAAGAAATATTTCTTCCTTATCCAGGAAGCACTCTTCATCCTTCCTCCTATATATATGCAGGCATTGACTCATATTTTTAACACACGCAAGAAGAAAGCTCTCTCCACATATTATCTTCAATAAGATTCCTATTTTCTATATCTATTATAGGGTGGGAAAGTTGTTTTGAGTTTTGTATTTCTTCTCATATTGTACCTCCTCTTGAAGTCAAAAAATAAAAGGCTGTTGGGTCTGAGGACATAGGCATACCCGAAGTTATATTGGTGTGTTCTTTCCCTTTTCTATTTTTGTTTTTCTCTATAATTTGAGCCAATTGTTTGTTTTTGTCATCTCTGTTGGATTGGAATTGTTGAGATTGTCGACAAGCTAGATTATTGGGTGTTCTGCTTCCACGGCCCAAATCACTGATTTTTTTCACTCATATAGCACTACTTTATATCCTTCATTTAATATATTAAAATATCATACACAACCAAATTTATTGTTTAGATGTTAACTAAGTCCATAACTTCATTTTTGTTGGATTAGCCATGTCATTTTGTGCTATAGTTTTTATCTATTGTTCTTTCAAATAATTTCTTCTTATGCTTGATATAGTCGGAATTTTCAAAAATTATTTGTACGTAATTACTAGTAACCAATTGATTGTAGACTTTTTTTCTTTTTTGATCATATGCATATTTCTACTTTAACTACTAAAGTTCTTTTGAAGTTATAACATTTTGACAAATTTATGATATATTATACCAAATAGCAACTATTTTATATTAATATAGCCTATTCCACCTTGTTTCAAAAAAATTATCTTAAAGTTTTAATTATTGGTTCATTCAATTGCGAAGGAAAGATGTGATATTGTATGCAAGCCGAACCTATTTAATCATGTAACACATATTATGATTGTCGAGTTGAGACATGGTTCGAGATTCCAATCGCAACCTTGAGATTTCAGTCGTCCCATTTTGGTTATGGGCTGCATTGGAGTGGAATTAGGCTAGAAATCCGGTTTGGGCCCTATACATGTAAAATACTAGCAATTTTATATTATATATTTTTAGTCTGCTATGAAGAGGGATGTTTAAATGATTAAAGCAAGAGAAGATGATGCATTGAAAAGATGATAGGGAGATGTGGTTATCAGAGGAAGACTGATACTTGATATGTTGTTCTTTTTTTCAAATTGAGTACTTTACATGAAAATCTATGTAGAATATAACATACTACATGAGAAGTGAGTTAAATCCCACAAGGCAAAACCTGTGACATCCCGCACTATGTCGAGGTGTCTTAACCGCTTGGTCAATGGTGTTTGTCTTGTATGTTATTCCTGGTAATAATGTAACTTTACAATAATATTTTATGCACTTGATATGTTTTATTAAAGCATCAGTACTGTACTTTGAACATATACTATGAATTGATTTATAGTGCAAAATTCAATTAAATGCATTAAAGTATATCAAATGAATTGAAGTGCAAATTTTAGTGAAGTTCCGAAACTACACCATCAAGAAGACCACAAAAAGGCAAAAAGCAAAATGGAGGTTAAAATGTTGTTATTGTGAGGCTACAATGTTGAGTATTTATTATCATTGTAGTGAACTATGGCCTGTATATTTAAATTAGTCTGTGTACATATATTGAGCATATGTACATACACATAATGTGAAATACATTGTATATTATAATTAAATAATAACCAATGACACAAAATAACTTAAAACTTATGTTTTGTTCGCTTATCTACTTGCATAAAATCCTAGTATTTTATATAAATAAATTGTGTTGATTAACATATTTATAGAAGAAATACCGAAATTCACAAAATGGAATAAAAATAGAATATTTGAAGTTTTTGGATATAAATCAAAGTTCAAAAATTTCTCAATGACCGAAATGGATATGAGATGCTGAATTTTGAATTTTGGTTGAGACTAGTATTAAAATTTAAAATTTTCTAATTTTGAATATGATATGGATATGAAATGCAGAATTTCTAATTTTAAAAATTTCTCGATGACCGAAATGGATAATGTAGAATTTTGAATTTCTAGATATAAATCAAAGTTTAAAATTTTCTCCATGACCAAAATGGATATGAAATGTAGAATTTTGAACTTTTTTTATAGTTGCAGTTCTCATTACATAATCCTGTAGTAATAAAGTAAACCCTTTTGGCAAAAAGAGCAGCTAAATATAAACCGAATATTCTTGCTTTTGTTTACCATTTTAGATTAATATTTGGACATGCTCCATGGTTCACCTACAAATGTAAGTAAAATAACACGTATAACTCTATAACAACCTGCAAACTTAAGTTGAGTGAGATATATAAATCCATTATTAACCTATAAATGCAGCTAAAATAACATACATAATTAGAGGTGTAAAAAATTGATGTATATACACTACACCGTATTTGTAGTTTTGCAACTCCTTCATGCGACAGAATAGCGGTGGTTCTGAGTTGTTGCTAAACAACAACAATTATCAAAAGTTGCAAAGCATTAAAGAACGATATGGGTTGTTTTAATTTTGCAATAGCTTAAAGCCATTTTGTAGTTTTTTATTTTGTTTTTAAATTTGTTCACCACAACTAGAGTACAACCACCCTCTCCCCATTCCTAGATTTAAACGCCCTTAAACCCACAGCCCGATTAGCATGCTTTACTTGCAGTTTAGCATTATTATGACATAGCTTTTTCCCTTTGTAAATCCAATTATTTTCTCAATGGTGTATTGAATTGTGAATGCTTTTCTTAACACTTAAGAGTTATCTAGTGGTTTTTCTTCTTCAATGGGTTCAAGTTTAATGGAAAACATGATATGGTATCATTGTTAGTATTTTATTTACCTTGTACAGTAAACGGTAGTTGGCGTTAGTTTTCACGGAGATGTTTATGCAATTTGTCTTTTACTTATGCTCGCGTATTGTAAACATGGTGGCATATGACCCAATGACATAATCCTCTGTTGTTGCTGCTGCCAATGAATCAGTGTATTTGCGGCAGCAATTCGATCGATCATCATTTTGTATATGCCCCTTGTTTTTCATTTTCTATACATCCCTGTCACCCTATTGATATATGTTTTCACCTTTTACGATACTTCTTGAAATTCGATTAGTCTGCCATGTATGTTACTCAATTAGTACGTGGAACAGTATATATCAAAACCAATACAAATATTCAACAGAACATTACATATATGTTGCTATGTTAATAGAATAAATATTTCCAATATTAATTTTAATTATTGAATATTTAACTCACTGATTAATAATTTGTTAATTTATTTTTTCTTCCCTGCATATATAGAAGAACTAACTTTAAGTTGAATTTGTATTTTATTTGTTGGTCTGGTCTTTTGTTATACATCTGTATCCAATGTAAGATTCATGTCTTCTTATGTTCAAATTATATATGTTTAACATTATATTGTCATATACAGTCTGTGTGACTGACATTCCGTTAAAACCTAGATACCGGTAGACTTTATTATATCAATATATAATACATTTATACACACATGTTACTTAATAAAAGCTAAATCAAATATAGATGTTGTCACTTTTAAAGGACTTATGCAACTAAAATAATGTAACCTAAGTACTATTGCTTTTTGGATGCACCATATATCATATAAATATAACGATGTGATATAGATCAATATAAAACCAAGACTAGGATATAGATGATAACATATGTTGTCCAAGTAGATTACCATGCAACTTTAAACAATTTTGTATGTAGTATGATAAGTCTTATATGCAAATAAAGTTAATCTGTACATGCTTATGCATCAAATGCATAGATCCTGTAACGTTTAACTAAGTAATCACTACAAGAAGATTGATATTTTGCAGCGACCAAAAACCGCTACCAAGCATTTTTGGTGGTGTTTCGATAATCGTTACGGGAAAGCATGCCACCAAAAATCATTGAGTATTAGTTTCATTTTTCTTAAATTCCACTAAACATTTATTCTTAATAACGTTTTTCAAACGATACAAATGCCATTTTTTGCAACGTCTATAAAACGCCACCGAAAAGGTTTCTTCACTATGATACTGTTTTAATGGCGTTCGCTTATCTTTTTTGTAGTGTTTAGTAAACGCCACCGCAAAGGTTCCTGATTACTTTAACCATTATTTGTAGCGGTATTAAAAGGCTACAAATAAAATAATATTCCATAGAATTTTTTTCCCGCCACCATTTGTTCCCCATTTGTATCATAATGGTCCAGACCTACCCATATTCTGCCTCCAATTATATAACAACATAATACACAAACACATACACTTATGAACATAACATATTAAACAACCACAAAATAGGTATACATTCCAAGATCCACAAAGATACATACACATTGAAATATCCACAACGTACATAAGTGTCAAGGCAAAAAGTTCATCGTGCATTCAAACATCCACAACATACACAACCAAACTACCAACAACAATGTCATAACCAAAGTACATTAAACACTGAAATAAACATCTGAAATAAACATCTATAATAACCAAGTTACCGAGCAAATATCATTATGTAGTGCTGTTATAGCTGATGTCTTCAAAAAGGTAGATCTACCTATAAACAAATTGCCGAACAAAAGACTGAGAAAATAATGACAAGTAATTACTAAAACATATAACAAAACATAACTAAAGGAAAAGAAAAAACAGGCCAAACCTGAACGTAACACTACATAATGTAACACTGCATAACGTAAACCTTTCAGATGCAATCATTTTCTTACAGTAAACAACAGTCATTAATTCCATTGCACGTTAAGGTCGTTTAATAATGGATCTTGTAGAATGATCCAGGTTCCTCGAGTTGATAAACATAATTCCATTGCAGGTTGGACCTCAGTTCACCATTTTGTTTATATTAAATTATAATACATGCCTTATATTTCTGTTGTACCTCTTATGGTAGCGAACATATTTGAACATGCATACCATTGAGAATCAGCTCTTGGTTGGCATGTTATACTATGGTTTCTGAAACATAGAACATGTTCCAGAAGCCTATAAGGCCATACCACAGTAATGGCCAAGCTGTGGTCTCTAAAACATAGAACATACCACAGTAAAATAAGCCTATAAGTATCTATAATCCTGAAGCCTATAAGGCCAAGCTGTGGATTCTGAAACATAGAACTGTTCCAGAAGCCTATAAGGCATCTTCCATACCGCAGTAAATCCTAATGTATATTAAAAAATATTTACATACCTTTCATTTTGTTTCATTAATGATTTTTTCCATTGGCCAAGCTATGGGAACGTCAAAGGCATCTTCAATGCATGTCAGAGCCGATGTTGGTCTCCATAGCTCTGCACTTGGAACTCTTACATGTTCAACCCAAACTTTTACAACATCCTTTCCCAATGGACGACAATGGACCATCGCTATCGGATCAGTTGATGCAATAGTTCCTTCAACCACTACGTCTGTTCCACCCTCATCTATCAACTTGCATTTAACATCTTTTTTCATTGTTGCAATCGGTTGAAAGAAAAAAAATTATTATGCAAAATATATACATATGCATTAAATAGACTTTCATACACAGTTAACTTCTTCAATTTTGAAAATTAATACTTACATGTTGCGATTTATTCATGAACATATATATGAATTTCGAGGTAGAAGTCGCATGATTTTCACTATCATGACGGCTCTCAGTTGGATTTTCTTTATCAGCTTCTACTTTTGATCTTGGCCATGCTACTTTCCTACCAACAGCATCTCTAATTCATGACATATCAGATGTGTGTCGCCACAAATAAGCATCTTTATTTATTACGTTGTCCACCCAAATCACAATGGCAGACGGACCGAGCGGAATACCATTAAAAACATATTTTGGATCACCAGTGTAGATTCTTCCTTTGGCAACTACACCTTCATCCTCATTCCAACCATAAATCTTGCAGTTATCTTGGATGTTGCTAGTACTCTAAAAATGAGAATATACTTCAATATTAGCGATTATACTTCTAGTCATGACGGTTTCAAAACAAGAGAATGCTGTATTATTTCTATGTAGTGATGGTTCTATAGGCTAATAGCTTTATAGCCCTCCATTTATTAATCAATTTAATGGATTAATGCTATCTAAAAACAACCATCCCTAAATCTTGCATTAAACGAATAAGTAATCAATGACCAAAACAATGAATATATTTTAAATTTATATTCAGATTGGGGGTGTGCTCGCAGCATATTAGTCATCAATAAACTCAATAAATATGGATTATAAGGGGGGTTGTGCCCGCAGCATGTTAATTAGCGTCAGCTTCGAAAAAAGGTAAAAATTTACTGTTTAACCACAAGTATTATATATAGTTTTTAGCAGAGAAACCGAATCTTTACCATTCATCTCATTCACCATCTAGTTAATGTGAATCTGAATCAAATTTGAATCTATTAATAAATATAATCATGAAGATACATAGGTGGTACCTTTATTATATACACACACAAAATAGATATAGATATAATATGAATTTGTACATCCAGTTAATGTGAAGATGTACCACTAAATAAATATAATCATGAAGACAACTTGTCTCATTAGCATGTAAATTTCATAGCAATATTAATAGTCATATGAGAATATATTTGAAATCTAACTAACCTTCCTTTTAATCCAATCGGCATAACTTTTTGTATATGTTTCCTAAAGTAAGGTCGAATATTTTTTTAACATGCATTGGTCTGAATTTTCTAATTCCTCCGAATGCAAACTAGTATTGAACATTTGATTATAAGTTATATATATCATTACGAACACATCAAAATAATTAAAACAGTATATAACATAAACTTACTCTATAAATGGTTCCACCACGGCCATATTCATTAACACAGCTAAATGAGCACTTTTCCCTCATTAGCTGGCAATGTAATTGTCTTCTATATTGAAATTGGACATCCCTCAAGTATTCCACTGCTTTCATAATCTTCATTTCGAGATCCTTTTACCTCTATATGTCTTGATTTTTTCAAAAATTCATTGAAAAACAACATGCATTCTGCTGCAAGATACGATTCTGCAATACATCCCTCTGGTCATGCATAATTTCTGGCATAATCTTTGACTGTCTTCATATATCTTTCATATGGGTACATCGAACGAAAATGAACTGGTCCACACATTTGTGCTTCTTTTCCAAGATGAATGGATAAATGTACCATTATATCAAAGAACGACGGTGGAAAACAAATTTCAAACTCACATAAAACTTCAACAATCTGAACATTGATTTGTTCTATCTTCTATCTATCAAGAACATGTTGACATAATTTGTTGAAAAAAAAAAATAAGCGAATTATTGCTTTTCTTGCCTTTTTTGCCATTAATCCTCTCGATGCTAATGGAAATAAATGTTGCGTTAATACACGGTAATCATGTGACTTAATCCACTAATTTTGCAATCCAGCAACGAAATTCTATTTTTTACATTTGAACAATAGCCATCCGGTCCTTTGAAATCGTACAATTTTTTGCAAAATATTTTTCTCTTGGATTTTGACAACAGATATAGAGCCAGTGGAAGATATGTTTTATTCCCACGAGGTTGCGTAAGAAGCTCACGTCGAATTCCCCAATCCTCTAAATCCTTCCTACAGTTGGTTCCATCTTTGGATTTATTACCATGCAACATCGTGCCCAATAGGCTTTCACCAATGTTCTTCTCCACATGCATCAAATCTATATCGTGACATAATGGAAGTTCCTATGAAAACCATAACTATAATGCGTTATTGGGTTTTTCTTATACTAAAACAGTGAAAAATAAATAAATAAACCACTAACCTCCCAATAAGGCAAATCAAAGAAAATTAATTTTTTTTTCTACCTTGGTATCTCCATTTTCGTAGAAGTGTTAGTATCATCATATTCATCTTCTTCATCATAAACACACTTTCTCTTATTATTTTTCTCTTCTTTTCCTTTTCCAAATGCATTTGGATAATCCTTCAACAACGCATAGATGTTCCCCCTAGTAAGCATTCTAGGTTCACTATCTGTCTCTATGGTGTTATCAAACAATGCCTTTTGTTTCCTCCGTGAATCTAAAGGAAGTAGAAATCTTTTATGACCCATGTAGGAGAACTTTCGACTATGACTCAACCAATGAGAATGGGTATTGACATCACGTAATGGGCAAGTTTTTCCCTTTTCACACAACATCCAACAAAATTTCCATAAGATGGAAAACCATTAATCATCCATAGCAAAATTGCATTCAATTTAAATAAAGTTTTACTAAACGCATCATAAGCATTAACTTCATTAGACCATAAGTGATGCAAGTCTTCAACCAAAGGCGCCAAATATACATCAATATCGTTCTTGGGTTGCTTCGGGTCTGGAATAAGTAAAGTCAACATAATATTTTCCTTCTTCCTACACAACATAGGCGAGAGATTGTATGTTACAAGCATTATCGGTCAGTAACTATATTTTGAATTCAACATGGAAAATGGATTGAATCCATTTATAGCAAGACCAAGCCTAAGATCGTGTGGATCAAATGAAAAAGATTTATACTTTTCATTCATCATTTTCCATGTCATAAAACCCACGGGATGACGCATTTTTCCATCGTTATTTTTATTATTAAAATGCGATCTTAAATCTTCTGCCATCTTTTGAGATCTATACATTCTTCTAATCTCGGAATGATTGAAAAATATCTCAATACTTTAACTGGAACACCTTGTATAACCTCTTCAGTATCTTGATTTTTCTTCCATCTCGAAGAACCATATTTTGGACAACTTTCTAAATTTTTGTATTCTTTTCTAAAAAGGCAACAGTCATTCTCGTAAACATGTATCTTTACAAAACCCATGTCGAACGCTCTAAGAAATTACTTGATTTCATATAAGGTTTTGGGAAGCACGTTATCCTTCAGTAGAAATAGATGTTGCATAGCTAAAAGCTTATCAAACCCACTATCAAATAAGCCAGTCTCACATTTAAGATTATGCAAGACGGTGGTGACAGATAATTTTGTTTGATCTAAGCAACCAGGATATATTGGAGTTTCTGCATCTTCCAAGTTCTTGAGTAACTCATCCTCTTTTCTTCGAAAATCAACATTATCTTTATCATTATAAAAAAAACCATTATTCATGATATCTTCATCTTCATAGTGAATCATCTTGAATAGATCATATATGTCAAACTTATTTGTTTTCTTCTCTACATTTATCTCTTTACCATGATTAAACCATTCACCATCAAAGTATTTATGATCCATTCCTTTTATAATTAAATGTTCAGTGATAATTTGGTCATCATGGCGACTAAGATTCCGACAATCTCTGCAAAGGCATATTTTTTTTATACGTTTTTACGTTCCTCTTTGCAGCATGCACAAAATTCATTGCCCCTTGTCGGAACTCTATTCTAGTTCTATGACAAAAGTAAAAGAACATAAAAAAATTGAGTTTTAATATTAGTTTATATGTACTAATTCTCAAAATATGTGTTAAGTTAAGCATGGTTTTATCGCCTGTTTAAAAAACCTAATCTTTTTCCATTATCGACATATGAAGGTAAATAAGTTTCCAATCTTTGACGTATAAATTGGTTATCCGTTGTTAGCAAAAAAAAAAAAAAAAAAAAAAAAAAAAAAAAAAACTACACGTTGAAGTTATTACCCAAAAAGACATCGAGCATCTTATAAATGATACACTAACTAGCTAATTCTAATTCAGCGAATCCGATTATATGTTCAAATACAAATCCGCCAGGAATAACTATAAGAGAGAAGGAAAAGAAGTGCAATGGTTAAAAAGTAAAATGTTGGTTTGATAGATGTCGACACTGCAGTTCAGACTTTGTAGTTCATTTGAAGTCTTCTAAATACCAAACTGCAAAGTGGCTATTTAATTATGAGCATCACGATTGATTATTGAAAGATGGATGAACTAATTGTGTCCAACACTAATATTATGTTGGGGGAGTTGTCATTTATATTTTAAAATTCAATGCTAGATGAACCCATGCTTCTTAATGAACATTAGATAAAAAACCAAAAAAAAAGTTTAGGACCAAAACACGATCTTGGCAATAATTTCCAACATATTTAATAAGTAAGAGTACTGTATCATTCAGTTGAGGCCACTGACTATTGGTAAGCATAAGTAATTTGTTCACCTTAATTTGAAATCAATTGACAAAGTCTGAATATTAATAAACAGGAATACTTGTTAACCTAACTTAAAATCAATTAATAAAGACTTGATAGATCTCATGTAAGTGATAACATATGATGTGTGCCACGTATCCTATCACCAATTCAGATACTTTATCCTTTTTTTAGTCCGAATACCATCACCAATCAGATTGATTTGATCCATAAATGGGGTGCACTATACTACTAAAAACGTAAGCATGCACATACAAATTGTTTTTTTAAGAACAAGGTAGGCAATCATCTTCAACCAGTATAAAAATCACAAAAATTTAACAGATTGTACCAAAATATAATTCAGCATACAACATAAACTGTCACATGATCCACAATAATAACAATCATCAAAATAGTTGTTTGAATCAAAAATTGTTCGAACACCAAAGGTGTGAAATCACACTTCACCAAATGGTATGCAAAATGAAAATGGGTCCACAAATGCAGATGCAAGTAAAAGGAGGGAAAAAGTAAGTAAAAAGACAGGGAGTTTTATAGTGGTTCGGTCTAGGATAGATCTACGTCCACTTTTGAAATGGTTTTCATTATCATGGAGAAATTTACATAGAGCATCATCTCGTACATCTCTCTTATTACATTTGTTCACCCTTTACAATGATTCTCCACTTTTCACTCTCTTTCCACTTTATATCTCACTTGGATTTGAGAGGGAACAGACTAGATCATGTGATTAAATAACTTTCTTTGATTCCATCATGAAAATGGTGTCAGATCCGAGCTTTAAAGAGGAGCAATGGCGATTGAAGATCACTTGAGTTAAATTGGAGTGAGAATTAATGATGTTTGGAGAAGATGAGATCCACTTGATCTTGGAGGAAGAAGGAGTGAGCTTAGGAAGCCATTAATGGAGCTTGAGAAGCTTTAGAATAGTGGAGAAATGATTTGGGCAGCCCTTCGGGGTGGAATAATCGGTCCCTTGAGTGGTGGAGAGGTGAGATATTTATAGGTGTAGTGTGCAGGTTTTGGGTTGGTATGAAACTTATTTACGAAAATACCACTGGGTTGATTTTCGTGCCAACCCAAACTTGAGGCCGACAGACTTGATGCTGACCCAAACTTAAGGCCGACCAGGTTGCTTTATTTGGGAACCGACCAGGATTTGATGCGGATCAGTATTAAGGCCAACCAGGATTATAAATTGGAACCGTTCAGCGCCTTTATTTTGACACCAATCTAGATATTTATTGTTGTGCTACCGCTCTACTTCTAAGACCGGCCAGGGAACAATTTTGATACCGACCCATTCAGAAAATTAAGCACCGGCCAGTATCTCCATTTGAATACCGACCCGTGCTGATGATTCTGGCTGACCATGTGTTTTACTAAGCCGCCTGTTTTTTTGCCTCAGGATCGAATACTTATTTTACATTATTACCACTGCCCTTTTATTTACTAAACTTGCCATCGTGTTAGGTTTAATATCGATCTATTTGAATGCAATTTGGAGCCAACCCGATGTAGTCTGTCTTCACGTCACGTGTATCATTCATATTCAATCTACTATGCGAAATATACCGACCCATATACATTTTATGGTACCGACCCATTCTATTGCACAACGGAAATCACACATGCTTCATTATTGGCCACAAGTGTTATCACTTTGCTGTTGACTAGTCTTCATACACACATGTTTTAGAAATGATGTTGTTGCCATCGTATATGACATTACTTCATGATGCTTTCTCATATCAACACGTAGATGCATATAGACTAATTGACTCATGCTGGCAGAGTGAAACCAAATTATGGAATCTTCACATGTTTAATCCATCATGTTAAGTGTATTGGCACCATCTTTTATCATGTCAGACACCATTATAAAGCTGATGTGGCCAACCAGGAATGCCTTGTGAATGGTCCCGATCCACTAGCGTAGTTTATACAAACTTCATGTCTTTATTAAGCTTGTTAGTCCACGAGTTATATGCATGATTTTTCCTAATAATGCATGCTGTGTTATGCTTCACAGTACTGTCCAACCCGTACAAAGTATATATAGGCCGATCCATATACTTTTTAAGGTGTCAACGCATCTTGTATACATTGGTACTGACCCATTCATCATTTACGGTGTGACCGACCTGTTGTGTACGACGTGACCGACCGAACTATTGCTTCGAGGCCGACCGACCCACATTATTGAGACCGATCCATATTTGCGACTGACCTGGTGCTTTGGGACCGACCGACTCAGTTTTGGTGTCGACCGACCCGGTGATTTGAACTGAAACAATACCAGTCTTTAGCGCTTTAAATGTTAACAATCCGTTTCACATGCATTTAACTGATTATTTCTGACCCGTAATTCTAACAGGTTTAACAATAGCCTATCAGAAATGCATCCAAATAAAACATGAATATGAAGAAGTTATGCCATAATTGAGCCCTAGCAAGATAGGAGATGAGAAAATAAAAAAGAACGGAATAAAATAGAATAAACGAATGCAATTAGGGTTGACGGTTGCAATTAGGGTTAATCAGTCATACCATAACCGAGACCAAGCAAGATAGGAGATGAGAAAATAACATGCATTCAAATATTTCATACACAATCCGAAAAAAATCACAAATTCGAGTTCAAAAATTCATATCTAAATTTACCTATACCGTGCACGAAGATTTTCGTTGGCTTCCGCGATGTTGTTGAGTGGAGTACGACGGAGTTGACGATGACACAAGAAACGTTAATTGGTACGATGAAATTTCTTCGACAAAGCGATTTAGGGGAAAGGAAATTTCTTCGGTAGAGCGATTTGGATGAAAGGGAACGAGGATTAAAAAATTCTAAGTATGAGGGGAGAGGAATAGAAAATAGGTGGTCACATTTATTTTGGACTACGCAGACTATTTTTTCTTAAGCGGGAAGTGAATTTTTTTTTGCCGCGTTTATATTATGAGTGAAAACACATTTGCTTGCATTTAGTAATAAATGCCACTGATTTTTACAATGAAAAATCATTTTTCTTGTAGTGAATAGGAATTCAGAATTAAGCCTGCCTGATAATACTTAATTAACCATCATAAATCCAGGGTAAAGAAATGATTGTTATCAGCATCTATGGAATACAATCTCAAATCAGCCCTTAAATTTGGTGAGAAATCATATATAGATCTCAAATTTTGAAAGGAGCTGGTGTTAGAAAAATAATTGACAGCAGATCATATATGATATGACAAGTCAGTATGTATTCTAGTATCAACAAAGAGTGGATGAAAGAATTGATCGATGAACTTCACCATATGTGGAAGGAGTGCAGAAGTTTATTGACTTTATTGTTGAAAATGGTGGTACTGAGAAAATCTACTACTGTCCTTGCATACATTGTAAAATATGAAAAATGAGGATTAAGTTAGATGACGCTCATTATCATATATTTAGATGGGGAATTGTCCAATCATATACCATTTTGCATTTTCATGGGGAAGAGTCAGCGGGTAGAAAAAACAACACGTTAGTCAGGCTGTAGGTACTAGTGAGTCCGAACTTCCTAGGATGGAAGGCCTGGTCAATGATGCTGACAGATTTTATCATTTCCAACCTGTAAGTTTGTTGCCTGATAATATTGGAGAATCGCCCATAGTTGATGTTGATTGGCATGTTAATCAAAGTATGAAGTATAAATCATTTTTTGATAGTGGAAAAGAGCCATTGTACCCTTCAGTCCAAAAAGGACAACAAAATAGTATGCCATTGTGAAGCTGAATAGCTTGAAAACTCAATGCGGTTTTTTCGACAATGGTGTGATCGCACTCCTTGAATTTATAAAGGAAACGCTTCTTGAAGGTAACGCACTACCAATAAAGTACCCCCAACATAAAGAAGATGAATAAACAAGTTGGGATGAATTACAGAATTTATGATGCATGCATTAATGATTGCATTTTATACTGGAAAGATGATGGAATCATAACATCTTGTCCAATTTGCAATGAACCAAGATATAAGACAACGTTCAACGAAGAAAAAAGAGCTACCGAAGTACCTCAAAAGACGTTGAGACATTTCCCTCTAATTTCTAGGTTAAGGGGATTGCATACTATATCATGGATAGTCAATGCTATGACTTGGTATAGTCATGCCAAGTCCGCTTCAGCTATAATGCGTCAATCATGTGACACTTCTTAAAGGCGAGCTATTTTTTTTTTGACAAAACATTTGGTGCTAAACGCTTCGATTCTTGAATGATCCACATCACTTCTGGTTCTATTGTAACAAAAGATTCCCTTTTTCTGTGGAAAAGACCCATATCCATAATGATGATCTTACATATGGACAATTCCCCAATATCTTATTCATTCGCAACAAAATATTTTCTTTGTGTGCCGGTAAAAAAAACATATTTTTTTGGAGAGAGAGACTATTTCGCCAATCGAGTCATAGGTATCTGGTATATTCATACCTAACGATCTGAAATGACGTGCTTGGAATAGAAACAGACAGTTTCAATACACATGCATCTTTAGCCAACCATTACAGTTGTTGGCCAGTAATTCCGTATAATCTTCCTCCATCAATGTGCATGAAAAGAAAGTTTTCAATGTTGACTTTATTGATTTCTGGGTCGAAACAATCAGGGATACTGATGTTTATTTGCGACCACTGGTAGACGAATTAAAGCAGTTATGAGAAGAAGTCATTGCATTTGGCTCATTTAATAAACCTGAGTTCACAGTGAGAGCTAGGGTATTGTCAGCAATTCATGATTATCCTGCACTTGAGACTTTATCAAGGTGCACAACTCATGGATATTTTGCATGTCCTATACGTGGGAAAGACGATTGTGTTTATTATCTTCCTGAAAGTAAAAAAGATGTGTTACATGGGACATCGAAGATTTCTTCGTTCCAAATACAAGTTTCGAGATGGAAAAGAAAAAATTAATAACAAACAAGAATAGCATCGTCCTCTATGACCATTAAACGATTATCAAGTTGAATACAAGATAGCGAATATCAAGATGAAAGCTGGTAAAAACAAACCTGAAGTCGGTCGAAAACGGAGAAAGAAAACCGATGAAGAAGAACATGCCAATGTTCCCGCATGATATAGGGGGTCCATTGTCTTTGATTTGTCATATTGGAAAGCAAATTTGACCCGACATAATACTGATGTTATGCATACAGAGAAGAATGTCATTAAGCATCTCATTAGCATAATTATGGGTCATAAAGACAAATCAAAAAAGGGTATCAATGCACGTAAGGATTTGAAAACCATGGGTATAAAAAAAAATCGGATGATGGAAGATCCTGAAACAAATAAAAAAAACCATACCAAAAGGCAAATTTCATCTTGACCAAAAAAGAGAAGTTATGATTTTGATCCATTTTGACAAGCCTGAGATGCCTTCCAAATTCTCTTTCAACTTCCATAACAATGTGAACATCAATTATCTTGAACAAAAAATTATGAAATCGCATGATTACCATGTTAATATTGCAATAATTACTTTCGGTATTGCTTCAACATTCTTATCCACAGTAGAAAAATCTATGTACGCAAAGGTGATCAACAGGGAAACATCTTTTAAAAACAAATGCTAGTTTGGTAGAAACAATTTGTGTGTTTGAAAAACATTTTCCACCTGCATTTTTTAACATCAGCATCCATCTTATGGCTCATTTTGCCGATGAAGCATTGAATTGTTGCCCTATTAGATATAGATGAATGTATCCTTTTGAACGGTAAAGTACTAATCATAGTTTTGTTCATCATTACTCAATTTAAATAGCTAATGGTTATTTATAATTGATTGCCTTCATAGGTTAATGAAAACATATAAAGGATACGTGCGAACAAAAGATATATTGAAAGGTGTATTGCAGGATATATCGTATAAGAAGCTTGCACTACATAGAGTATATGACAAAAGGAGCCGTTAGCACATAAACATACCCATGAGGCCTTTCTAGACGAGGATGATGAGCTTGCTAGTGAGATGCCTCTAGATAATGGTAAAAATATGACCTTAACCCAAGTTCATAAATGGATCCTTAATAAGTACGATGGATTGGATGAGTAGGAGAAGTAAGTTCATGAATAACTCCTGAATTCATATTATTGTAAACCAACTCATAAATATGTTTTGAACCATGTTTTTCGCAGGAGGTATAACTTTTATGTGAAAAGTACTAAATTTCAATCTCGATGTAAGGTTACATGCGTGGTACCTTGTCAAAATTTTACTCTATGGTTACATGCTGAGGTATATATTATATTTTATTAAATATTTCACATATACTTAAGTGGATCATACGCCTTCATGACTATACTTTTGACTTATTTTGTTTTTTCAGTTGGTGAAGACCATTGATGTTGATTCAACTATTTGATGGCTGGTGAATTGGCCAAACTTTAAGGAACGTAGTTATATGAAATATCAAGTGAATGGGTTTACATTTTCGCCATAAAGTTATGAAGAGCAGATTTACTAGACAACGGTGTATGTATGAGAGAAATTACCAAATTTTGGAGCAAGTGGGAATGATGAAGATTACAAAGAAGCAGAAACAATGTATTACGGAATTATTTAGGAGATAATTGAGTAAGATTTCATTGACTTCAAAAAAAGTTTTTATTGTGATTGGGTAAAAGTCGAAGACAAGGTCAATGGTTACTCGATTGATCCTGTTTCAAATTTAATGACAATTAACTTAGAGAAATTAAAGACAAAATGTATAGTGAATGGCGATCCATTTATTCTTAAATTAGAAGCGAGTCAAGTGTTCTACTCAAAAGATTTAAAAAATAATGGATGGTTTGTGATTTTGCACACACTAAAATGGTTGACAATGAATGTTGATGACGTTGAGTTTCCTACTGCTTAAATCAGTTTTTAAAGATAATAAAAATTAAAAGATCTTACCAAATGCATATGTTAATATAAGATGTATTACTTAATTGAATTGAGTTGAATTCAAGCGTGACTAAACTTAAAAAATAAATTGTAACAACCCGCATTCTACGCATCGGAGAATCGTTGAATATTTATTTCTTTCTTATATGAAGTTGTATGGTCATGTGGCTTTGGGAAACGACCATTGGGGTAATTTTCCCATGTTTATGATTTTTGCCGATTTTTAAATGACCATTTTTCCCCTAGATGATCTTGTTTCGGCCATAACTTTTGATTGGAAAGGAGTTTTGACCTGAAACCACTTCCATTATCTTCGGATGATGGTTTATCTTTCCGTAGAGTGATCACATATGGAAAACGGACTTATCGTTTGGGAGAAACGGCTGAAATAAGGTTTGGAAGGTGAAAAACTGCTTAACCGGGCCAAATAGGGTGATTAGTGAATCGGCCCATAACCCATTTCAGGAATAGGGTTATGGGGAGGCTGAAAAGAGTTAGGGTTTCATTCCATTTCAGTTTTCTAGCCTCCACTTACCTCTTAGAAACCCTAAAAATGGCCTCCAACCTCTAAATCACCTCCAAATCACTTTCTAATCAAGGATTAAGCTTAGCAACATCAAATTAAGGGAGATCTTCACCAAATCAAGATTAGAGCTGCTGTTTAGCATTGGTATTCGCGCCATATCAGATATTTATTTCAGATCTAAGGTTTATTTGTGGCTAAGGTGAGTGATTTGCATAGTTTCTCACTAATTATGATTAATTAAGGGTAATTAGTGATGATTAGCGAATTTATACAATAATAAATTCTGGAAAAATATTTATAAATTCTTAAATAATGTTTTAGACCTCTGTTAGAAATTTGGGTTAATTTGATTAAATTTTACTAATCATGTCACTAGTTTTGCTTAAACATGCTTAAGGGAAAATATGGGGTTTTGGCTATGTTTGATCAATTTTAACCTATCATATTGATGTTTTTGTGTTTGAGGTCACTTCTACTTATTGCTATGACTGTGGGGTATGCTTTGTGATTTATTAGAATAGTTAGAATGGTCGAAAACGCCGTCGAATGGCATAAAACACTCGCTGGAAAAGTTGTAGGAAGACGATGCAGGTTTTCGGATCGGATTGGATGGATGGGCTCGGACCGGATAATGGGATGCCCAAGGGATCACCGAACTGAACCGAGGCTTGGCATAAGGGAAAGTTCGGCAAAAAGGAAGGCCATTATGGCTAAACTGGGATCAGATTGGAGCATCACAACCGATGGGGCCAACATCTAAAGGAGGAGTGCTACCGAACTGAACCAAGGTGCATCTACTCGACCCGACACGCCAGAGGGCTCCCGAACCGAACCGATGTACTACGAAAGGACTTGGAGGCCACGACCCGACCCGGAGCACTTGGAAAGAGGACGATCCGAACCGATAGAGAAGGAGGACTGAGGATCCGAACCGATCCAGTGATGACCAATAACCCGAGATGCAAAGGTAGTCCAAATGGAAATTAGAGCTCAGGATCCAGTTGGGAACCAATGAGTTCACTTCATGGTTGGGTTTTGCTGCGGGACGTGTGCTAAGGAGTTTTCGACGTTTATAACTTCGATTCACCACTGAAAGGGAATGACGGGCTACGTATCAGTGCAGTAGAGTCATCATGACTCGAGGGGCAAAGTGATCGTAGTAAGACTATGAGCCAGTGCATGGAGCCGTTGCGACTCCATGGGGCAGAGTGGACATAGTAAATGATTAGTAAGGCTATGAGCCAGTGCAGTGGGGTGTATACGACTCCATGGGGCAAAGTGGACATAGCGAAGGATTAGTGGCTATGGATCAGTGCAGTGAAGCCGTTGTGACTTCATGGGGCAGAGTGATCATAGTAAAGTATTGGGTGATCGAAGTGGTGGATATCGTATGCTTTATGCACTGAGTGAGAGATGTTAGGATGGTTGCTATGCTTGATTGTTTTCCATCACTATGACATGCACACCCCCACCCCCGTTATCTTTACACCATTTATTCAGTGGCACCTTAGAGTGTTGTACAGTATGTAGTGCTAACTCTTTGGTTGCAGGTCCAGGTTCAGGTATGGTTTAGTATACCTGTTATTGTTCTGTTTAGCGGCTTATCCCTCACACCAGACTTTTGTCTGACCAAGAGTTTTATGTCTCTTCTTATTACTCTGGGTGCTCCTAAACGAGCAGACTAGAGACAGGTTAGTTGGTGATGCACGAGTAGCTGATCCGGAGGCGAGCATGAGGCTTCCACGTATGATATATATATATATATATATATATATATATATATATATATATATTCTCCCTGTGTCGTTGGCGGTCACTACTTGGGCATTAGTAGCGTACCTCCCTTATCTTGCTTTTACCCTTAGAGACAGTTTGAAAAGTTGTAATAATGATGATGTGGAACATAAGTTGTATTTGGATTTTCCGCTGCTATGATAGTTTGTTTTCAGCTTATGCACTGTCTCACCTGTTTTATGTCAAGTATGTTGTTATTATATTTTGTTCTATGCGCTGTGAGACATTCTACAGGTTCCTTGTTGATTCTTCGTCTTCTTCCTTTCCTTCTGACGACCGTCCCGTGCTAACTGGACATGTGTACAGCGCACTTTTGGAGTAAATGTCGGTTGGTGCGGGGCGGGCCGTCACATTTGGTATCAGAGCTCTAGGTTGCGTATTTAACCTAGGAAAAAACACTAGGGAGAGATAGTACGTATATGAGAGTGCATATTTATAATTACTTTGGTTTTCAAAAGCTATATATATACTATTAGTATAGCTAAGGATGAAGTCACACTGCACTAGCACCACTATGGAGATGGTTAATCGTTTTCTCTTTACAGATTGAACGATGAGTCGATACGCAAGAGGTGCTGGTAGAGGAGCCAATAATGGGAATGTTGCTAACCTGAGGACGATGTTTACTGACCTCATGAGAGAAATGCTTAGGGATGTGCAGGGGGCAGCTCCCAATGCCGGTAATGGTGGTGGTCCAATAGTGCAGGCGCCTAGGGTCGATTTCGCTAAGCTATGCAAGAATAACACTAACCTTGGTGGGAAGCCATTCCACGGAACGGAGTCGGCCACGGATGTTCAGGATTGGTTGGATAGCTGTGATCGTATCTTCGATGACTTGGGTATCGAGGATGCGATGAAGAGAAGGCTAGCATCTCGTTAGCTGCAAGGGCGAGCGTTGAATTGGTGGAATGCTATTAAGACAGCCACTCCAGAGGATCAGGTTACTTAGGATCAGTTTAAGGCTTGCTTTAGCGACAAGTTTATCCCAACTGCTCAGAAGTCGGAATTGTTTAGGAAGTTCTTGGAGCTTAAGCAGAATGGTAGGGCAGTCTCGGACTATATTGTTGAGTTCGACACCTTGTCGAAGTATGGATTATCCCTTATCGATACTCCTGAGAAGAAGAATGAGAAGTTCATTTCTGGTTTGGATGGATACTTGGGGGAAAGGCTTATCAACCACATCGATGAGACTTTTTAATCGATCGTGGGGAAAGCTTTGAGATCAGAGAGTCTTTACCCTAAGTCAAATACCGAGGTTGCATCTGCAGAAGGGCTGAAGCCGCAAGCAGGCGGTGGAGGCAAGAATAACACTCAGAACAAGAGGAAGCAGAACCAAGCTAAGGATGGCCAGAAAAAGAGTAAGAATGATGTTGAGTGCTTCAGCTGTGGTAAGAAGGGACATTATGCCAAAGAGTGTCGGGCCAAGCCAGCGGATAGGAAGTGCTACAACTGTGGCCAAGTGGGACATCATAAGGATAAATGTCCACAACCTCTTAAGGAGAAGCAGATTGTGAAAGCATATGTTATCGGTGCTATTCCTTCTTCGTCGAATGCCCCAACTGCGGCGGAGAAAGGAAAGAATGTCATCATTCAAGGTATGCTTTCTATTCATGATGTACCTGTTCGAGTTTTGTTTGATACTAGGCCTTCCCGTTCCTTCATATCTAGTGACCTGGTAGATAGGTTGGGACTGGAACCCGAGATAATCGATAGAATGTTGGTTGTCACGAACCCGATTGATGGTTCGACTAACCTTAGTATGATTTGCCGAAATTTGGTCTTATTGAGTCATGGATGTATGTTTGTTTGTGATTGCTTTGTTTTGGGCTTTACTGGGTATGGCATTATATTGGGGGTCGATTGGCTCCAAAGGTACGGGGTGGTGGTAGACTGTGAGGGCTTTTTGGTGACAGATAGGGCGGATGACGGGCGGAGGGTAGTGTTTGGTAGTCTACCTAGTGATGGGGTAATGGCTAGTTTTATAAATTCCCTCGACATCCCACATGATGAGTTGTTAGATGTGCCCGTGGTTGGCCAGTATCTGGACGTCTTCGAGGAAGTGACCGGACTTCCACCACACCGAGAGATTGAGTTCCATATTGATTTAGTGAAAGATGCCAGACCTATAGTAATGCCACTTCGTCGTATGGCACTAAGGGAGCAGCGAGAGCTCGGGGTGCAAGTAAGCGACCTTTTGAAGAAGTGGTTTATTAGAAGAAGTGTCTCCGAGTGGGGAGCACGAGTTGTGTTTTCCACTAAGGCAGATGGTTCCCTTCGTTTGTGTGTGGACTATCGCGAGTTGAATAAGGTGACGAGGAAGAATAAATATCCTCTACCGTGGATAGATGATTTGTTTGATCAACTGGAAGGAGCAAGAGTGTTCTCCCAGTTGGACCTCGTGACAGGATTTCATCAGCTCCGAGTAGCGGCTGAGAGTGTTCCGAAAACGGCATTTAGGACGCCGTTTGGATTCTATGAGTGGTTGGTCATGCCATTTGGGTTGACCAATGCACCAGCATACTTCGTGGATCTTATGAATCGGGTATTCAAAGATCAGTTGAATAAGTTTGTTCTGGTGTTCGTAGACGACATCCTTGTTTACTCAAGGACAGAGGAAGAACACAAGGGACATTTGAGGATAGTGATGGAGGTGTTGAGAAAACACCAATTGAAAGCGAAATTTACTAAGTGTCACTTTTGGAGGAGGGAAGTGAGATTCTTGGGCCATGTTGTTTCAAAGAATGGTATTGCCGTGGACCCTGCGAAGGTGGCTACGGTACAAGATTGGTCTACGCCCAAGAATGCAACAGACGTAAGAAGCTTCTTGGGGATAGCTAGATATTATCGTAAGCTTATCCAGGACTTCTCCAAGATAGCAGCACTGTTGACTCAGTTGACTAAGAAGAATCAAGCCTTCGTCTGGGACGGAGTGTGTGAGAATGCATTCAAGAGTCTAAAAGAAAAGTTGACGCATGCGCCAGTATTAGTCATTCCTAAAGGGAATGAAGAAATGACGGTATACACGGATGCTTGTGGTACCGGACTAGGTGTTGTATTGATGCAAGGAGGTAGGGTTGTAGCTTATGTTAGTCGACAACTAAAGCCGCATGAGAAAAAGTATCCTACCCATGATTTGGAACTGGCAGCGATCGTGTTCGCGTTGAAGATGTGGAGACATTATCTCTTGGGAGAGAGATTTGAGTTGTTTACGATCATAAATCGTTAAAGTATCTCTTCTTTCAAAAGGATCTAAATCTCCGACAGCAGAGATGGTTAGAGTTCTTAGCTTCGTATGATTTTGATATCGCATATACACTTGGGAAAGGCAATGCGGTAGCCGATGCCTTGAGTAGGAGACATGCCAGTTTAGGGGCTATGTTTCTTGAATGGAAGTAACTGGAGTATATCGCAGGGTATGATTTCAGACCAAAGTGCGAATTGGATCCAGAGATATTAGCTAGTTTGACGATCAGACCCACCTTGATTGAGCGGATTTGTTCCAGTCAGAGGGACGATCCTGATCTATTGGAAATCATCTCCAAGTCAGAGATGAATATCGATGGTGAGGAGATGAATTTGTATGGGCTTGATCGAGAAGGATGGCTTCGAAAGAATGGAAGACTAGTTGTACCCAACGTGAATGGTTTGAGAGGTGAAGTGCTTAGGGAATGTCATCACTCAAAACTGACTATACACCCCAGTGGTGATAAGATGTATCGAGACATGAAGCAGACTTACTACTGGGAAGGGATGAAAAGAGACGTTGGGAAGTTTATATCCAAGTGCATGAATTGCCAGCTAGTTAAAGCCGAGCAAAAGAAGCCTAGTGGTTTGTTGCAACCATTAGAAATTTCCGAATGGAAATGGGAGCAAGTCTCGATGGATTTCATTGATGGTTTACCAAGGACTAATTCGTGACATGATAGCATTAGGGTAATTGTGGATCGATTGACTAAGAGTGCAAGATTTATACCAGTCAAACCGACCAGAACGACAGCTAAGTTAGCAAAACTGTGTATGAAGTGGGTAGTGAGATTTCATGGAGTGCCTAAAAGCATTGTGAGTGACCGAGACCCGTTATTTACTAGTGGGTTTTGGAAGAGCTTACAAGAGGCTCTAGGGTCGAAATTATATCTCAGTACCGCGTATCATCCTCAAACCGACGGTCAGACAGAGAGGGTGAATCGTATGTTGGAAGATCTCTTGAGAGCTTGTATATTGGATTTTGGTGGATCATGGGATGACCATTTGCATCTAGTAGAGTTTGCATATAATAATAGCTACCAATCCAGTATCGGTATGGCTCCATATGAAGCTTTGTACGGAAGACCGTGCAACTCTCCATCATGTTGGATAGAGACCGGCGAGAAGTTTGTGCTTGGACCAGATGTGGTAAGGAAAACTTCAGATAAGATTAAAATCATTCAACAACGGATAAAGGCTGCTCAGGATAGGCAGAAGAGTTATGCTGACAAGAGGAGAAGAGACTTAAAATTCTCCGTTGGTGACTTGGTGTTTGTCAAGGTTTCTCCGTTGAAGAGCATGATACGATTTGGCAGGAGAGGCAAGTTGGCACCAAGATTTGTTGGCTCATTCCCAGTTCTCGTACAAGTTGGGAATTTGGCATATAGAATTGAATTACCAGAGAAGAAGGAGGGAGTTCATAACGTATTTCATGTTTCCCAGCTAAGGAAGTTCGTGCACGACCCAAATATGACTATTTCACCCGTTCAGTTAGAGGACTTCGAAGTGGAACCCGAGGCGGTTGGTAATCGCAAGCCGATTCGTATTGTCGAGCACGATAAGAAGCAACTTCGAAGGAAGGCGGTGAAGCTAGTCAAGGTTCAGTGGGGGTGAGAACGAGAATGACTGTATTTGGGAGACAGAGGAGAGCATCAGGAAGACGTATCCAGAACTCTTTGCCTGGTAAGATTTACTTTGCAATTTAGTTATTCCGCATGCTAGGATAGACCTGTTTTGCATGTTTGATGGTTGTCTTATGGCTGATTGGCATGCGGGACCTTTTGTGTGCTTTGGTTAGGGAATTTCGGGGGCGAAATTTCTTAAGGAGGGGAGAATGTAACAACCCGCATTCTACGCATCGGAGAATCGTAGAATATTTAATTCTTTCTTATATGAAGTCGTATGGTCATGTGGCTTTGGGAAACGACCATTGGGGTCATTTCCCATGTTCATGATTTTTGCCGATTTTTAAATGACCATTTTGCCCCTAGCTGATCTTGTTTCGGCCATAACTTTTGATTGGAAAGGAGTTTTGACCTGAAACCACTTCCATTGTCTTCGGATGATGGTTTAACTTTCCGTAGAGTGGTCACATGTGGAAAACAGATTTATCGTTTGGGAGAAATGGCTGAAATAAGGTTTGGAAGGTGAAAAACTGCTTAACCAGGCCAAATAGGGTGATTAGTGAATGGGCCCATAACCCATTTCGGGAATAGGGTTATGGGGAGGCTGAAAAGAGTTAGGGTTTCATTCCATTTCAGTTTTCTAGACTCTACCTCTTAGAAACCCTAAAAATGGCATCCAACCTCTAAATCACCTCCAAATCACTTTCTAATCAAGAATTAAGCTTAGCAACATCAAATTAAGGGAGATCTTCACCAAATCAAGATTAGAGCGGCTGTTTAGCATTGGTATTCATGCCATATCAGAGATTTATTTCAGATCTAAGGTTTATTTGTGGCTAAGGTGAGTGATTTGCATAGTTTCCCACTAATTATGGTTAATTAAGGGTAATTAGTGATGATTAGCGAATTTATACACTAATAAATTCTGGAAAAATATTTATAAATTCTTAAATAATGTTTTAGACCTATGTTAGAAATTTAGATTAATTTGATTAAGTTTTACTAATCATGTCACTAGTTTTGCTTAAACATGCTTAAGGGAAAATATGGGGTTTTGGCTATGTTTGATCCATTTTAACCTATAATATTGATGTTTTGGTGTTTGAGGTCACTTCTACTTGTTGCTATGACTGTAGGGTATGCTTTGTGATTGATTAGAATAGTTAGAATGGTCGAAAACGCCGTCGAATGGCGTAAAACACTTATTGGAAAAGTTGCAGGAAGACGGTGCAGGTTTTCGGATCGGATCGGATGGATGGGCTTGGACTGGATAATGGGCTGGGCAAGGGATCACCGAACCGAACCGAGGATTGGCATAAGGGAAAGTTTGGCAAAAAGGAAGGCCATTATGGCTAAACTGGGATCGGATCAGAGCATCACAACCGAAGGGGCCAACATCTAAAGGAGGAGAGCTACCGAACCGAACCAAGGTGCATCTACCAGACCCGACCCGCTAGAGGGCACCCGAACCGAACCGATGTACTACGAAGGGACTTGGATGCCACGACCCGACCCGGAGCACTTGGAAAGAGGCCGATCCGAACCGACAGAGAAGAAGGATTGAGGATCCGAACCGATCTAGTGATGACCAATAACCCGAGATGCAAAGGTAGTCCAAATGGAAGTTAGAGCTCAGGATCCAGTTGGGAACCAATAAGTTCACTTCATGGTTGGGCTTTGCTGCGGGAAGTGTGCTAAGGAGTTGTCAACGTTCATAACTTCGATTCACCACTGAAAAGGAATGACGGGATACGTATCAGTGTAGTAGAGTCATCATGACTTGAGGGGCAAAGTGATCATAGTAAGACTATGAGCCAGTGCATGGAGCCGCTGCGACTCCATGGGGCAGAGTGGACATAGTAAAGGATTAGTAAGGCTACGAGCCAGTGCAGTGGGGTGTATACGACTCCATGGGGCAAAGTGGACATAGCGAATGATTAATGGCTATGGATCAGTGTAGTGAAGCCGTTGTGACTTCATGGGGCAGAGTGATCATAGTAAAGTATTGAGTGACTGAAGTGGTGGATATCGTATGCTTTACGCACTGAGTAAGAGATGTCAGGATGGTTGCTATGCTTGATTGTTTTCCATCACTATGACATACACACCCCCACCCCCGTTATCTTTACATCATTTATTCAGTGGCACCTTAGAGTGTTGTACAGTATGTAGTGCTAACTCTTTGGTTGCAGGTCTAGGTTCAGGCATGGTTTAGTATACCCGTTATTGTTCTGTTTAGCTGCTTATCGCTCACACCAGACTTTTGTCTGACCTAGAGTTTTATGTCTCTTCTTATTACTCTGGGTGCTCCTAAACGAGCAGACTAGGGACAGGTTAGCTGGTGATGCACGAGTAGCTGATCTGAAGGCGAGCAGGGGGCTTCCACATATGATATATATATAGATATAGATATTCTCCCTATGCCATTGGTGATCACTACTTGGGCATTAGTAGCGTACGTCCCTTATCTTGCTTTTACCCTTAGAGACAGTTTGGAAAGTTGTAATAATGATGATGTGGAACATAAGCTGTATTCGGATTTTCCGCTGCTATGATAGTTTGTTTTCATCTTATGCACTGTCTCACCTGTTTTATGTCAAGTATGTTGGTATTATATTTTGTTCTATGCGCTGTGAGACATTCTACATGTTCCTTGTTGATTCTTCGTCTTCTTCCTTTCTTTCTGACGACCGTCCCGTGCTAACTGGACATGTGTACAACGCACTTTTGGGGTAAATATCGGTTGGTGCGGGGCGGGCCGTCACATAAATCATTATGGAAATTAAACAATGCTTGTAATGTTTGTTTAGTGGTGGTTATTGATTTTGTTCCAGAACGGTTGGTGTGTAAGTGAGGCATTTGTAGAAGGATTGATGTATTTTGTTACGCTCATTTTTTAAGTGTGGCGGTGTAAAAGTAGTTTTTTTTAATTATTAACTACGTATGCCACATTCTGATGTAAAAGAAAAATTTATATGCTTAGAATATGTATATACGTGTTTTTGTTTGTTTCTTCATTAAACCACCTTTTGCAATTCAAGTGCTCAATGGATCCAATGCAGCCGAGACGCAAAAAGTTGCAGCGGGGATAAAGTGAGGAAATAGCGAGATATAGCAAATAACTCTGAAATAGCATACAAAACTCATACTTAGTGCTTCTAAAAATCTGTAAATGGTAAATAAATGAAAATTTAACATTTAATTATAATTAGCACATTCTCAATTTTAAATAAAAGCATGTGCAAATATATGTAAATAAACGTAAACCTTTATTTAGCATGATTAAATTTAATAGAATATTATAGTATTTTTCACTCTAAAAAATATGTGTTAAAATATTCTATTAGAAAACTAATTATATAATTTTTATGATATATAAACATAAACAGGAAAATACCCTGAAGGACAAAAAGAACAAAAAATTTGTTCCATAAGGACAGTAGGCTAAAATTTTGTCCATAAGGACAAATTTTAGTGTAAAGGGTATAGTGGGCTTTTGAGTTCCTTCCATTACACTAAAATTTGTCCTTATGGATAAAATTTTACCCCCTTGTCCTTATTGATCAATTTTTTGTAATGCTTAATAATGAGATATATTGGAATATAACGAGGATATAGTCGGGTAATAACAGGATATTAACTGCATAGAAACCACCTCATATTTACATCAAATACCCACTTGTAATGTAGGGAACATCAAATCCAAGTTTGCATAGAATTTGAAGCTTCTTTGAGAACGTTTCAAAAGTTTGTACATTTGACCTTCTTTTTCAACATACCTTTAGTTATAAAAGTGTTCGTAAAAGGGAAAATCTTGTTGCCATCTTATTATTGGCACGCTTGTTGGTTATGGTTAGCATTATTAGCTTTCATACTTAATCCTCTCAACTTATCTTAACACAGATAAATTTACTTTGCATCGCATTATTATTTTACTTCCTAAGTCATGCTTGTTCTATATTAGCTTTAACTATACATGTTTTTCTTTATCACATTGCAAAACAAAACTTAATTTACTATCTATATCAACTGCAATAACTCATTTATTATGTCGTGAAACAAAAAAAACAAGTACGAAATATCTCCTAAAATAATCTAGCCTTGATCTTTGCGACATGCAACTCTAATAACCACATATACATGACAAAATACAAGAACAAATAAACTTCAAGGTCCGCAAATTTTATTAATCTCCAAAATAATTACTTACACATATCAGCATAAACAAGCACGAGCAAATTTTCAGGTCTTTTTTACATATGATTATATTAATCATGAAAATAATTACCAACATATAAATATCGATAAAATTAAAGTAATCGTATTGAAATTACATTTGACTAGGTGTAGCCAATAAGTTATCAACTAAAATTATAAGTTCTATCATTTTAATATAGGAAGCACGAGCAATCCATTTGTGTACGCACACACATGAATGTAAGAAAGAAAATGTGATACACATCTGATCAGTAGAAGCATGAGCAACTAGTTCCATCTCTATATTTATTCCATGTTTCTATATTTACTGTTAGTTGTATTTATCATCATGGTATCAATGATAACTATTAGTTATCTTTATCATATACTCTCTGGAAATGTACATATATCTTTCCTTTTGCATGATGCTATTACTTGTTTAAAAATATCTTCTATTTACTCTAGTAAGAAATAATAGTAAAAAGAGAGTAACAATGTCAGAAGCATCAGTACATTTAATTACGAAATCATCATCTACGCAAGGGGAGAAAGATGGGGCAAATGCAATTGGTGCTCCAGTTTTAGATAATGTTGGAAGAATAGGCAGTCCAGTTGGGAAATTGGCACGAATGCATGTGTCTATATCATATGAAAGTTGGGATAAAGTACCCAAAAAATTTAAGGATGATTTTTGGGATGAATTACAGGTAAGTGAAAATATATCACTTTCAGTTTTCTCTGTAACTATATTTTGGAACATTGCTTTTGTAAGTAAGCAACTCTTAATTTTCATTGACTTTTTCTTGCTAGATTCAGATGCAAAAGATTTGTATTTATAAAAGATATGCTAGTTATTTAGGAGATACAAGAGCCAATTGAGGACAAGTTACTATGACAAATTTGATAATGATGAAGAGAGAAGGAAAAATTATCCTCTAAAAATCCGCTTAGAAGATCTGGATGGATTCTTGAAAAACGAAGCAAAACTCGGTGCACGTGGAAGAAGAAATATAGGAAAAGAACATAACATTGTAAAGCTATGGCCATCACACTGGTCGTAGTCACGCTATAATACAACATAAAATGGTAACTTATTTTTAGTACCTTCTCTCTTATCTTTGATAACTTACCTTAGACTGTATTGATTATATGTAGCAGAACACAACTGTCCTTCCTTTTGAAGCAGCTATAAAAATTTCAAAGCTTTGATAGTTCATATTCTCAATATATTTGTAATTATTTTATCTTTTTTCTCTAATTTGCAAATTAAAATAACGGTCCGAGACACACCCATTGTTATATTATTTGAGATTGTCTAGAGAACACCCATTATCACGGGAGCTGCAGTAGAAAAGCTCGCATATAATCCCAACGCCAATCGACCAGTGCACTGCCTAGGTTTCTAGCAATTGCTACTATGTTTTCATGCATGTGTGTCTTTGCCCAAAGTTCTGAAATTGTTCAGTGCATCATAGAATCTCAATAAATGGCTATTAAGGCAGTTTACATATTTGATACTTAACAAATAAATTTAATTATAATTATCAATATTTGTAAAAATTAAATGAGTTATTTAATCAATATATGAATGAATCAAATCACTATTTATCTATTAGCACCTTAGTTTATATGTAAAAAAATTAGAATGTTTGTTTGGAGCGGTTATACTTTCAAAGGTAAGACTACGGAAAATGAACTTTTGCTTGGTCATATAAAAATGATAGGTTATTGTACATTTGTTACTATAGGGAATTGCTTGGTAAATATTTAAACGGTTTATGAATGAAATACATTGTTTGGATGAGATGTCTTTGTTTTGTTGTTGTAGCATTTTGTGATTAATTGAATATTTTGAATTATACTCCTAATCTAGAGCATAAAAATATTTTGCATAACTTGGACATAGTGTTATTGGAGTTGAAATCACCCGGTCTTATGGATCTGCACCATGCATTACTTGTTTTAGTTTTTTTTTCTTTTTTCTTTTTTTGGAAATCACTTGGTCTTATGAAATCACTATTGGACATCATACTTATGTTAATTCTTGCCTTGTTTAAAAAAATTGCCCATTTCCTTTTTAGTTGCTAGCTAGTGGTCATCTAGAAAAAGAAATCACACATCATTAAGTATGGGAGAAAATGTAACACCCCACCTCCGCTAGGGTCACTCGCAAAGGAATGCACTAGCTTTAGAGGGGCATTATTGGTAAACATGCACAGAAATATCACAAGACAGAACATATAAAATGGCGGAAGTAAAATCAATCTTTCATAACATTAATAAATAAGGTCTAAAGCCTTTTTCATCAGAGTACATCAAAACCTGTCTTGCAATAGTAAAGAAGCATAAAAACCTTTTCATAAAATATTCCCCAAGTAAAACAGTAAAGCAGCCATAGCCAAGAAAAGTCCAAGCCATCCAAGATGACCTTCAAGCAGAAGAAGTCTGAACTAAACAACAGTATTTCCTCCCTGTAACCTGGGGGGGAAACGGAAGACAAGAAGCGAAAGGAAACGGGGTCAGTCATAAAGACTGGTAAGTCCTATCTACTTCCAGCATAAAAACAGATAAAGGTGACGTGACACGCATAAACTGAAAGTAAACACAAGGATGATGACAAGATAGATAAACTACACCAAGATGACAGGATATATCTGCGGCATCAAGATAAACAAAAGTATCATGATAAACTACGGTGTCAAAGAGTCATGATGTCAAGATAAAACAAGGTATCCCATCGTCCGGTTTCTACCAAGTATAACGTCCCACGGTATCTATCCTGTATATACTCTGCACCTACCGTACTAGTATCCCAACCTTGTTATGTGTTAACATGAA
This sequence comes from Allium sativum, assembly GCA_030737875.1. Lineage (NCBI taxonomy): Eukaryota > Viridiplantae > Streptophyta > Magnoliopsida > Asparagales > Amaryllidaceae > Allium > Allium sativum. The sequence goes on along the minus strand of CM060915.1, from coordinate 495,938,204 downwards.
TGTCCCTTACTCAAAGTCGTGTAATGGTCCATGTCAACCTAATATATCGCATATATAGGTTACTCAACTCGTATGTTTCTTTCCATGTATATAAGTTCAGTCCTTTGCCGTACCTCGTACGGGCTTCCTCATGTCGTATTATCCTTGAAATCGTTTGGACTGTCACCCTTGTTCTAGCTAGGCTCTTCCATATGAATCATCGTTTGAACTACTAGGACTTACGCCACCTAGCACCACTAGGGATTACGCTTACCTATTGCACGCTTTCGTATTTCGGTTTGGGTTAAACCACCTAGGCCACTAGGGATTACGCTAACCGTCAACCGCGCCCTTTTTCCCACGCATTCATCGTGAATCGTTTTTCTATAACTGTATGCACATGTATCACATCGTGCCATCCGAGTCCTGTCACAGGGCAAAACAAGAAATACAGGACTTGGTCGGGAGCTTTAGATTTATCTGCCGATGGAGATACTAAGGTCTGCTTTTCTACACGTGGCTATGGTCCCACGAGACCCCTCCCTCAACTAGTGAAAGGCAACACAAGAGACAATCTTGCATGAGAACTACACTCCGACCAGCCCACATCCTACGACCTACCTCACCCATAATTAGATAGCAATTATGGTCTGTTGGGTGTTCCCTGCCTTTCTGTACGTACACGCTTGACTTAAGATGGTAGATGATCGACGAACTTGCTATCTCGGGCACCTTATGTATTCGTCGACTCACTGCTATCCACCCCAGTCTTTAGGTCGCTCGCATAGCAACCAAGGCATATTCTTGGTTCTTCTACCGCAGACCTCAACCTCTCGTGAGCCTAGTATAATGACCTGGCAGCTCACAGAGGGATCCCAAGAATATCCTCACGTTCCCCGAAGCCGCTGCTTCGTTACCCAGTTCGCTGGAGCCTTTATCTAAATCAGATAGCCTGCTCCTACACGTATACTTAAACGATGACCTACCGTATCGGGTTACTCATCTATCTAAGAGGTGGTCCAAATTTCCTTGGCTAAGAATTATTACTTAGTTTCTTTTAACTAAGGTTTACCACTTAGCCTTATTTCCATAGTCCTTGTTAACTATGGTTATTTACCTAATCCTCCGAATTAGGGTTTATCTAATGGGTTAAGTGTCACTTAAGTTCACAACTTAACCCGTCTACAAACCACGTCAAAATTGGCTAAGTATCCAAGTCCAAAACTTAACCCTACAAACCATGTGTCAAGTTGGTTAAGTATATCAAGCAATTCATGGCTTAACCTTATCTAATTATCATTTTAGATTGGTTCAGTATATGTATTAACTTGACCTTATCTAATTACTGAGTCATATCGGTCAAGTGCATTCAAACGATTCGTGACTTAGCCTTATCATGTTTTCACGTTAGATTGGTTAAGTATAGGTTAACTTAACCTCATCAAATTAACGAGTTAGATTGGTTAAGTATAGGTCACTTAACCTCATCAAATCATCGTGTTAAATTAGTTAAGTGTTTAACTTAACCCCATTAAATTACCAAGTTGGATTAATTAAGTCTAGGCTAACTTAACCCCATCCGATTACCATGTTTAGATTAGTTAAGCCTAATCTTAACCCCATCCATTAACTGTATTATACGGTTAAGTGTCATTAAGAAAATTTACTTAACCTTATCATGTTATCGTGTTGGATTGATTAAGTGTTGGTTAACTTAATCCCGTCCACTAGTCGTATAAAAATGGTCAAGTGTCATTAGGCAAATCAAGTTACTTAACCTACCCAAGCTTATCATGTTTTGTTAAGTATCATTAGCCTAATCAAATTACTTAACCCATTTGTCCATATCATATTTGGTTAAGCCTCATTAATCAAATTAACTTAACCCTATTATGTGGCATTAATTATTTAATGCACCCCAACCTCTCACATTAGACTTTGTTGTGGTTACCTAGTTAAGCCGGTGGGTTCCGGGTAGATTTACACCGCAACTTGGTCTAACCTCGGGTCTTAGGCACAACATGACCAACTTCCCACATTGGATCCTATTGTTTGTAGCCACTAGTTAAGCCGGTAGGTTCCAGGTAGAATTACGCTACAAACTCAACCCAACCTCGAGTTGGCCACTCTTATGTTTTCTAAGTGTCATGTTCATATCCAAGTCTTCAAGAATATGGGTAGACCTAACTTAATAGGTAAATTCCCAATTCCGTTATCAAGTATACTCACATGTCAACTTCCATGTTATATTTAATGTTACATGTTGTCATGTTATACCCATTTAACCCAAATCATGTTTCACATCATATTTCATGAAACTTCAAGTTAAGTTTTTCATGTATGCTCACGCTCGTCTAACCTAACCCCAAAACGTGTTTCCAACATAAGTATAGACGAGTCAACATAGTAGGAATACTATGACTACAAATTGGCCTTGAACATGCATATTGTCATAAAAAAGGGTTTTGGCCACAAACACACAAAATGTCACAAGGGAATTTGGCCACAAACATGCATATTATCAAAAAGGGTTTGGCCATAAGCATGCACAACTTAAAAGAGGGGATTGGTCACAAACATGCATAATCTCATAAAGGATTTGGCCACAAACTTGCATGATAGCATAAGGGGTTTGGGTTCATAAACATGCATAAGCCCCAAAATCTAGTCTTAGCCAATGTTTCACAAGTAAAATGGTTCCTAAAGGTTCATGCTAGCATTTCATGCATAAAGATCCAAACTTGCAAGTTAAACTAGGTTATGCATAGCATGAGAGGCATGATTAAGTCACTCACAAGGCCTAAAATCATAAATATAAACACAAGAGGCAAGGTAAGGTTCATATAGGTTCGCATAATCATGTTTAGCCTCATTTTATCCCATGTCATTATCAAAACTACCGTTTCCATCTAAAAGTAGCTAGAACTTACATAGTTAGGCCTAGGGAAAGAAGCATGAATCATCTTGGCTAAGAAAGGTGCCTCCTTTGTTGAAGAATCGTCATGGAACTCGCATAGCAACGTTGATCTTCCTTCCATTTGGTGTAGCTAGCTTGCACCACTTGATTTGAACCCGATTTGAGTGCTTAGGCTTTAGGGAAAAGAGGATGGAGGCCATGATCACTTGGCATTTGGGCAGCACTTCGTGGAGAGGGTGAGTTATGAGGGTTTAGGGTGGCCTTAGGGGTGTTTTTATAGCGATTAGGGTGTGTTTTAGGCCATAGGATTAGATCTAGGATAGATTAGGACCATCAGATCTCGGAAGCTTCCAGAACCAGCCCAAGAACAAGACCAGGTGAGACAAACAGGTGCGCCAGGCAACTTGCCTCGGCCACCCCCTGTCGACAGGCAAGTCGACAGGGCTGTCGACTTGGTCTGGGCCCAAGTCGACAGGCCTGTCGACAGCCCTGTCGACATGGCCTAGGCGGGAAACTTCCCGCCTAGCCCCCAGATCTGATTTCCAAAACTGTTTCCGAAATTCAAATTCCCAGAAACCTTCTTTGGGCCTTTTACGGGTCATACGGACTCCGATTCTCGAAAACTCGGACTCTATTTCGCGTATTTTTCCGAGACGAACGCAATGGCATAGCCCGTTTCACTTGATTCAGAATTTAAAGTTTAATCCTGTCTTGATTCTTGATTTAACGTGTTGTAAAAATTCGGGTTGTTACATTCTCCCCTTCTTAAAGGATTTCGTCCCCGAAATCTCAAAGTTAGGAAGAACATATCCTACCATCCATCATCCATCTACTCAAACCATCATCCACAAGCAACCATTGTCCTTAGACGACTTCTAATGCTTTACGAATGTATGCAAAACGTGTGTGTACATGTTCCTTAGCTAATGCTAATGGTCAAGCCTGAAAAATCTTTCTAATGCAAAGTATGTTTAGTGCCATGAATCCAACATGTATGCAAATAGCCCTAGTCATGTAAATACTATATGCGTGCACAATCATTCATTCATATGCAACATCCGCATGATAACACATTCAATTTCATCCATAAGCAAGTATAAATACTCATGCATATGCAATATGAAATGTAACCGAGTTGAGCTAGTATCTAATGTGTATTCGCGCATCCACGAGCAACCACTTGCAACCATATCAACCATAACATGTTTCAAATACATGTTTACATCCATAGGGTTCTACCTAAGATTCCCTGAAACAGGGTCGAGAAGATAAACAAAACAAACTCCTTACGGGGTTTGTAACAGAAATAGGACCGAGGGGATATCCATAAAAGATAGCCTACAAGCAAGCTCAACAGAAAACAGGGATCGAGGATATACTCTTAAAAAGAGATATCATGCGCGCATCTAGTCTTCAGTCTTCTGAGTCGCATCTCCTTGAGCTTAGTTCCATCGTGCCTTGACCGTCCCATGACTTCATGATTTCCCGTTTCCATAACATGGGTTGGAACTCATTCCCTCGTCGCCTCCCATTCCACTTGCACTTCTTCTTCTTCTAGAACACTTGGCGCAAACAGGACTGCGTACTCATGATTCCACGCAAGCTTTCCAAAATTTCATTAGTGAATCCTGGACCTCGTACCACAAGGTATTCCACGTAGAAAAACTTTCTCTTGAAAGTAGACAGGTTGCCATGCGCACTTACTAGGGTAATTCCCATAACCCATGCACAAGTGAAGTAGACCATCCGTCCTACTAGCAAACACCACTCGATCGGGTTTCTAATTTCCAACAAAGGCATCTAGGGATTCTAAGTAACTAATCATGACAGAACCCAAAAGGTTACGCGATACTTCAAGGGTATTACCAAAACAAGCCAAGAGTCTAACTACCCTCCTTCTAAAACCGAGAGTGGCACCCCTTACTGGATAACCACTTCATCCTTAGAATCCATCCATAGCTTATAAACATAAGCATTATTTCCAAGCTCAATACTTGGCATAGACATTCTCAAATCCAAACAAGTCATGAATAAATGGACCGATCTTCCAATAGGACTTGAGACAAAAACGGGATCCTCTATTATACTAGTACTAAGGTGCAGAGACTCAACTATCGAAGCGGACTTAAAAGATGCGGTGATCAAAACAAAGTCCCGACGGGATGATAGAGAAGAAAAAACTAAACCTTTAACAAGATCGTTACCCTTCCTCTGAGGTACCCTAGAAATGAGAGCATACTATTGCCCTCCTGATGATCTTGTCCCTGTCCCATGATACTTAACTATCTGTCCCGTTTCACCATACCAAAGGTACTCTCTCGTCATGGGTTTCATTGTTCATCTTTCTCCCTCCTTTGAGGACTAAACCATACCAACAAGTTGCTCACCCATAAGCCCATATCCTTTATCCTCTTTCTCACTATCCTTTCTTGTATAACTCTGCAATGGTCTCTCGAGAACCACCTCCATCGTAGGGGAAACACTTACGTAGCTAGAAAGATTAGTCGCAGTCAAAACCACTGTGACTACAGATGGAGTAAAGAAAGGAAAAGAGATTAAATCAAGGAAACAAGGATGATGCTAATGGCCATTGGGGAATAGCCTTTTTCTTTTAAGAGAAAATTTTCGTGAAAAATGCTTCTTTGTAAATGGTTTTCAAGTAGTTTTCAGAAGGTCTTTAAAAACTTTTGCCCAGTCTAGTAACCTTCTGCTCTGATACCAAGTGTAACACCCCACCTCCGCTAGGGTCACTCGCAAAGGAATGCACTAGCTTTAGAGGGGCATTATTGGTAAACATGCACAGAAATATCACAAGACAGAACATATAAAATGGCGGAAGTAAAATCAATCTTTCATAACATTAATAAATACGGTCTAAAGCCTTTTTCATCAGAGTACATCAAAACCTGTCTTGCAATAGTAAAGAAGCATAAAAACCTTTTCATAAAATATTCCCCAAGTAAAACAGTAAAGCAGCCATAGCCAAGAAAAGTCCAAGCCATCCAAGATGACCTTCAAGCATAAGAAGTCTGAACTAAACAACAGTATTTCCTCCCTGTAACCTGGGGGGGAAATGGAAGACAAGAAGCGAAAGGAAACGGGGTCAGTCATAAAGACTGGTAAGTCCTATCTACTTCCAGCATAAAAACAGATAAAGGTGACATGACATGCATAAACTGAAAGTAAACACAAGGATGATGACAAGATAGATAAACTACACCAAGATGACAGGATATATCTGCGGCATCAAGATAAACAAAAGTATCATGATAAACTACGGTGTCAAAGAGTCATGATGTCAAGATAAAACAAGGTATCCCATCGTCCGGTTTCTACCAAGTATAACGTCCCACGGTATCTATCATGTATATACTCTGCACCTACCGTACTAGTATCCCAACCTTGTTATGTGTTAACCATGAATGTCCCTTACTCAAAGTCGTGTAATGGTCCATGTCAACCTAATATATCGCATATATAGGTTACTCAACTCGTATGTTTCTTTCCATGTATATAAGTTCAGTCCTTTGCCGTACCTCGTACGGGCTTCCTCATGTCGTATTATCCTTGAAATCGTTTGGACTGTCACCCTTGTTCTAGCTAGGCTCTTCCATATGAATCATCGTTTGAACTACTAGGACTTACGCCACCTAGCACCACTAGGGATTACGCTTACCTATTGCACGCTTTCGTATTTCGGTTTGGGTTAAACCACCTAGGCCACTAGGGATTACGCTAACCGTCAACCGCGCCCTTTTTCCCACGCATTCATCGTGAATCGTTTTTCTATAACTGTATGCACATGTATCACATCGTGCCATCCGAGTCCTGTCACAGGGCAAAACAAGAAATACAGGACTTGGTCGGGAGCTTTAGATTTATCTGCCGATGCAGATACTAAGGTCTGCTTTTCTACACGTGGCTATGGTCCCACGAGACCCCTCCCTCAACTAGTGAAAGGCAACACAAGAGACAATCTTGCATGAGAACTACACTCCGGCCAGCCCACATCCTACGGCCTACCTCACCCATAATTAGATAGCAATTATGGTCTGTTGGGTGTTCCCTGCCTTTCCGTACGTACACGCTTGACTTAAGATGGTAGATGATCGACGAACTTGCTATCTCGGGCACCTTATGTATTCGTCGACTCACTGCTATCCACCCCAGTCTTTAGGTCGCTCGCATAGCAACCAAGGCATATTCTTGGTTCTTCTACCGCAGACCTCAACCTCTCGTGAGCCTAGTATAATGACCTGGCAGCTCACAGAGGGATCCCAAGAATATCCTCACGTTCCCCGAAGCCGCTGCTTCGTTACCCAGTTCGCTGGAGCCTTTATCTAAATCAGATAGCCTGCTCCTACACGTATACTTAAACGATGACCTACCGTATCGGGTTACTCATCTATCTAAGAGGTGGTCCAAATTTCCTTGGCTAAGAATTATTACTTAGTTTCTTTTAACTAAGGTTTACCACTTAGCCTTATTTCCATAATCCTTGTTAACTATGGTTATTTACCTAATCCTCCGAATTAGGGTTTATCTAATGGGTTAAGTGTCACTTAAGTTCACAACTTAACCCGTCTACAAACCACGTCAAAATTGGCTAAGTATCCAAGTCCAAAACTTAACCCTACAAACCATGTGTCAAGTTGGTTAAGTATATCAAGCAATTCATGGCTTAACCTTATCTAATTATCATTTTAGATTGGTTCAGTATATGTATTAACTTGACCTTATCTAATTACTGAGTCATATCGGTCAAGCGCATTCAAACGATTCGTGACTTAGCCTTATCATGTTTTCACGTTAGATTGGTTAAGTATAGGTTAACTTAACCTCATCAAATTAACGAGTTAGATTGGTTAAGTATAGGCCACTTAACCTCATCAAATCATCGTGTTAAATTAGTTAAGTGTTTAACTTAACCCCATTAAATTACCAAGTTGGATTAATTAAGTCTAGGCTAACTTAACCCCATCCGATTACCAAGTTTAGATTAGTTAAGCCTAATCTTAACCCCATCCATTAACTGTATTATACGGTTAAGTGTCATTAAGAAAATTTACTTAACCTTATCACGTTATCGTGTTGGATTGATTAAGTGTTGGTTAACTTAATCCCGTCCACTAGTCGTATAAAAATGGTCAAGTGTCATTAGGCAAATCAAGTTACTTAACCTACCCAAGCTTATCATGTTTTGTTAAGTATCATTAGCCTAATCAAATTACTTAACCCATTTGTCCATATCATATTTAGTTAAGCCTCATTAATCAAATTAACTTAACCCTATTATGTGGCATTAATTATTTAATGCACCCCAACCTCTCACATTAGACTTTGTTGTGGTTACCTAGTTAAGCCGGTGGGTTCCGGGTAGATTTACACCACAACTTGGTCTAACCTCGGGTCTTAGGCACAACATGACCAACTTCCCACATTGGATCCTATTGTTTGTAGCCACTAGTTAAGCCGGTAGGTTCCGGGTAGAATTACGCTACAAACTCAACCCAACCTCGAGTTGGCCACTCTTATGTTTTCTAAGTGTCATGTTCATATCCAAGTCTTCAAGAATATGGGTAGACCTAACTTAATAGGTAAATTTCCAATTCCGTTATCAAGTATACTCACATGTCAACTTCCATGTTATATTTAATGTTACATGTTGTCATGTTATACCCATTTAACCCAAATCATGTTTCACATCATATTTCATGAAACTTCAAGTTAAGTTTTTCATGTATGCTCACGCTCGTCTAACCTAACCCCAAAACGTGTTTCCAACATAAGTATAGACGAGTCAACATAGTAGGAATACTATGACTACAAATTGGCCTTGAACATGCATAGTGTCATAAAAAGGGGTTTTGGCCACAAACACACAAAATGTCACAAGGGAATTTGGCCACAAACATGCATATTATCAAAAAGGGTTTGGCCATAAGCATGCACAACTTAAAAGAGGGGATTGGTCACAAACATGCATAATCTCATAAAGGATTTGGCCACAAACTTGCATGATAGCATAAGGGGTTTGGGTTCATAAACATGCATAAGCCCCAAAATCTAGTCTTAGCCAATGTTTCACAAGTAAAATGGTTCCTAAAGGTTCATGCTAGCATTTCATGCATAAAGATCCAAACTTGCAAGTTAAACTAGGTTATGCATAGCATGAGAGGCATGATTAAGTCACTCACAAGGCCTAAAATCATAAATATAAACACAAGAGGCAAGGTAAGGTTCATATAGGTTCGCATAATCATGTTTAGCCTCATTTTATCCCATGTCATTATCAAAACTACCGTTTCCATCTAAAAGTAGCTAGAACTTACATAGTTAGGCCTAGGGAAAGAAGCACGAATCATCTTGGCTAAGAAAGGTGCCTCCTTTGTTGAAGAATCGTCATGGAACTCGCATAGCAACGTTGATCTTCCTTCCATTTGGTGTAGCTAGCTTGCACCACTTGATTTGAACCCGATTTGAGTGCTTAGGCTTTAGGGAAAAGAGGATGGAGGCCATGATCACTTGGCATTTGGGCAGCACTTCGTGGAGAGGGTGAGTTATGAGGGTTTAGGGTGGCCTTAGGGGTGTTTTTATAGCGATTAGGGTGTGTTTTAGGCCATAGGATTAGATCTAGGATAGATTAGGACCATCAGATCTCGGAAGCTTCCAGAACCAGCCCAAGAACAAGACCAGGTGAGACAAACAGGTGCGCCAGACAACTTGCCTCGGCCACCCCCTGTCGACAGGCAAGTCGACAGGGCTGTCGACTTGGTCTGGGCCCAAGTCGACAGGCCTGTCGACAGCCCTGTCGACATGGCCTAGGCGGGAAACTTCCCGCCTACCCCCAGATCTGATTTCCAAAACTGTTTCCGAAATTCAAATTCCCAGAAACCTTCTTTGGGCCTTTTACGGGTCATACGGACTCCGATTCTCGAAAACTCGGACTCTATTTCGCGTATTTTTCCGAGACGAACGCAATGGCATAGCCCGTTTCACTTGATTCAGAATTTAAAGTTTAATCCTGTCTTGATTCTTGATTTAACGTGTTGTAAAAATTCGGGTTGTTACAGAAAACACACATGAAAAAGCACAGTACCATACTTGATTCAACTTCTTCCTACTTCGTAAGTTAAATAATCTATTATTTTAGATGATAGATTAATAATGATTTATTATTATGACATATAAATTTACATGTTTTATCAGTCTATTGTTTTATATAGTAATGCATCAATTAATAATAAAATCTCAAGTAATATCATATTTTAGGTAAAAATTGGAGAAGCGAAGGAAACAATAAAAGATGTTGATGAATAAGACTTTCCATTGGATGAAGACATCCTGTCTCAAGTGTTTGACAAAAGGGGTCAGGCTCACAGTATTGAAACCAAGATATCAAGAGCACAAGTTAAGGCTTCTAATACTGTACGTAAACAACTCAAAAGGACCAAATGAGGCTCATAAAACTTGAAAGCTGGGATGGACAATACAGAGAGTACACTAAAGTCATTGATCAACTTTACACCAAAACAGGTGATTATCAACGAGTACAACCGTTGCAAACAATTTCAGCAATGCTTATTAATGTTGTTATAAGGGCATGGCAATTTTTTTCCAACGCATATAAGCGTTGGTGAATTTTCTATTCCAATGCTTATAAGCGTTGATATATTTTCTTTGCAATGGTTACAAGCGTTGGTAGATTTTCGTTCGCAACACTTATAAGCATTTGCACCCCATTTATAGCCCATCTGTAGTAGAGGGAGTGAATGAGTGGAAGGAGAGAGAAGGGGAAACTGGTGGTGGAAATCAAGGGGCTTTTGCGGTGCTGCACTATTGGGGTGCCATTGAATATATATATATGAGGGTTCCGCTACACCTCTTACATTGCACGTGAACTCTCCCCTTTAATCTCCACCACTCATTTCCCCACTCATTCTCTCTCTTCTCATTTCTTAGAGGAAAGAGAGAGAATGAGTGGGTGAATGGGTGGTGGAGATTAAGGGGGAGAGTTTCAAGTCATTGTAGTGCGAGTAAATCTACAAACAAAGTTATCTTGCAAAACTTTTATTCCCAACCCAACAAAACATAGTTTCTTACGGATCTTTCACGTAATAAAAGAGAAATGTATAGAATGTTTTTTAAAATTAAGTATATAGGTACCTTTGAATCAAGATAATCCATTGCCTGTTGTATGGCATATGTTTTCAAAGTTGGCACTAGCTTGAAAAAGGTTGCAGACAAAGTTCTATTAAGTTTCCAGTCTATACAAAATATGCAAAATAATACATCAGACCTAAAATATACAGAAAGCATGTGTAATCTTTTGAAACAAGTGTTATTTTAACTTCACTTTCAAAGAAATGTACACATGTAAAATGAATCAAAAGTGAAATTATTATCTTTATAGTAATTAAATCCATTAGTATAAATACTGATATTAACCCGATAGAAATTAACATTATTTATTCAAGAAACGTACGCATGCAAAATATATAAATTCATACTATTTTGTGTTATAGCTGTTATCGTGTATTTTATTTGTTTTTTTTTTTTTGGGGGGGGGGGGGGGGTGGGTGGGGGGTGCAAAACTTTGCTCTGATGATTTTGAGTTGAATACCTGTTCTTTACATCACTTTAGTCGCGGTAATGTTAGCGCCTTTGATCTGTTACTCTTGTGCTAATTCTGATTTACTTAAGATGGACATTACTCACACTCTGTGCATCAACTTCCAGTTACATTTCATTTTGCTTTGTTTTTTGACTTGTAATGATTGGGGAACCCATTGTTTTAAACATCAACAAAAATTTTCTCAGTGTCCAAAACAACTACACATATTATAGTTTTTCGGTTTCCATTTATAAGAATGATTACTTGGCGTTTTTCATTACAGCATCTATGTATTTTCTAATAATTTACAGGAACTAAACATTCATGTAGAAGGATATGTTCTTAGATCGCTACCACAATTATCATAAAGTATCCTTTAAAAGTCTTGACCATGTCTATTTATGAAATTTAGTCATGATACGAAATATTTTATGTGTATGTTGCTGTGGAAAACATGACAATTGATGATATATATTTATTCACAATTACACATACATACATATATAGCTTGCCTAACCAAACAACATTATAATACTATCTAAGTTGTATAATATAAGTGCTAAGATATGCACTGGTTAATTCCTACATAAGTTTGTGATTAGAATGCTGACAGATACCTTAGTTTAAGTAATCCAAATTCAGGTGTACGTTGATTTGGTGCAAAAACCAAAGGATCTGGAACTGATAAATGCTTATAAGAGTAGTTATGGAAACTTATAAAGCAATTCAAATTTAAGCTATAAAAAATGTCTAGAACAAAAATTCATGTGGCGATGTCCTAGAAAAATTATCAGTGTCCACAAAAGTCTTATTATTCCAGTATAACAAGTAGACGGACATAGAAATATAATTTTGTCTATTGATGATATTATTTCTCAAGCCATACATTATTATTACTGAACAAGCCAAAGATTAATCGATAAAGAGATGGATCTTGAAGAAAACGAAAATTTGGAGTTTCTCAAGCTCGTAATGGCAGCTGTCCTAAACGAGAGACATGTTAAATTTGAAGTTTATAATATCCATTGCGGCCAGATTTAAGATGACCTTCTTGCTGTTATGCAAGTAATATTCGATTGGAGAAAATTATAAACAAGACTAATCTCATTTGCCTTATTACCGATAGAAAAGGAAAACGAAATCCTGCCGTACAAAGATTAAACAAAGCATTACTTCAATAATAACATGGATTATCGTAACATTTTGTAAATTTCAACCATTTAAGTTATTGAATTAAATTTAATTATTGAATTTAAAATATTTTATAATAAGAATTAAACGATAAATTTAATTTAGAATGTATTTATTCGGAAATTAAAATATGAAATTGATTTATAATAAAACGTTTATCTTTAAGATTTATTATTTTCATGTAAAAGTGATCTAAACAATTTTAGATTGAAAACATCAATGTTTGGTCGCTCCGTTTGAATCGATTTTTGATGATTATTTGCGGTAGTGGCAACCGTTATATCTCAAATAATAATATAAATGTAAAATAAAAATTAAAATTAAAATCCAAAACCATTTATTTAAGATGCGCATAACTAGACATAGAGAAGGAATCAATTTAATAGAATAATACGCAAGTTAGTTCCGTTGCGTTAAATTAATTAACGATTTAGTAAAATTGCTATGAATAAAACTTCGTCTGAACTTCATCAAATTTGAAAAAAAAAATACTAGATTGAATTCTAAGAATAACACTATTTTTAGTTTCGTGAAAATCAGACGTTTTGACATTCATTTAATTATTTTCGCATGCGAATTATACGTTAAAAGGGGTCCATAGCACATTTTTTTTATCAAAGCGTCATGACATTACAAACTGTGTACTGTTGCATCCCTCTCATCGCGCTGATCACCGCTGTATATTTATTTATTAGTTTCGGTACTCGGTGCGCCACAAAATTGCAAAATAGCTTGCGAGTTCATTTTGAAAACAGAGTCATTTGAGTTCACTATTCGGATTCAGCATATTTTTCTAACCATTTTAGGTCTGCATACCCAGTGTGTAATGATCGAATGACGCCAGGGCCGGCCTTGACAATTTGGAGGCCCCTAGTCCAAGCTGGAAGTCAAAAAATTAGTATATAGAAAAAATCTGCAGTCCTCAGCGCTCCCCAGGATTCAAACCCCAAACCTTCAACGTGAAAAGCAAATGAAATTCCACCGAGTCACCATTCCTTTTGTAAACATCCCATTATGAAATTTATACATACACGAAATTCTTTGGACGAGGCCCCTTCCATATCGGAGGCCCTAGGCAGCCCCCTAGTAGGCCTATGCCAAGGCCGGGCCTGCATGGCGCTCAAAAGGACAATAATGTGAATAGGCAATAATGCAAATAGGAACATAATTAACACCATGTCCATTCAAGTTCACGTCTCTCTGTATTTGGCTTATGCACATCTTCTCCTTATTTATCTTCTTACCCGAGCTTGTTCTGTTAGGATTTCCGTAAGATTACTACAAAATTAGATTTAGAAAGAGTGAAGAAAATAACAATAACAAGCAAATTACTCCAAACAAACCTTTATTAATCCACCAAATTATTACAATGAAAGCCCTAAAAATAATTGAGAATTTATCTCAATCCCATAAAACAAGTTTTTTTCTTCTTTCCTTCAAGTACAAGTAAATCTCTCCCCAATGAGATGCTTATATAGGCAAATTGAAAGACTAGGTCTAAACCTAATTGCACTACAAGAAAAATACCCTATTGCAACTAGCTATTTGCCACAGGCGACAAATGACAGTTGCAGTAAATAATATTTAGCGACAACCCTATTGTAGCAGTTGCAATAGATGAGATTTAGCAACATGCCTTTTTGTCTGTTGCGAAAAGTATATTTTTAGCTACTGCGTTTCTCTTCCTGTTGCAAAAACATACTTTTAGCAACTGTGCTTTCATAACAGTTGCAACAAATATATTATTTGCAACAGCGCTCCCAAGCCAGTTGCGAATAAATATCTTTAACAACTATTTTCGCCTCTTGCAACAACTGTATTTTTTCACAACTAGTAAAGCCAGTTGCAAAAAACATACTATTAAAAATTAGTATCAGCTTTTAATGATTATTTTTTATTAATTAATTTTAAATAATTACCATCAAATGAATAACTACTAGTAATCATCTAATAATTAAGATTAATATTTAATAATTATTAATTAAACATAAAATTTAAGTATTACAATGTGATATTTATAACTGATAATTAAATAATAATAATTACTAATTAATTGATAATTAACATTTGGTAAGCATAGTTACTACAAAAGTATGAAGTAATAAGTAATATTTAGTTATAATATAATAAGCATTTAAGTAATAAGTAATATAATTAATACAAATTAATATTTTACTATTTTATCATGGTTAGTTGTTAATATATAGTGTATAAATTATATTTAACAATTATTTACTACATTTAATAATAAATAAATCTAATAAAATTTAATTATTATAACAATTTAATATATTTGTTTCACACAGTAATCACTTGCCTAAGGTTAAATTTAAAAGGGATTTAGTTAATTATTAACTGTAAATCTAAGTTTGAAGTAACTAATTGGTACTTAAAATTAATTATTCTTTTAAAGATTTAACAATTAGAAACTAGCGTATAATTACGTTTACAGCTTATAAGGCATAGACAGAATGCACAATCCGCGAATGGTAAACAACCTCAATCATCATCGTTCAAAGCTGACCAATCCAACGAACGAAAGGACACTAATGCTTCTTTTACGGATTGCCCTGCTGTCCATTCTCTTTATTGATTTTACCCTTTCCGCTTCAGCCCCAGTTCTCCTCCTTTGGCTCCGTTTGTTTAAAAAGCTCTCTCTCTCTCTCTCCCTTTTTTTCTTTTTGAATCGGTGGATCTATCCGGCAATGGATTTGGAAAATTATGGTATTGGATTAGGGAATTTTGAATTGGTATCTAGGGCTGGCGTTGATAATGTCTGACGAAGAGGAGCTAACACATAGAAATTTGGGGATGGCTGATATGCGGTTTGTGATTGTTGATTTTAGTTTCAGTTAGGGTTTCGAATCGTGGCCGAGGCAAGGTAAAGGAGTTATGGTATTGACAATCGCATGGAACGCCGGTTGTTGGTCAACGAAAGAGCGATTTGACGAATCTGGGTGGGTTTCAAATGAGTAACGAGATCTAAATCTGAATTTAATTTCTCCTCTTAAAAATTTCCTCAATTACCGATTGTTGAGTTTTAGATCTGGATTTAATGTTTCTGTCGCAGCCAACAATTATAGTTGCAGCATCCTTTCTGTGCTAAGGTGATATTCGCAAAAGATTTGGGATGTGCATTCAGTGTAGTTCTTGCCTGACTGACATATTCTCAAAAGATCTGAGATGATATTCGCATTCAGTGTTGTTGCTGTGTATAAGGCTGGAGAAGACCAGATGAATGGTTGTTTTCAGCGAATAAGAAAGGCTGGCGCTTGCTTTGATGAGTTATCATATCCATCACAATGTGTAAGCAAAATGTATTTTCTGCATGTGATTTTATTGAACTCGTTGTTATTTTGTTATAATCCTGCTCTGATACAATCACTAACTAATCCAAGTTACCAATGATGTTCATTTTGAGGTCAAATCATTGAATGAATAGTATAGTTCGCAACCATAACTTATGATACAAATTCTGATGCAGTCTTATACACAGTCTCATACAAAGTTTGTATTTAATGAAATTAGCAACCACTTTTTAATGTTTTCTTGTCTGTGCATTGCTAATGTTTGGTCATCAATATATTGCAGGTTGAATTTAATAGAGCAGCACAATCTTTGACTGATATAGTGATTCCACCCAGTCAATGGAAATGGGCATTTAATAAATTAGTTAAGGTTAGTGACCAATGTTTTGTCATTACACTATTTTTGTTTCATTTAGTTGTATAGGTTAAATATCTTACGAAAGGTGCATATTAAAATATTGAGTTTTTGAACTTATTTGGGTACATATTTAAGCTTTAGTATTTCCTGTGCATCCAAAGCAGAGGTCTAATTATTATAAAAGGGATTAGAGAGAAATTGCACATGTGGAGTCCAATTTAGAACAATTCTTTTATGTACGACTACATGCATGTTTCATGTATGATCTCAACCATCCATTTCAAATTTATTGATAAAATACTATTTAGTTAAATGAGTTAACGATGATATAATTTCAAAAGGATAGATTACATATATGATTTGGAAATATAGGAATTTATCTCATTAATTTACAGTTTTTTTTCGTATATAAAAAGTTGCTAACATGAATCATGTTACTGTGACACTGCAATTAACAAAATGAAACTTACACCCTCGTAGATTACTTGTACAAACCTGAATAGCAGTGTTTCTCACAAATTAACCTAACGTGATTTTTTTTTTCTAAAATATATTCTAGATATTTATTAATTTTTATTTCACTCTAGTTCAACTTCCGTTTTTTTTTTTTCATGTTTCTTTAGTTATTCAATCTAAAACTATACAGTGAAATAATTAAAGGACATTTGGTCTTTTACATGATATGTTCATGAATTATATTCTTTCAATCTAAAACGGCTTGAATTATATATGAACTAAAGCTTATCGCCTACCTTGCCAGTAATCTTTTCTATGCATATTAATCTCATTCTATTTTCTGTCATGTCTTCTGGTCTTTTGACTTTTATGCTGTGGATATATACTTGCTTACAGGCAAAGCCTATATAATATTCTTTGTTAATATTTCAACAATCCAATAGTTCTCTGCAATTGACAATTATCTAAGGTGTCTATGCATACAGTTGATAGTTCTTAAGTATAACTATTTTTTCCTTTTAATTTTCTTTTCTAAAAAATATTTTTTTTTTGTATAGTTGATTATTTCTTCTTTTCTAAATCTTTTGCGACTAGATGAAGGTCCAAAAATCTAAAGATACTGGTATCTAGTATAAATGATTGGGTTAGGATGTAGGTAACTGCATTGTATGTGCGTACGATTGTTTCAAAATCAAACTGGTCTCATACTTGGTACAAATATATATTTAAAGCCGGAATTGTGTGTATTGAAATCTGAAACAATCGTACACATGGAGACTGTACATGGATATGGGTTGAAAATGGAATATGGATTTGTGTGTATAACCATTTTTCCATTTTGTATTAGGTCAAGGGATAACTTCTAGTTACTTCAGAGATCTTACTGGAATGAAACAGATCAAAAAACATGGATTAAATTCCATGAATCTGAAACATTTTATGGTAAATGTCTTTTACTCTATTTTGTAAAACTGCAGTCTTACTGGAATGAAGCATTTTGCTTATTGCACATCTTAATAATGCATTTTTGGCCACACACATTCATTTCAGGTTAATGATAAAACCCATCGTGGTGATATGATATGAGCGGGTCTGGGTCAAACTGAGAATACAAGCAATTGCTCACTGGTTACGGTCTTCCAACTGGAGGGTATTTAGGGATGATATGTTGGGTACAAATTTGGGATATCAACGCTCTTAGGCATGCCATTATTCATGGAAAGGGAGTGATTTGAATAAGTTCGATTCGGGTAAGATGAATTTCCCTGGAACCAGTTATTATGAGCATAAAAATTAGAGGAAATTTTTGCAGTTCTACTTGCACAAGGCTGTCTTTCTTTTGGGTTTTCTGTTACTTCACAGGACTTGCGTAGCTGTTCCCTTAACTCATCTAGTTTATTCAAAAACCCGGATCTGTTTAGGCCAACATTGTTGGAATTTTTCCTTGTATTCTCAGTTTGACCCAGAAGCATTTTTGGCCCGTCTTACTATTTCAGTCATGCAGCATTTATTGCACATCTTAAACATGGATCAAAAAACATGGATTAAACTGCTTGTGTTTGGCATGCTTGAAACCATTCAGAATCTGCCTTTGCCGTTTACTAAAGTATTTTGTAAATTATACAACAAGAAATGTGTTGTGTGAGAGAAGAAATTGTTGTACATGAATGATGTATGAAAATTATGGAAATTTTCGTTGTAATTGTTTGTACTATTAAAACTTTGCTAAAATAAATTTTTTATTTCATTTTGTGATATACACTATTATTAAAACGAATACATTTAACATGTAATATCTATAGACTACAATTTTTTTTTTTTAACGATTTGTGGATCTATTGCAACGGGCATATACTGTTGCAAAAGTATCTGTTGCAACAACAAAAGCTCGTTGCAAAAAAGTATACTGCAAATCTTATTGCAACGGGCAAAAACTATTGCGAAAATGGACCGACCTTTTGCAACTTCGGCTATATAGACGGGCACTGGCCTGTTGCAATAGGTCTACTGCAACAGATATGACATGTTGCGAAAAGTGTTTTTTGTTGTTGTGTTGGGCCTTAAAATATCTCAGAAATAAATACTCCTTAAAACTTGTTCAAAATAAAACTTTCCCTAAAATATCTCAACAAATCCATAAAACTCGGTCAATATATCCTAAAATCCCGTAACTACCAATATCTCCACTTTAATATCCATGTGATGAATATCACAAAACATAACACTCCACCTTGATATGAAATCACTCCAACACTCAACAAATCTAAAAACCACCCCCAAACTATGCATTTCCCTAATGAGATACACCACATAAAAAATCTCAAAATTGCTTGTAATACCACAATGGCCTCCATGTAGACTTTGTGGCTTTACGTTGATGACTCTACCTTGATTCAGATGAACTCGCCTCTCCTAATCCAATTTGAGAACTCATAACATTCTCCATCGTTTTTCCAAGCAATTTGTATATGTTATCATTTCCCCGTTTTACGCGCAGAAGCTCGTTGTTATCCCTCCAAACTCTTGTAAATCCACCTCTAGTCGAGAAATTACAACCTTTTTGTTCCAATTGTCCAATTGAAGAAGGATTCTTCTTAATTTCTGGGATGTACCTAACTCCCGTTAACTTCACCACCTTTCCATCATTCATCTTCAATCGAACTGAACTTATGCCTTTAACATGCAAATCTCGACCGTCAGCGGATACCACTTTACTACTTTGTTCTTCATAATCAATAAATGCTTCCTTTTGATGGCACATGTGGAAACAAGCTCCTAAATAAACTATCCAATCTTTGTTTTCGCCTTCGTTAACACATAAAACATTTCCTTCAATCTTCTCACCGAAATTCACCTTATTACCGTTATTGTCTTGTTCATCTGACTCCTCCAATGCCTTCATCTTCTCCTTATCCCTTTTAAGTTTATGACAAAATCTCAGTTGATGACCGGGTTTGTCACAGTAAAAACAAATGTATTTCTTTTTCATGTATGGTCTATTCGATTTCCTTTCCATGTTTCGTTGATTAACCCTCCTTGCAATAAAAGCTTTTTCAACTGGAGTTCCAATTTCCGTTGCCTCCTCCTTATATTGTTCCTTCCATAAGGTTCGTCCTCTGCATCCCCTCATTAAGCAAGCTACTAATTACTGAACCCATTGAAACAATGCCATCCGAATTTGAGTTATTCAACGCAACCATAAGCGTTTTCCAACTTTCTGGCAATGACCTCATCATCATTAAGGCTTGTATTTCATCATCCAGCTTGAAATTCACGGCAGCCAATTGATTCACAATTTCCTGAAAAGCATTAAGATGCTCTCCTATTGATCCACTTTCTTTAAGCTTTAGATTCACCAATCTTCTCATAAGAAGAGCCTTATTTGTTGCGGAGTTCTTTGCATAAACCCCTTCCAATTTCTTCCATATTGCATAAGCAAATATTTCATTAGCAACAATATGAAATACTGAATTATCCAGAAAACATCGAATAGACGCAACAACCTTCCTATCCAAAGTCTCTCATTTTTCTTTGGATAAATTGCTAGGGTTTTTCCCCATTATTCTCCAGTGGTTGATGAAGATCATTAAGATAAAGGAAATCTTCCATCTTTGCCCTCCATAATCCCCAATTTCTTCCGTTAAGCTTTTCAATAATTATTTTATCCATATTCAAACCCTCTGCAAAAAAAATTGTGTAGAAGGCTTCGATACCAATTTGTTAGGATTTCCGCAAGATCACTACATAATTAGATTTTAAAAGAGGGAAGAAGATAACAATAACAAGCAAATTACTCCAAACAAACCTTTATTAATCCACCAAATTATTACAATGAAAGCCTAAAAAATAATTGAAAATTTATCTCAATCCCAAAAAACAAGTTTTTTATTTTATTTTTTCTTTCCTTCAAGTACAAGTAAATCTCTCCCTAATGAGATGCTTATATAGGCAAATAGAAAGACTAGGTCTAAACCTAATTGGGCCCTAAAATATCTCAAAAATAAATACTCTTTAAAACTTATTCAAAATGAAACTTTCCCTAAAATATCTCAACAAATCCATAAAACTCGGTCAACAGATCCTAAATTCCCATAACTTCCAATATCTCCACTTTAATATCCATGTGATGAATATCACAAACCATAACATGTTCCATTCTTAAAAGAAGGAAAACATATATAGTTAATGTTGCATGCATCGTTTCACTTCCTTGTCCATTCATTTCAAGGCGAACATTACCCAAGTTGATTCGTTTCCGAAACCCCACCCGTTCACGTTAGTTTATGTTGGCATATGTACATCTTCTCCCCTTATTTTATATCTTTGAACCTACATTCGGAAAAAAAAGGGGAAGGACTCTCTATTCTAACGCATACAAAGAATTTCCAGAAGCCATTCATCTTATGCTTCAATGTCACACACTTATGCATGACTTCCAACTGTCCAAAAAAAAAAAAAAGGCCTTATCCTTTTGTTCCTCCCCCACATACATCCATGTATTAAATCCTTCCCCTCTCCCTTGTCCGTTCACGTTTTTCTCTCGCCTCTTTTCTTCTTCCCATTGTTCCATTCATCCCTTTTATTTTGTTGAGGCTCTTTCTTTCCTTTGCATGTCCATGCATGTTTGCCTTCATACTTGCACCTCTTTCCCTCCTCGTAATATATATATATATATATATATATATATATATATATATATATATAAGATAGGATAAAGAGCACCCCAAATAGTGTAGCACCCCTTAGCCCCCTGATTTCCACCACACATTTTCGTTTCTCTCTCCTTCCACTAACTCTCTCTCCCTCTACTAACTTTTTTTAATATAAATATATGGCTATTAATGAGGTGCAATTGGGTTGCTCTCAAATAGGGGTGCCATGGAACCCTCCTCTCTCTCTCTCTCCATACATACATACATATATACATACATACATATATATATATATATATATATATATATATATATATATATATATATATATATATATATATATATATATATATATATAGGATAGGATCAAGGAGCCCTCCTGAATTTCAGCTCCCATTTGCACCTAAACCATAACCACATATTTATGTTTAAATGTGTTAGTGGAATGAGAGAGAATGAGTGGAAGGATAGAGAGTGCGAAATATCTGGTTGTTGTTGAGGGGATTTTGGGGTGCTGCACTGTTTTGGGTGCAGTTGAACCTGCACACACACACACACACACACACACACACACACACACACACACACACACACACACACATATATATATATATATATATATATATGGCGTGCATTCAATGGCACCCAAAAAATGGAGCACCTCTTTGGCCCTTCTGTTTTCCACCTTCCATTTATATTAATTAAAGTTAGTGGAAGCTAAGAGAATGAGTGGAAGGAGAGAGAGAGAGAGAAAATGTGTGGTGGAAAAGTGGTAGGCTATTGGGATGTTAAATGATTAAGGTGCCATTAAACCTGCCTCTCTCTCTGTATGTGTGTGTGTGTGTGTGTGTGTGTGTGTGTGTGTGTGTGTATATATATATATATAGAGAGAGAGAGAGAGAGAGAGACCGAGAGAGAGGAATTTTGCCATAAATACACGATCATCTTCTATGTGTTTCCCTTCACTTTACTTCTTATGTTCTTTGCTTTTAGCTCCTGCCACATTTCCTTATCAAAAAACTAACCACCACTTTGTTCCAAAAAGGAAAAAGAATTTCAAAGTCTGCTTCACCACATCCGACCACAATCACTTGTGCGGTTGCGCCTATTCGCTGCATCCTTCCTTGGCTCAAGATGAGTTTCACCTCACGATTTCCTTTAATTCGAGTGTTCAACATCGATATATATAAAAATATAACAGTGAATTTCTTTGTTATATCTGCATCGTGTTCCTTGTTATGTATTCACTGTTTTTTTGCATTTTTTATTTGAAACTTGGAACTTATGCACTCCCTGTATCGTGCATCTGTATCATCCAATTTTATTTTTCCATGGCATTGTGTTTGCTGTCTTTATTTGCCTAAAACTGCTGCATCTCCTTCGATCATTGCTATTAACTTGCCGTACATTCCATGTGGTATATATTCGAACATGTCGATGCTGTTGTCTTTACACTTGCCGCCTTTGTTAACTCAGCACATTGTTGCTTACACTACAAGAGCAATAGTGTATTCCAACAGCCAGAGGCCGTTGCTAATCTGTTGGAAGCCGTTGATATACGGATCAATGGTTTCCAATGACTTCCAATGCCATCAACGGTTGTTTTCCAATGGCTTCCAACTATGAAACTTGGTCACATGTATTTCATGTCTGGCCAGTTAGCCGTTGGAAACCGTTGTACACGAATGAAAATTAGTCAATGCAAACCGTTGAAAGACGTGGGAATACATGTACCCATAAGCCATTGCCCACTGTTGCAAGCCGTTGAAAATCTGAGTATATTTTTTTATAGATTTTAAGCTACTCACTTCCAGCCACACACAATATATATATATATATATATATATATATGTGTGTGTGTGTGTGTGTGTATTCATCAAAACTGCTCAATTTCGAGCATATACATCACAGTCTCAATCGCATATATACCCAAACATAATATTATACCAAAATCAAACACAAAACATGCAAAACACATAACATAAACCAACATTTACATAATACATCAACCCAACGTCATCAACACAACATATATGTACATACCATGTCCAAGCCATCATCACCAACACAACATCCAAACCATCATCACTAACACAACATCAATATATACAACCATCATAATGTATCAAGCCTTACCATATCTCAAAGCGTATATAACATCAAAACAAACTATCCTCAACTCTCTCCATTGGAAAATGAAGGTGGCGTACCATACTGGATAATGAACTCTGCCAGACATTGGTTAAGCTGATCCATCTGCTCTTTGCGGCGACGATCACGCTCATGAAGCTCTGCGATCTGGGATCGTAGTTATGCGATCTCCTCCTTGTCCTGATCCCTCTGGTATGACTGCTGAGATGTTGTAACCTGTATATAATTTTAGATTTTCAGTATTTCACAATAGCAATTCGAGTAAATCTCAGTTTTTATTATAAAATTTAGTTTCTATTACTGTTAGATTGCCAAAACCATATTGTGTTTCGGGTAGGTAGATCCATGACCGCATCAAAAATCCTATCTTCATCCTCTGTGGTCAACTCAGTCCTCCCAGTGGATTCCAGCATCTGCGCCCTTTCTTGCTGAAATTTATTCTGCTAAACAAAAAACAATTGAATTTAGATAGCACTATCTTAATTAAATTATAACTTTAAGTTAACTATGTTATACTTACATATGCCTTACGCGCCTTGGCATTGTAGTCCCAAGAGTAAGAAACTGAGCCTGTGTCGTCGATCTGACCCAATGCATGTGTATGCTCAAAAACATCCCAGTACGACACTGAAACGCCGCACTGTCTCCCCTGAAATATATATATATATATATATATATATATATATATATATGTGTGTGTGTGTGTGTGTGTGTGTGTGTGTAAATTAGAACTTAAAGTTAAATTAACTATAAATTTTAACAACTTATAAATTAAAATCTTTAACTATGTAATTAATAAATTAATATACCAGGTCCTCGCGATGGTGTTGGAATGACTTGGAACCACCGCGACGTGTAACCGGGTTCTTGCTCCTATTTGCAGCATTTCTCGTGGACGCGGTCTATACATTTAAATTTTAAAAAAAGGTTTTAGTCTAATTTATATATTAATTGAGTAGAACAATTTAAATTAAATATGCAGTAAATTTACCTGAAAATCCTCTTTATTCCACTAATTATGAAGATCGTCCCACACCTTTGCGCTCACCCAATCCGGTTTTTTCCCACCTGATTTTGTGCTATTCATTGTTTCTCTATAATTTATGGCTACTTTGTTGTTTCAGTGGCGCTTGATGAGGTCCATATACGTCTCCTAGAGATCCACCACACCCTGCATTTTTTTGAAAATAGCATAAGTATGAACTGATCAAACAGGAGCATGACTACTTAATATAATAAATGAGATATCACACGTACCCGAAAATCCTACCATATTTTCCCCTTGAAAGTGTTGGGTATCGATGTCCATGTGGGCCAACATGTAGTCATACGGGCCTGATAAGCACGTTTAGATATATTCAAAACTGTGTTGGATGGCTCTAACTCAAAACCCCTGTGTTAAATGAAAGAAAACATTTCATGACTACTGTATATATACATTTATATAATTTATTGTACATAAATTATATTTATACTAGAAACTTAGTACTTACCCTCTGTTTGCTTTTGGCTTAAGCCACACCACAGGATGGGATAGCACCTTCAATGGACCACTGACATCGCTACCTACAAGACCGTGTGACATCATACTTGTTGCAGACTACAATATAACTTAACATAAATGAGCTATGTAAATCAAATAGTATGACATAACATAAGAGGACTATGCGATGTAAATAATATGACATGACATAAAATTATCACATTATAACAAATAATGTGATATGACATAAAATAAAATTACCGTTCTAGAATGAGGATTATTGGTTAGTCTTTGTCACTTTCGGATTCTGACTCTATTTCCTCCTCTATATATGGTTCATATGTAGTCTTAGATGCTTTAATTAATGCATTCGATTCATCGTTTAGAGGTCCAAAATCTGTTTGATCATCGGCTATTACTATTCCCCTATTTTCCTTGACATCTGCTTGATAAACTTGGTCTTCGGGAATGTTACGTAGTGTAAACCTTGCCTTTGTTTTAAAAACGACCGACCAATCTGTTTTGTCTCTTCTTATAGATGGATACAGAGCGTAATATACTTAAAGAGCTTGTTTGGCAAGTACAAAAGGATCATACTTATAATAACGCGAAGTATGTTTTATTTCTATAAGATTATATTTTGGGAGCACGTTGACTCTAAAACCTGAAATGTTTGCTAAACCAGTTCATTTAAACAAAAATACTTCTTCCGTGGGTCGTGTGAAATATGTTAATAGCAGATTATGGGTTAGCACGATATAAAAATCGTTTATATGGTCATTTGGATTATCACTGCCTTTAACAAATATACCGCTATTATTAGTTAATTTTCAGCACTATATTCTTTAGTGTTAAATTTATATCCATTGACAAAGAATATTGGTTATGTCTTGACTTTCCTTTTTGGTTCCATTGCTAAATGTTTCAATCCTTTATCTATAACACAATTTGTTGTATCAAAAACATAATTAGTAAACCAAGTAACGAATTCTTTGCAGATATCGCCGTTTGGATATTGTGATTCGTAAATGCTGCAATTATAGAACAAATGTTACATTATGATTAAAGATACAATATATGTATAGATGATATAAGTCATTACCTAACAAACGGTGCAACTTCAATGCAATTGAGATGAATATATGTATGTGTTGCATTATTATCTCTATCTTCCAGCCATTCTTCCACACATCTACCAGAAGGTCGACCATGTTTTTAAAAATAGATAAAGTCGCTTGATAGTTATCTTGATCAATGCTTCATCATTACGCGCAGTACTTTCAAATGATATGTCAACATGAACACTAAAATAATGAAAGGAAAAAATGAAGCTTCTTCTTCGATGTGCGATTTGCAAATTGAACCTTCAACCCGAGCTTTCTGCCTCACTTTTTTCTTTTAATGATTTAGATGCCTATTTAGAATTATTGTAATTTTTTTTATACATTTCATTAACCAGTACTTAATTAACTATATATTAATATACATTTCAAATGGATACATCCATCTGTATTGCACAGGCCCTCGAAGACGTGCTTCTAATGGAATAGGTAAATGCTCCATAACATTGAAAAAAACTTAGAGGAAATATTTTTTTTAGTTTGCAGAGCATTATGGGGATTTCTTCCTCTAGTTTACGTAGACGATTAATTTTTAATATAGTAGAACAAAGCTCTTTATAGAACAGACTAAGTTTTGTTACAACAATCCAAATTTTTATGGGAAACGGTTCTTTAAAAGCAAAGGGAAATATATTTTCCATCTTAGCATGACAGTCGTGGCTTTTCGTCCTGCCAAGTTTATTGTTTTTATAGTCGACACATCAACGAAGATTAGAAGATATATGATCCAGGAATCTTAATCCTTCTACCCATTTTAAAAGTATTTTAACTTGATTAGTGTCTAGTTCATAACACGCTTTTGATTTTTTGGTGTCATTTGGCTTTAAGTGAAGCTCAGAATGATTGCATATTACTTCAATACCACGTCTTGATTTCAAATCATCTTTCGTCTTTCCTTTGACATTCTTTAGCTTTGAAGTCTAACATTACGACTCTCAGATGCAAAATCGGGATACTTGTGGTCAAAATGCTTCCATGCTTCCCCATCAGCTGGGTTTGTTAACGTACCTTCCTCCCGTGTTCTTACACTGTGTCATCTCATATGTTGCGCAGTTACAGAAGATGCATATAACTTTGAAGTCTAGGAATAATAGGTAAATAATGCATACATTTATACGGGAATTCCTTTCCCTTTTTCTTTCTTGGTTTGTATCTTTCCTGATTACATATTTTACAATTCTTAAG
Organism: Allium sativum; assembly: GCA_030737875.1. Taxonomy (NCBI): domain Eukaryota; kingdom Viridiplantae; phylum Streptophyta; class Magnoliopsida; order Asparagales; family Amaryllidaceae; genus Allium; species Allium sativum. Next base: position 495,910,789 of record CM060915.1, on the reverse strand, counting down.
GTTGATATCATCCTTCTAAAATAACATGCAACCCTTTAGATATGTATTTATTTTTTCATATGGTAAACCAAAAGCCGACATCATTTTTTTTTACTTCATAATGATTTTCACACATTAAGTTATTCGGATGCATATGCCACTTCGCAGCTTGTACAACAGTTGTAAATCCAGCTTCTATGATGTTGTATTTAGATTTCACCGCAATGTATTCAGCTGTTACTGATAATTGGTTCCACTTTTACATCCTTCCCAAAGGGGTTTCTTCACAGCATCTAATAATTTATATATTTTTTTGGCTGTAATATTTGGTTATTCTTCATCATTACAATCATCATCAATAAATTGTTGAATTGGGAACATTGAACAAGCAACATCTTCAACCATATTTTCTACTAGATTCGTCGTAGTAATTTCATTATTCACTACCTCTTCAACTTATACAGAAGTAGATGCTAACGGTTCACCATGGCGTTACCAAACTAAATGGTTAGACACAAAACCGTATTGACGCAAATGAACAACGGATTTCGACGTCATTTCTTTTGTTACTTAAAGTGAAATCAATAAACACGCCAACATTATTAATAAATTGTTCACTTATTGTATCATCAACTTCTCTTCGTTTGTACATCCAGCTTCGATCAGTAAAATAATTGTCCATATTTCTTTAGTAGATATATATAATTAAAAAAGTATGATAAAATTTGCGTTGACGTTCTATTAAAACAACTTTATTGCTGAATATTATGTTAATTGATCATTTACACTTTTGTTGGTGGGTCATCCTACCTCTCATTACAAATATAGTAACATAATTAAATCGCGTAAATCTTTTGAATTTAAACGTTTCAACAAAATTTTGGCAACACTTCGCTTTAGATCCCTGAACAATACACAATTGCATGTACACAGGGAACATAAAGGAAGCACTTTCAAAATTTTGAGAACCATTTAAAATGAAATGAGTTACGAGATTTATTTTTGTTATTATGTTCGTAATTTGACCAGTACAAAGGACAATTCGAACAAATATTGTGTATGATGAATATAAATGTCTGTTTCGTTAATAAAACGAACATTCACATAATGATCAAATACAATACTTATCAGACGGGGTCGTAAAAACTCTCTAAGGCTTGTACGTTATATATAAAATCAAATATCGTTTTCGATGAATTTTAATAAAACATAAACTTAATTATTTCCATTTTCACTAAACGAGTTTTGACAAATTAAATATCGTTTTCGATGAATTAGGCCTCAATCAATTCTACCTATATATAGATTAATTAACAACATTATATATGCACATATACATATATATAACATAAACTAATTAACCCAAGATTAGCATCATAATTAATTCAACCTATATATGCACATATTAACAACACTACACATACAAATATATAATCTAACAAAAAAATTAAGCTTAACTTAGCAAATCTAAGGTATTAAATAAAATTAGGGCTTTATACCATGAAAATTGGGATGAATTGGAGCCTAGAGAGGAGGAGAGAGAGCTTTAAACGCGTTGGGGAGAGTAGCGGCAGCTAGGAGGTTGTGGTGGCCGATTTCAGCAAAGGGGTGGAAGGAATTTGGGAAAATTGAATGTTTTGGGGGGAGAAAACGTAATGAGGGAAGGAAGAAATAGTTCTGTGAATTTCTACTTAACTAACAACAGTTAGCAATGGCCGCCATCGGCTTTATAACCAACGGCCTTCAGCGTTCCTTTTTTTATAACGTGAAGAAAATTCCAGAAATAAGCTTCCGCTCGAAATCGTTTCAAGGCGCCGTTGCTAGGCCCCATTGCTATACTGTGCATCTCTTGTAATGTTAGTTCCATTTGCATGTTGCTAAGTTTGTCATTTGCATGTTTTCCCCCTGCCATCTTGAAACTTCTACAGCCTGTTATCTTGTAATATATACTTTGTTATGTTGAATGTTAGTAAATAAACTAGCTTTTGCTTTACTATGTTGCTGCCTTAGTTCTAAACTTGGGTTTGTACGTTTGAATATATGAATCTATTATCCAGAAAAAGTATACCTTGTTAGGTTGTCATGTGCGTATATACACACATATATATACATGTATATATACACATATATATACATATATATATACACACACACATATATATAGAGGAGCGTTCCGAGGAATCCTTGTTTTGCAGCACCTCTACCCTACCGTGAGCTACACTAATCCAAATCCAACACGATTTTGTAGATGTTCAATCCACATATGTATTATGATATATCCAAAATCTATATTTCACACACTATTTATGAATGTATAACTTTCATTTATTTTCTCAATTTGTAGGGTGTCGTAGAATTAGAGAAAGACACCGATGTTGAATTTGTCAAGCGGCTTTGGAACATCGAAATTGGCAAGAGCAACGGAGGTAACTTGTCTAGCATTAGAAAATTAGGAGAAAATCCAATTGGATGAGCGCTAATGTATTAGATTTATGGATTGCATGGTGTAGCAGTGAGGAGTTCGAGGTAATTTTACCATATTTCTGCTTAAATTGTTGCATAAATTTATATTATTTATAATTGTAAAATATAATTTTCAAATTATATTTGTAAGAGGAGTCGGAAAAGAACTCCGTAAATAGGTCTAAGAACCTAATTACACATTTCCAAGGTTTCAAGTCGTTCCACCATCATTACGGGGTGAGAACTTTGTAATTTTGTTAATTATGATTACAAAACATTGTTACATTTTATATCATTAACTTACGAATAGTCGGTTATTAAATAATATATGCTTTAGTTATTTCAGAAAAGGTTGCCTAAGGGTCCCGTATCATACTGGGATGTCTTTGCTCATACCCGAGCCACGGAGCAGACCGATGAGGTGGGCTCCGTCACATCTGAATGGAGCGATGATGATAAAGCGACAGCTATATATGTAAGTATATTAATTAGTTATGATGTTCTAATAATATTATTGTACATACTGGTCATACTGGGACTTGCTCAAGCATTGAAACATTAACAGTTGTATATGCGAGTATTTTGTTGTACGTACAAGTTAGTTCGGTGTTTTAGTTATGTTATGATGTTTATATTTTATATAATGAAGTTGTTATTGTGTAATTATTTATGTATATACCACTTAAATGGGTTTAGTTATATATATACTAGGTCAGTCCCATGCAGTTGCATGGCTGCCTTCAACCAAATATTTATATAATACCATGTTGGAGAATGGAGTTTTGATGACAACAACCTTATTTCAACATTAATTGATTATAAAATATATACTAACACTTTTATCTAGAATATATAAATATATACATATGCAGGATTTATATACAGGAATTAATACTGAAGACTGTACAGTTTAAAGATATTAGAGATTCAGAATTCAGAAATGATTTAAGACTCATGAGTAATCAAGATTTCAAGAGTTCAAGAGAAATATAGTAATATAGTCTAGTTTATGTAAGACTCTGAATAGCACTCCAGGTTCAAATTCAAATTCTGATTTCAAACTCCATTTTCAAATTCTATATTCAATCTTTATCTTCTCTATTTTATTTTTGATTTTAGACTCAAGTTTTACAGTTTACAAGTTTTATATATTATATACTTTATATTTATATAGTTTTAAACTTTATAATTTTAAAAATATATTTATATAGTTTATATTTATGATTTCAAATGATTTTCTACTTTATAATATTCATTTATAACACTATGTTTTAATTCAAGATTTTTCAGAATTATATATATACACACCCCAAAACACTTGAAAAATGCTCAAAAGTCAATTTTGAACCATGATATGTTGACATACAAAGATGGCTATGTCGACATATAACTGTCATATTTTTTATTTTGAAAGGAAGTGTATTTTCACTATTTGTAACGTTCCAAAAGTGATGAAACCTTTCAAATCTTATAAATATGGGTTGACTTCGGATTTTTTTCATCATTCTTCTTCCCCATCTTCATCTCCTTTCTCTACACCATTATTATCTCTTATTTTTATGATTTCTACACTTATACTCTGCTAAATTCAATTCTATTTACATAAAACTTCTTCTCCTCTCACTCTCTACCCATTACTCTTGCAATTGAAGAGTTATAGGGATGTTGTAATTGTTAGGGAAGTGTTTGGGAAAAAGGTGTTTCCTTGTAGCCTTGAAATCAAGGAAATGGAGCAGTGTTAACTTTGTACCCGTGAAATCAAGGGGAATATACTTGATCAAGGGTGTTTAGAATCAGTACTAACCTTGTAGCCGTGAAATCAAGGGGGTTGTACTTGCACTACAACAAAAACACTATATTCCAACTTTAATTTTACAACTGTGCGAAAAGCACAGTTGTAATAAATGCTTTTTTACAACTGTGCCAAACGCACTGTTGTAATAAATATTTTTACAACTGTGGAAAAATCACTGTTGTAATAAACATATATATCACAACTTTTCTTTTTTGTCTGTTGCAATAACTAATATAGACTAATTAATTTCTTATAATTAATAGTTAAATTAGAAAGTTGTTCAAACTTATTTTTAGTAACTCTTTTTTCTATTTCTTGTATTAGAGACCTATTAAATATTAATAACAACTTATATTTAATAATTAGTAATATAAACATTTAAGAATAATTCATATTCAATAATAAAATTTCCAAATTAATACCAATTACTATTAATTACTATTAGATTAGATAAAAACTGCTTAATTGATGATTAATAAATAATGGTTACTTTTTAAAAATTACTATTAAATATTCAATAGTATATAATCAATATTACCAATTAAAAACTATTAGTAGTCAATATTTACTATTAATTTATAATAATTAATTTGAAAATATGAAATAATATCATAATTCAATAATTAACCATTGATAATTATTGTTCATAAAAACTAAAATAATATCAATTTTTGATAACTAATCATTAATATTATTTCATAAAAATAGTAATGACAATTTTTTTAATAAACAATAAATAAAACTTTAATAAAAATAATGAAATATTATATATAATAATTAAAAACTATAATTAAATGATGATAATTAATATTAACTTAAAATATGAAATAGTCCCTTTTACCAATTAGTAATTACTAACTAATTAGTAATTAATAACATATTCAACAAAAATAAACTCTAGTGTTAAAAACTTTTTTAAAAATAAACATGGTAAGGAAAAAAAATTAAGCAATAAATATTGTTTTTTATACACACGTTACTTTTTTCTATATAAAATAGTAAATGATATTCATTTTATATACTAAATTACATGAAAAGGTACAGTTAATTTTAATCCAAACCGAATGTAAAACATAACGTATAATTATCAAATCATGGTGTGACCAAATTCGTATTGATATTCGTTTATCGAGATGTCAGCTAAATTTTTGAATTTTAATATGAATACAGACAGACTTTGATTTATTCGGTTATCTATTGACAACCGGACGTTAAACCTTATTTACATGGAATGTTTTATGTTGAAGGCATTAAAGGCTCCCTGGGCTCCAAAATCAAATTTCCGTTGGCTCCAAAACTGAAATTTTGGGTTCAAAACTAAAATTTTACTTAAATTCCCGCTCCAGACCGTCTAAAAGTTCGTTTTCCCTCTACGCCCTTGTTCGCTTTATCTTCCTTTTCTTCATCGAGTTGTCGTTGTCTTGTTTCCATCAACACAATCAGATTAGTCACTTAATCTCATCCAACCACCTGCCTCCGCCTTCATCTTTTCCTCCGCATTCGACCTCACCCTACCACGGCGGAATAACGCAAAAGAACATCACAACCATCGCCAATCTACTATAAAAATCAATTCATTGACCACAAAACATCTCGTCATCAGGCAAACTGCAAAATCCAACATATCCCGTTCCTTTCAACCGCCTTCTCCTTCCCCTTAGACAATCTCTCCACCTCTTAATTCGATGTCACCTTCTCCACAACAACTAGACCCTCCGGACTCCGCTTATGCTCATCAACATGTATCCTCACCGACTACACTTGTTGCCTTCCTTGCAAATTCAAACCCTAATCCTAGCGCACCTTCAAAATTAGGGCAAAATTTCTCGTTGTCTTTCCACTCTCCACTTTCAAAATCGATCGAAATCTCGCCGCCGGTGCCAAATCCCATCTCGCACCTTCCAATCTAAGACTCCAGCAAAGCTAATGATCATCCAATTCATAGAATGTAACAACCCGGAAAATACGAGCCAATATAAATTTTTTTAAATTGGTTATTTCAAAGGAATTTGAACAATTGAAATAGAATATTTCAATAAAATAGTGAATTAGAAATAGTGAGTCAGTTTGAAAATTTGAATTCAAACTTTGACTAACTGTGCAGGGTAGAAAATATAACGGATTTTAGTGAAACCAAAAATATTTAAATCTGTTTATCAATACCTTTTTAACGAATCTGAAAAATCGAAGTTTCATAATGGGAATCAAAAGTTATGACCGAATGAATTTTCAGAAAGGTCGCTATATAGAATATATAGCCCTAGAAAATAGATATTTTTGCAAACGACCTCGGAATTCGACGAAACCACTTTAGTTGGGTCCGGGATGTCAAACTATTGCTAGGTTTCAAATTTCATAATTTTTGAAGCTAGTATGTGAGCGTGGCAAAAGAAAACATGTTTGGTCAATTTCTGTTAAATTGGATCGACCAGAAAATGGCCATTTTTCAAACGATCTCAGAATTCGACGAAACTAGTTTTGTTGGGACCGTAGCGTCAAAACATAGCTAGAATTATTTTTCTGGAATTTTTCGAATCAGTTTGTGGCCCTGGAAAATTGAAATGTACGTTCAAGGTTAAAAATTAAATATTTTATACTTTAATTTGAAGAATAACTGACTGTAACAGTCGAATTGGACAACGAAACATATCCCATTGTGTCCGGGATGGGGGTATTTAGCTAGGGACGACAGTCGTTGGGTTTGAATTGGTGTCCGTGTGAAGAAACACTATTTAAAAATTTATTAAAACCATCGACCAATCAGAAATTTTCTTTCATTATTTTTAAAAATAAAAAACATCAGAAACCCTCGTTTCTCTCTCCCATCGACGATCTACGTCGTTCGATCCTTCTCCTCCAAATCGCCGCCGCCACAGGCGATTCCAGTCTTCGCCACCCCTACCTCGAAGCGCCTCCCTCTCCTCTTCAAATCCGACCCCACCTCGACGCTTCCCATCACCGCATCGACGAGATCCACGGCCACGAACGTCGACACTTCCCAGCGCCGCCCCGATCTCCAGAGACCACCGAACCACCTCCGACCACCACCGATCGACTCCCCTTTCCTCCCTCTTCCACGCTGTACCCTCTGATCATCCTATCGTGCCTCGGTTCTCGCGAAAACTGCAACCCTAGTTTTGAACCATCGTGAAAGGTGAGTCCTTTTTGATGTTTAAACTTTGAAAAATCATATCTTTATGGTGTGTTGACGAAATTCGATGAAACAGGAAACATCGGGACCGCAAGGAAGCTCTCTACCACGTAGAAGAGACCACGGATTTTTCTGAGTCATCTACGATTTTTAGCACTCCGAAAAGCAAAGTGAGAAATCTAAATTAAATGAATTGGAATGGAAAATGTCGTGTATAAATTATATAAGCGAAATATAAATTACATACGTGTTGTATACCTCATGTACATGCGTGGTGTAAGCTATATAAGCGAAGTATGAATTATACATGCATAGAATAATTGATACATGTGTTGAAATGCAAGTGAAATATAGCAATTATATATATATATATATACTCCCCTCGTCCACAAACCATGGACGATATTTATTGTTGTGTATTGGTGTGAAATATTGGATGAAAAATGCGAATGGTTGAATAATTGTTTGTGGTTGAAATTGATTGGTTGTGGTTGAAAAATACCCATTGGTGATTGAAATGAATTGGAAATAATTGTGGAAATAAAAATAAAACATGCCGCCTGCGTGCGAATTAGATGCATGAATCCCCATTGTCAAAAACCGCGAGGTTTTAAGGTAGAGCGAGGAGCTGTACTAGGGACGGTGCCGGTTTTAACTACCCTGCCGTTATGCTGCCGAAATTTTGAATAATATTCATGTGTTAGAATTATTTTCATATGTTGAAATTATCTTCATGCGTTGAAATTAAAGTCATGTGTTGAAACTATATCCATGTGTGGAAATGCTCATGTGTTGAGAAGTGATGTGTGAAAATTAAATTCATGTGTGAATGAATGAAGTGTTTAAACAATAAAAATCACAATTTTATAATATATATGAAGTATGTAAAATATTCGCCTTATATATAAATAGTTTCAACAATAAAAATTTCATCTTTCTTATATGAACAACATATATAAAATATCCATGTGTGGAGGTGCTCATGTGTTGAGAAGTGTGTGTATTGGAAAAGTTCATGTGTTGAATAAAAAGATTGAACAATAAAAATTACATTTTTATTAAAATTATAAAGCGTTAAAAACATTCATTTGTTGAACAAATATTTTAAATGATAAAAATATCATTTTTATCATATATGTGATATGCTAAAGATATGCGAGCGTTGAAATAAATATTTGTGAAAGGAATATTATTTTTAACATGCATAGGAACTAAATAAAATAGTCATGTGTTGAAATATATTTTAGTTCGCCAAAATTATCATCTTTGAAATGTGAAGTGTTATAAATGACCACTTGTTAAAATAAATATGCATGAGTTGAAATATTCATTAATTAGCTAATGATATGATTTTTGCCTATGCATGCAACATTAGAATGAATGGTGTTTTTAAACCGAATTGAATCAAATATGAAGTTGAATGGAAAATGAGAAGTGATAAGAATTGTATATATGTACATGCATATTTATTGAACAGGTTATAGCAAAGAGGCTAGAGAAGAGGAATAAAATTTTGTGCCCAACAAATAGGTACACGTTTACTGTTTTGTTTGGGTGATGATTTTATGAGCCTGTTGGCTAGCCGCTTGGCTTTTTCTTTTTCTTTTTCTTTTTGACATGAGACGCCCGTGTGGCTATTTGTGAATTTTCCCAGCCCCTTTCGTACAAACGAGGTTATGGCGAAATTTTCCAAAATTTAAAGGCGTTAGTGAAATATTTGAAGTGAAAACTATATAGGAATTTTTGAATGAACTATATTTATATAAATATATCAATAAATGAAATTAAAACGAAACGTGACCATGCAGTTCGTGTTTTGAAACCGTGATTTCAAACATCTAGTGCGGGAAATCCGACCATTGGATTTTCCCGAAACCGCAACCGTTGGGTTCGCCTTGGAAATATCTTTCCAACGACATCAACTTTGTGAAGATCCGACGGTTGGATTGTCTTGAATGTTTAATTCAAATCTGAAGAAAAACAGCGCCAGAAACGATTATATTTATATATATATATATAAATATAATTAAATTAAATCGAATAACGACGCTGCAGTTCGTAATTTGAAATCGTAACTTCAAATGACTAGAGTGGAAGATCCGACCGTCGGATTTTCCCGAAACTGAAACCGTTGGATTCGTTTTGAAATAATCTTTCTAATAATATAAAATTTGTGAAGATCCAACGGTTAGATTTTCAGATATGTGTAAAACAAATTTAGTGAAAAACAGAGCCAGTGCATCGGCACGACCTGAAACGTCGTTTAATTAAATATGGCCGTTTTAAATGAATAAAAATGGCGATATATCGTTATAAAATATTATAGACGATATAGAGTGAAAATAAACCAATTTTGTTGTGTTTGCTTGATATGTGATGGTTGAATGTATTTAACATGAAGATTATAACTAAGGAACTGAAATGTGAATGTTGAATAGTCTAACCATGTGATAAATTGATTTGAAAATCTAAATATACGTGGGTTATTTGAAAAGGCCGAGTTCATTCTCATTTCAAATAATTGATCGACGTTGAGAAGTCGAAGAGTCGAAGACGGTTGAAGACCGACGATCTTCACAATGGATGGATGGGCGCTACTGATGCTCGTGATCGGAGTAGCTACCTTGAAGGAGCTGAAGTAGTAGCCGTCCAAACATACTGTTGATTGTACGGATATGCGAGGAATTTGGTGCCTCCGGTTTCGTTCAAACCCAGGACGGACTTGTAAATGGACTATGTGTCTGACATTGGATTTTGTTCTGTGCTGATTGATCTCTGTTAAATATATATCTGTTTGGCGGCGGAGAATTTATTCTCTTGCTTAACGCCCTTCTCTGAGACGTACGAGCTCAGAGGTTATGTATTGATAGAAATCAGTCGCATGGAGTGGATTGCCTGTGTGGCACGCCTAAGTGGCATATGATCAAGGCTTCTGTTGCAAAGCAAAGTCTTGTGGTTGATGATCAAAGCATGGTCTGTGTGACGTAGCTTTGTGTATAACGTGAATTCGCGAGCCTCACACTCCGGTATGAGTCAAAAACGGGAGAAGGACCCAAGGAGTGCACGACGTTTCTTTCTAGCTATGGTGGTGTCAGTGACCTCCCAGCCCTGACATTTATATCTACTTTTCACCTGTGTGGTTGTTGGAATACGAGGCGCCTCGATTATAGGTCTGTAAGGACCGGGAAACGTGTGTTCAGGAATTGCCAATCCTCAAAAGTAAGAGAGGACCGGCCTTGGAGGATCCAGGGATTGCTGTGTGCGGTCCCGAGACATTTGCTAGAGTGTCTCGAATCGGAGAGGAGCTTGCCCCTTGCCTCGACTCATGAAGGAATCCAATTTCCAATACGAAATATGCGAATGTGATTGTATTACTAGTACGGCGACATGATATATGGTACTCATGCCGTCTAGGATTGATGAAATCGCTTTTGAAACATATATGCACTAGTAATAATATCAAACACTTTTGTTTTATACGTATGAAGCATTTTTGGCCATTATAAGGTAAAACTCTATCCTCCGGCTTGCGTTGCATTGTGTGATGGGACCTGAGTCTTATAATGACTTCATTTTATAAAAAGGCGTTGCGATGATTTAATCATTTACTTTATTTCATGCACTAGCACTCATTGGAGTAAACCCGTTCCGCGAAAGTGGCGTGGTCCTTTGATTTGCCTTATTATTGTTGTTAATAAGTTAAGTAGATTTCTCATACCAGTCCCATGACTGACTCGTAGTTTGTTTCACCTTGCAAACTCGGGTGCCCTCATTTTCACATGGGCAGCCTAGTTACAGGTATCTGGTGCACTTTTGGCTCATGGCAAGGCTTGACTACACCGTGCTGACTTTGACTCTTTCCGCCATTATAGTATATGTATTATGATTCCGCCATTGGCGATGTAGACTGATATTTATTTTGTGTACTCTTTATGTATGATTCCGCCTCTGGCGATGGTGACTGATTATGTATTATTATGCACTAAGTTGTATCCTGCACTGTGCTCTTTGATGTGGTGATATCTATATGATTCCGCTGTCATATGTGTGTAAATTATTCTATTTTATGTTTATGCTATTATCTGTGATCTGCTAATGATGATTGATGTGTTATATTCCAATGATTATCCTTAACACCGCGTCACGGGGTTTTGGGATCGTCACAGCTGGTATCAGAGCTTTGGTTAACCTTAGTACTGGAGTCTAACACATTGAACACTTCGACAAAATAGAATCAGTAGTATTCTAAAGCGAGTAACTCATTAGAGATAGGACTAGTAATGTCCTAGAATGAGCCAAACAGAATAGCAAAAACAATTTGATCAGTCCATCGTTATCTTTCCTTAAGTTTTCTGCTTTACCATGCAATAAATTATCATTTCTGTAGGCTGACTCTTTTCTTGCTTATACAGAATTTGAAAAATGGCTACCCGAGCAGCCGCTGCTAGAGGAGGCCGTGCTGGCCGTGGCAGAGGACGAGGAGAAGTCCCAGTTGAAGAAGGACCCTTGATACAACCCCCGGTCGCTCAATACTTCGAGCTGGACCGCGTAGCTAAGAGATACAAAAACCTAGGAGGCAAGACCTTCTCGGGAACTGGCACTGTAATAGAGGCCCTTGCATGGCTCAAAACATGCGAGAAAATACTAGAAGGCCTAAGGCTTGGAGATCAAGATAAAGCTATTATGGGTGCCTAGCTTATGCAAGAACAAGCTGAACTATGGTGGGAAGCTCTCACCGCCAGGAATAGAGAAGCTGGTAGAACCTGGGATGGATTCAAAGAACTCTTCAAGGAGAAATATGTCCCAGAACAAGCCCTAGAACGCATGCACGATGACTTCGCCAACCTCCAGCAGGGGGATCTTTCGGTGCAGGATTATCTGAATAAATTTACACAGTTGTCCCCCTATGCTCCGGAGCTTGTCGCCACTGCAAAGTCTAAGAATAAGAGGTTCATCCTCGGGCTGAAGCGACAGTATCATAATAGAGCAATGACCCACATCAAGCTGGGATTTAATGAATTGGTGGAAATGACGTGCAACTACGAAGACCTTGACCAAAGGCACCTGGAGCAGGATCGCGCTAAAAGCCAAGCCGGAAACAAACGCAAGCCTGCTGTGAATCAAGCTGAGTCAAGCCAAGCAGCATCCTCGAAACCACAGACTGGCAGGCCGCCAAGAGGAAGCTACTATAATTGTGGGAAGATGGGGCACTTCTCTAATGTTTGCACAACCCCGAAGAGGCAGAAGACAAATTCTCAAGGTTCAAGCCAGTGCTCTCAGAACCCTCGCTCCTGCTTTAATTGCCGCAAGACGGATCATCTGGTCAAAGACCGCCCTTTGCTTAAAAAGGCTGCAGTAGCTCACGTGTATGACGGGACGAACCCGCCAACTGCTTCCGAAGGAGCAGGTAAACCCGATGTTTTGGGAGGTACCCTTACAATTAAAAAATATTCCTGTTTCTGTATTGTTTAACACGGGTGCATCACGTAGTTTTATTGCTAGTAGCACAGTGCACAAATTAAAGTTAAAACAGAGAAAGCTTAAAGAATCGGTTGAAGTACATAATCCGATAGGAGGATCTCTTATTCTCAGTTCATATTGTAAAGTGCCAGCCTCTTATTCTTTCTACAAGTTTCCTTTTGATCTAGTCGTTATGGACTTTCCCGAATTCGATATCATTCTCGGGCTTGATTGGTTAACGAAATACGAAGCTGAGGTAAAGTGTGCAGAACGAATAGTAAAAATTCGAACGAAGCTTGGATATATTACTGTACCATGCCATGGTTCGAATCCAGATAGAGAAGAATTTTGGTCTGCATTAGAAGTTATCCCCACTTCCATAGAAAAGATTCCTATTGTTAGAAACTATGCGAATGTGTTTGAAGAAGTCGAAAACTTACCTCCGCATAGAGAAATAGAATTCAGAATCGATCTAATTCCTAATGCCAGACCAGTGGTACATCCAATTCGCAGAATGACTCCAAAGGAAAAAGAGGAATTAGGCGATCAAACTCGTTAACTGTTGTGGAAGGGTCTAATCAGACCTAGCTTTTCTAATTAGGGTGCAACTGTTGTGTTTGTCCCAAAGTCAGACGGTACTCTTCGATTGTGCGTTGATTACCAAGACCTCAACAAACAGACACTCAAAAACAAATACCCATTACCCCGCATCGATGATCTGCTAGACCAATTAAATGGGGCGAGAGTATTTTCCCGAATGGACCTAGCTATATGTTTTCATCAATTGAGGATAGCAGAGGAGTGTGTTCCTTTGACAGCTTTCAGAGGTCCAGACATATTTTATGAATGGTTAGTAATGCCGTTCGGCTTGTGCAACGCTCCAGCATACTTTTTCGATCTAATGAATAGAGTGTTCAGGGGAGTTCTGAATAAATTTGTCCTCGTATTCATCGATGATATTTTAATCTACTCCAAATCAAAACCCGAGCATGAAAAACACTTAGAACAAGTATTGGAGATTCTAAGAAAGAACGTCTTCAAAGCCAAATTCTCTAAATGTGTCTTCTGGCAAGAAGAAGTGAAGTTTCTTGGCCATGTCGTGTCAAAGAAAGGGATTTCTGTAGATCTGAGCAAAATAACAGCGATTCAAGACTGGAAACAACCCAATACACCCACAGAGGTTAGAAGTTTTATGGGGTTGGCTAGTTATTGTCGAAAGTTCGTTAAGGATTTTTCGAAGATATCCGGTCCGTTGACGAAGCTCACGAAGAAGCATGAGAAATTTAAGTGGACTTCCGACTGTGAAGAAGCTTTCCAGGAATTGAAATTGAAACTGACAACTGCTCCAGTGTTAACCATTATTGATGGCAATCAAGATTTGACGGTTTGGACAGATGCTTCTATTAGAGGTCTTGGTGCAGTGTTAATGCAAAGAGGCCAAGTAGTCGCTTATGCAAGCCGCCAACTGAAACCACATGAGAAGAATTATGTAACTCATGATCTTGAGTTGCTAGCCATCGTTTTTGCTTTGAAAATCTGGAGGCATTATTTATTGGGCGAGAAGTTTGTACTGTATATAGATCATCAATCATTGAAGTATTTATACACCCAGAAAGATCTGAATTTGAGACAGCAGCGTTGGCTAGAATTTCTTGCAGCGTATGATCTTGATATCCTGTATACGCCGGGAAAGGCTAACGTTGTAGCGGATGCGCTTAGTAGAAAAACTGCAATCATTGCCAATCCTATAATTACGCCGGGCTTGATTGATAAGATATGTGCTCTCCAGAGGAATGATTATTTCATTCAAAGGATTAGAGGGAGAATCCAGAAGGGAGAGCCCTCAAGTTTTCAGATAGATAAAGAAGAAGTTCTGAGACGGAAAGGGAGAATATGTGTTCCCAACATCCCTGAGCTCAAAAGAGAGGTGCTAGATGAATGCCATAAATCTAAACTTTGCATTCATCCTGGTGTGAGTAAAATGTACAACGATATCAAATGCACTTTCTGGTGGAAGGCAATGAAGAGGGATATTTCTTTGTATGTTAGCAGATGCCCTACTTGTCAATTGGTCAAGAGCGACCAACATAAGTTAGATGGATTGTTGCAACCGTTGGAAGTCCCAGGTTGGAAATGGGAACAGATTTCCATGGATTTCATAGATGGTTTGCCGTGAACCAGGAAAGGTAATGACAACATTTGGGTAATCGTAGATCGCTTCACGAAGACTGCCCATTTCATACCTGTCAGATCCAATAGAACCGCTCAAAGTCTAGCACAGATATATTTCAAAGAAATCGTTAAGCTGCATGGAATTCCCATCAGCATAGTCAGTGATAGAGACCCAATATTTGCTAGCAAATTCTGGGAGGCATTCCAGACAGAATTGGGAACGAAACTGAATATGAGCACCGCTTATCGCCCTCAAACAGATGGCCAAACTGAGCGGGTGAATAGAATTCTAGAAGATTTATTGCGGGCTTGTATAATTGATTTTGGTGGGTCATGGGAAGATCACTTGCATTTGGCAGAATTCTCATATAACAATAGCTATCAAGCAAGTTTGGGAATGTCGCCATTTGAAGCATTATATGGCAGACCGTGCAGATGTCCAACATGTTGGGTAGAACCTGGCAACATACTTGTGTTAGGACCCGATATGATTCGAGAAGCATCTGATAAAGTCGACTTCATCAAAAAGCGATTGAGAACCGCACAAAGCCGACAGAAAAGTTATGTAGATTCTAGAAGAAGAGATTTGACATTTGCTGTTGGTGACCATGTTTATTTGAAAGTTTCTCCGATGAGAGGAGTAATCAGATTTGGGTAAACTGGGAAGTTGGCACCGAGATTTATTGGTCCCTTTCCTATACTCGAACGAATTGGAACTCTTGCTTACAGGGTTCAATTACCAGATTGGTTGCCTGGAGTGCATAATGTGTTTCACGTATCTCAACTTAGAAGACATGTGCATGATCCGGATCTTGTTGTAGAAGAAGCAGCGCAACAGGATATAGACATAACTCCAGAATTAGCAGTCAGAAGAGAGCCATTAAAGATTGTTGGCAAAGAAACTAGAGAACTAAGAAGCAAAAAGGTTCATTTAGTTAAAGTGCAGTGGAGTAGTGATCCTAGAGACTGTACTTGGGAGACTGAGGAAAGCATTAAGCAAGCTTACCCCAAATGCAGAGTGGACATCTCTGATTAACTCCGGTGCAAGGTACCTTTACAATACTTTGCATTTACATTTTGTTTCCTACTTTACTGTTGTTTCCTTTTCGAGGACGAAAAGTTTTAAGTGGGGGAGATTGTAACAACCCGGAAAATACGAGCCAATTTAAATTTTTTTAAATTGGTTATTTCAAAGGAATTTGAACAATTGAAATAGAATATTTCAATAAAATAGTGAATTAGAAATAGTGAGTCAGTTTGAAAATTTGAATTCAAACTTTGACTAACTGTGCAGGGTGGAAAATATAACTGTAACACCCCACCTCCGCTAGGGTCACTCACAAAGGGAATGCCCTAGTTTTGGAGGGGTATTATCTAGTAAACAGACACAGAGATAACACAAGACAGAACATAGATAAAATAGAGTGTATAAAGCAGCGGATATAAACTTTAAAACCAAATCTCATTACTGAAAAATAGAGTCAAAACCTCTTACATCAAAATGCCAAGTCATTATTTCATTACATCAAGTTCTAAAGAAGCAAACTACTCAAAACAACATAAGTAAAATATTATTCCCCAAAAAGTGCATGAGTGCAGCCATAGCATAGCTCAAGACCAACCGTACATGAGCTGTCAGAAAGTAAGCAAAGTCCAAGCTAAGAGCTAGAGTTTCCTCCCTGAGAACCTAGGGGGGGGGGGGAACGAGAGACAAAGAGGCAAAAGAAAACGGGTCAGTCAAAAAGACTGGTAAGCCCTAGTGACTATCAGCATAGAAACTAGTAAAGTTAACAAGACATGAATAAACTGGAATTAAACATAGGAATGATGATAAGTCTGACATGATAACTAAGCTAACAAGATAACTCAAGTCTAACATTGCGTATTCAAGGTTCGCCATACCAACTATACTGGTATACAAATCCCATGTCAACTATAAATCAAGAAATAATCCCTTGGCCCAATATCGTGAAGTGACCCAATTCGGGGTCCAACGGTATGATCTAATCGATCGGCTCCCTACAAGTCTAGCTCGTCGTGTGTCTATGTCATACGGCCCTATCACGAATGTAGTCACCTGTGCTAGGTCCACCATAGGGTGTATCAAGCCCTAGGGTGCCAACCACCGACACGAATCAAGAATGCACACACTACAACAAAATTAGGTTTTGACTGCATTGGGTGTCAGCGTTGATACCTTTTAAGCTGTTGATTGTAAGTTGCCGAGTGTCATTTCTTGGGTTAAACGCTAAAGATATTAGTCAATTACGATTAATTTTATTAGGATAAAAGAAAAAACGGTTCTCCCCTTTCGTAGATAATTCATTTCCCCCTTCGCTAGTTTCATTTTCCCTCTTATCCATTTCGATTTCAATTGGCCTCGCATCTTCCTTCATCCTCTGCATTGGATTATGGTTAGGCATCTCTCTCGTTGGCTTTTTATGTGCGTCGAATCCGCGTATTATTTCCCTAAATAGGCGGAACTGGTAAGATTTTTTATTCTTAACCCTAGTTTTCAGTCGAGTTCATAATTGCGAAGTTTCATATTTGACTGAGTCTATTGATTAACCTGAATTCCTTTTGCTTTGTGGCTGAAATCTTGTGGATGTAA
Source organism: Allium sativum (assembly GCA_030737875.1). NCBI lineage: Eukaryota > Viridiplantae > Streptophyta > Magnoliopsida > Asparagales > Amaryllidaceae > Allium > Allium sativum. The sequence goes on along the minus strand of CM060915.1, from coordinate 495,893,158 downwards.
ATTGTTTGAGCAAAGTATCATTTCTGTAAATTGTTTTTAATGGATTGTGTGACATACAAGGTCCCTTTTCTTTTTAGAAAAACAAGCGTTGAAGGTGGCCAAACAGTGTACAGTATTCTAGATTCATCAATCAAATTTAAGAAGTTGCGGTCAGATGTTTATGGGTAAAGGACGACTTGTAGAAATGAAGGTCCTCTCCACTATTTTAAACTTTAGCAGGTCATTATGTAATATTTATGTAAGCTTTTTATTTACAAACATTGCTTAAATTTTAAACAAAATATTTTTAACACTTTAATCCATTTTAGTCTCCTATTTGTGTTTATGAAAAGTACCAGGTGGACTAAGCAATCAGTTCATTAGTTCATCATGTTGGAAAAAGTCTTAGAAAACGATGTTCAAATATATTAATATGAAACATTCTGCATGTCCTAAAACCAGTTTGAAACATTGCTCACATTACTTATGCTTACAACCAGATTTTGTTTTAGGACCATATGCTCAAGTCCACTCATGCCTTCTTGCCAAACCATATACAATGTCTTATTTTTTGGATGATGGACTATCAATTTTTGTGTGCTAAGCCATGAGGATTTGAATTTTTTTAACACAATTCCAAATTAGTTAGTTGTAAAGGTAGGATTGGGAACATTTTCAATTTTAAGATGTGGCACACTACTCTAGTACAGACACAAACATGTATGTATGTTCTAGATTTTAGTAAATGCAAGCCTATATTAAAATTTTGTCTTTAAAAAATGAATCAGAAATGATTTGTATCTTTTAGGAAGTGTTAATTTACGAATTAAGATATTGTCCGCTTGTATTCAAGATCCTAGAAGTGTAAAGTTTATTGAACATTCACAGAAGTTTGCAACGCTGATGAAGTTTTTTGGTGTATGAACAATCCTAGGCCAATTTTCCGCTTCAAGTTTTGCATTTTGGGATTCAGAATTCATCATATATAGGATTCTAAGATGGTTAAGAGAGGAAGAGGACTAGAAAGTAGAAACAAAAACTGATTTCTTGACCATAGAATTATTACGTATGGATTAGTTTCTCTTGTTTTCTCCCCAAGATTATGTATGTTTTGTTTATGTTCTTTGATATTCTTTTTTTCCTTCCTGCATTAGTTACTTGCATTAGTGGCACCTACCTTCAGAAGATTTTTTCAAAGCACACGAATAAATAGATTGACGTTAGTAAATTAAATATTTTCTAATAAAAACACAAAAGTAAGTTTGTCTTTTTATATTTTTCTGAATTGAATCTTATGATGCCGCGTGTTGATCTGGTGGTGATAGAAAAACCGCAAGATCGGGATTTAGATTGTATGTCTTCTAACAGTAAATGAGTCGGTGATGTCCTGTGCATTGTGTACCAAAGGCAAAAGAAGAGGTATGAAAAGAGTTTTGAAGAGGCAAAAGAAAAGTCATGATAACAAAAGAACCTAGTCAACAACATGTCAATAAGTTTATGCGATTATATATACCAACTGATCAAGCTCTCCACCATCTACATAGTGTTGACCGCACAATGGAGAGTAAACATTTGGGAGAAGTATAAGAGAAATTAAACTTCTCACTTTGAATCAATTTCAAGCTCATATCATAATACGTAAAAGTTCAAAAATCAGTAACAAAATGATATCATCGATGAATAAAATTGGTTTATATACACAATAAACAAGAATCCTAAGAGAATAAGTAATAAATAAGCATCATTGCTTCTCTACTACTTCGGGTATACTCTTCAACTTGGGCCTCCAATGTTGGCCATCTTCTCTTCTTTTCATCAACATCAATTCATTCAGCAAATCTTTAACTGTGAAGCCTGTAACTCTGCCCCTTCTTTTTAACACTTTCGCTAATTCCTCCTTTATCTTTGTCTTTATCTCCCTTCCCATTTCCTCCTCTTTCTCCTTCTTTTCTTCATGATTATCGATATTGCTATAGTTCACGCTATAGTACAAGAACTGCTTACTCATCAGCCTGTGTTCTTGAAGCATTCCTATTAATGCAGCAGTTTCCAGTTTTACAAATAATATCAAATGTATTATGCGGGAATGAAAGAAGTTTTAACTGATAAAGAAATGAAGGCTTCTTATATATACATAAGAGAAAAGAGAGGAGGTCAAAGATGCTGAATTGTATTTGGACCTATCAATATGTATTGCCAAACCAAATCAGACTGAAATTTTTATGTTGTTCCTACTTGGCAGTGTCTACTTTACGTTCGCCTGCTTCATCTCACGATTCTCACCCCATTTTTCTACCTTTCTACAAATGTATGGAGTCATATACAAATTTTTAAATAAGAGAATAGGTGATTATTGAGGTTAGTTTTGAATAAAAATGTATGGAGTTATACAAATTTCTATATAACTCCATACATATAAGCAGAAGGGAGATTTTTTAGGACAGCTTACAAGAAATAGTTTTAATGCAGATTTATGAATCTCTCTTGCAATTAAAAGGGAGACGGAGCTTAAATGCAAAGATTTAAATAAGAGAATTATGTTCAAACTGAAACTAATGCGGTGGGAAGCTTCTAAACTTTCTGTAAATTGTTTGTAATGGGTTCGGTTAGAAGCGAAAATTAATCGACCTGTGTACTTTTGCTTTGTACATATTTGGTTTTGGTTGGTACATATATATTTAAAGTGATGGGTATTCTCTAAAAATGCAGCGAAGGATAAATATTTATCGTTCCTAATCTTCTTTGTTGTTTTGTAGGGTAGCCTTTACATTCCATAAAAGAAAAATCATTAATTAGAGGATGTAGCTGAGCCCTTCAATTCCATTTGGGAATTGTTTGAACCATTTGACTTCCATCGTTTCGATTTTCTTGACTTAGCTATAAACTAAAGATGCCATAAGCTGAACATTTGCAATATCAGGATTTTGAATTCTCACATTAGAATCATCTATCTTACACTTTTGAATATGATCAATATTTTCAAATTTTATGTTTCTTTATTTTTCCCGATATGTAAGTTGCATTATCAAAAGCCATTTTGTTTGAAACTGGTGCAAATATCTATATAACATACCACATACATGTTTGTTCTAGGATTTGGTAAAACAAAATTTAGTTTTCAAAGTACATGGCCGCATTTACTAAAATGAATACAATAGAAAATTTGTAGTTGGAGACCATGATACATTTTTTTCAACTATCTAGTATCCTTTGCTTAGATCTACAGGGTTTTTGTTTTATTATCAAAATCAAAACTATAAAAATAATTATCAAAAAACTTAAAATAATAAAAATTAACACTTATTAAACTAATCAATTAACTTTGAAGTTGACAATATCAGGAGTGCTTGTCTTTTACTAAGACATGACAACTTCCAAATCCCACGTTTGGAATATTTATTTGATAGTGTAGCCCATGTCGTGTAGTCAATTCGTTTATTTGAGCCTACACCGACATGTAGTCTTAGCCTGCACATCCTCGGCTTGTTCAACTGCTCATGTCCTGTAACTCCATTATCAGTTTACGTCTTTTTTTTAAACCTTATATGTAAAAATTTTTGTGTCTTCTTTGTATGGGTTCATGACCTATAACTCAAACTTTCCATATTTTCTCATTCATGCATGCTGTTCTTAAATTCAGTTTTGTAATCGTTCATAAGAAAATTTATGTATGATGATTTGGGAGTGATAAATGGTTATAGATTATTAACTATTAGTCAAGATTTTCTTTTGAGTCATGTGCCACTAACAAATCTTCCACACTTCCTACAGGGACCAAAGGCTGATCAGCCTCTAAACTGGAGACAGCCATGGCTCCAACATAAGGAAGGCTTTTCTATTACAGCATCAGCAAGATCTGATATAAATGCAGGTTCACATCCTAACGAAGGCACACGACCCCATTTCTCGATTCCATACTTTAAGGCCAGTTCTTTGTACTCCACATCTATTTCATCCAGGGTCTCTATATGCTCACTTACAAAACTTAAAAGACCGTTGGTGCAAAAAAGAAAGACAAGACTTTCTTCTTTCGTAGCAAGCATATGAAAAATTTTGGTTGATCATTTTATTGGTATTTGGTGCAAACTTGCTTTATAGATATTGTGCTTTTATCTATAGGTATTATGACTTTGTTCAACAGATAGTGTGACAATATTGAATTTAGAAACACAACAGTTTTGTAAAATTAAGTTTAGAGACACAACAGTTCAAATATAAGTAGATTAGTTTTTGTTTTCTACCCTGGCCTATAAAATAGTTATGAAATATGAACCAATTTTCTCCCCTGTAGCTCTCCTAAAGCGCCAAGGTTTGGATGTGAAAGGACTTATGAAATCTTATCTTGTTCAGGAGGAACCTCGACCTACATTGAGTACACAGGAAGACTCCAGGTACTTTGATGGTTATAAATGTAATTAGTCGTATATTTCTATTTTCCAATTTGATGAAATATTGTAAATTCCGTACTTTGAAGGGTGAAAAAGTTCCTTATTTTCATGTATGATAACACATTTATTTTGCAGGTCTGGCATGTAAATGGAAATGAAAAGACTCTTCCTACCTCTGACCCATCAAGGTTATACACTGGAGACTGCAGTAGCCATGTCGTGATGTTGACAAAGAGGAGTAACCTGTAGGCACTTGGTTCGGGAAGAAGGGCGTTGAGGTAGACAAATCTTCCTGCTTATTTTTTGATGTTTTGCGTGCACTCATGCACATATTATACACATGCACACATACAGACACATAAGAGAAATTTTGGGTTATTGTATCATGCCATTTTTAAGCGTGTGCATAATATTGTATTCAAATAAGCACTCTATGTCTAGGTTTTCTGTCTTGCAAATGCACTTGCAAATTCAGAAATACTGACTTGTAAGTACGATACTTGGATCTTCTGGCTAGGTTTTATATTGGATAAATCTTCCGTGTCCTGCTACTTTGTGAAGGCAAACCAGAAAATCAAAACCATGCCATAATATTTACATGAGGTGAAGGTTTACAAACTATAGACATAGACCAAGTAATTATTTCTGTTGTTGCTTTGCTATATCCATACTTATTTCTAAAAGAATATCAATATTATAGGAAAATTACCTAGAGGAGGCTTTCAAAATGAGAAATTTACTGCAAAAATTTGTCTAAAATCAAGATGGTGTTATATATCTCACTATACTTGGAGTTAGAGAGCACATGTTTACTAGCAGGTTTGTGTCTCAAAATTTCAACATCCTTTTTTTCTACCATTTTTATACATTGAAGTTTTAACTTAATCAGTTGGTCTTTTTTTTATTTGGGGGGGGGGGGGGAGGGGGAGGGGGATTTATGTATGTAGAAGCTGGTCGGTACTGCAGAAGTTATTGTTTGAATTAATTCAAGGGAACAACTGGAATTTATACACGTAACAATAAAAGCATTAGAAATGGAAATAATAACAGTAACAATAGTTGTACCACAAGAATCAACACATATATGCACGGTTTTGATTATATAAAATAATAGATGTTTACAGCACTCGCACAAAAGCGAGTGGGCTGCACGTTGGATCATTGCTGGGGAAAAACTGATTTACTAGTTAATTTTACACATGTGGGGCCCACCAGATATTTTTCCCCTTTTGGGCACGTATTTCCGTTTTACTTTGTTCTTACTCTTTCTTGCTTTCTTGGGTTCTTATATGTTTTTAGATTATTCCTGAAGTAAAGTGTATTATACTATCTTATCAATAATTATCAGCATGTTGTTGCCCTTATTTAGGATTTTCTGATCCTGAATTTTAATGCAATCATGCTTTCCTTCTTATCATTACATCTGGATATTGAATCCTAATTTTGTTATTCTTTTCGCTCGTCATTATAACAAATAATAGTTATATTAAGCATGATAAATGCATGAGTTAGTGTCCCGGACACAACATTTGTGCAAGTCATATTAGACATTTCCAGTGTGTAGAATTTGATATGAGGGAAATGCCAGAGATTACTCTGGCATCAACACAATACATTATTTGCTGTAATGACATCATTACTGTAATGTGGTACTTGTGGCAAGTATTTTTTAAAAATTATGCACAACGTGTTGTCAGTTACCGTGCCTTAAAATTGCTCGACTTTGAAAGCAATGATGTAATGAACTATATTTTATATTGATGGGTGGCCATACGCTTATTGTTTAAACATCAATATATGGAGTTAAACATAACCCTCAAAATTATAGTAACATTTTTCCTTCTTTCAAATATCCTTATTATCTATCAAAATCATTAGGTGAATTGCTGATAACGCTGCTTTAATCAAGTAATGTAGGCTAAAATGAAAAGTAAAACTTTACCAGAGTTTGTTCTTTTTAACTACCATGATATGCTCTCATGTTAGCATCTTATTACTTGTCTGTAATATCTATGTCGGTTTTTTTGATCTGTTTTTCAAAATTTCTCTATTAATTTAACTATACAGTTTAATTTAATTTTTATTTCAATTTCTTGAGCTATGCCATCCGCCTATGCATTATATCTAATGCAAATGTTATTACCACTTCAAAAAATAATAATAATAACGGCTTGCAGTGCACTTCCCTTCATATGAAATACCCGAGTGAAGTGGAGATGGTTCACTCTTGGAGTGGGAATGACATATTCCTCTAATTATTCTTTGCCCCTGCAACACTACAAAGATGCTTACTCAATTACCATATCTTGTAGGCAATTACTGATACTTGTTAAATGTGAACTTTGCAGAACCAAAGGAATTTACCTCTGTGTTTTGCAGTCTTCAAAGATGGAGGATACTGGCAATTGTTATCATGATCTATTATTTTGGTGGGAAATAGAATGCTTTATTTGCACATTCTTATTTACATAACCTGCATAGAATACTGAAACAAACTTGTGATAGCCTTCCCCACACTAGAAATAATATATGTTTTGCCACATCACAGAATTTTGGCCATATGACAAACATTTTATTTTTATATAAAACGATAGTGCTATAAACATCCATATTACAAGTATGTGGAAGAAATTTTGAATATGTTGGTCTTTAATATATCATTTAAATTGGGGGTATATTACCATTTTTATATGATTTGTACACAAGAAAAATCACAGTATCGTGTAATATTCGAGTCTATCCTTGTGAGAGCAGATCGAGACCGCAGTGGAAGAATTGACACTTCAGGGCTTAGAGATGCTCTAATGAGCCTTATATTTGTTGTATCTCCTGTTGTTCTTGACTTGCTTGTTTCCAAGTTAGACAAATCTAGAGGCAAGACCTGGCCTATTGAATACGACAACTTCAGCGAGTATGATTTACTCCCTTTTTTCCCATTACTTTATTTCCTTTTTCTACTTTGTTAATTTCTCAATTTTCTAATGTACTTCCTTTTTTAATACTTTTTAAATCATGTTACAGGTGCTTCTTGACTATCAAGGTAAATTACATATGTTTTTTTGTTATCATTTTTCTAATATATTTTGTTATCATTTTTTATATTTTTTTAATCAAGTTACAGGTGCTGCTTAATTTGTATTGCTTCATTACTAAAATAACTAATTTGATGACTAACGTGTGTTTTTTATTATGTGTTAGTCAGAAGTATCTGCAACTGCATTTGCTATCTTAGCGACCAGTGGAGATATCGTGTTTTTGTCTAATGTTGTATGAAGTTTGTTTACGAGTATTATCTTTGTTCAGGAGTTTATGTAAAAAAAATATGGAGACTATGTTCAACTTAATTTGTATGGAAATGATTAATGGTTCTCTTTTTATATAATAGTTTTTAGTCTATTTTGTTTATGTTATGTATATTATCCGGTTGAAATATGATAAAATGTAGTTTAGGTTAATGATACATGATTAAATATTGTAATGGAACAATGTAATACAATTGCCGTGAAAATATTAGGAACAAACAACAGCGTTTAAACCATGTTGTCAGTTTTATGAAAGGATATTGTACATTACTATGGATGCATAACATAAAGGCTGTGAAAAATAAGTTACAACGTTTACAAAACCGCTGAGGAAAACACTTTTAATGCTTTTAAAAGCAGATAATAAACGCTGTGAAAACTCAATAATATACCGCCTACATTTGGAAACAGCAACAAAATAAACGCTGTAGAAAAATATCTACAACAGTAGAAAAACGCTGTCTATTATCGTTTTTAACCGCGTTTTATTTTTGCTGTTATTAATTCCATACCTACGAAAGCATGTCATTATACAGCGTTTCTAACAACGCTGTTATAACCTATTACAACGTTTTTCAAACGCTGTTAAAAGCTCATTTTGGTGTAGTGACAGATAATCCTACTGATGCCCAATGCCTGCTTTTTCAACTCCGGACTAAGTGCACGACCCTAGTCCGCCTGAACCTACAATGGCGCACCAACTCAGCCGTCGTTCTGGTCGCTTACAATCAGCCCAGCAATCGTGCCCCACCCTGCCTAGTCCCAGGGTACCGTGATACATCTAGTGGGTTACTGCTGAAAAGGACCGCGTAACTAGGGTTTCGTTCAGCAGGTTAAGTTGTCATTTAAAATCGAGACTTAACCCCATCTACGTGTCATGTCAAATTGACTAAGTGTGTCGTTCTAGTTCAAGACTTAGTCCTACGAATCATGTGTCAGGTTGGTTAAGTGTGTTCAAGCGGTTCATGACTTAACCCTATCAAATCAACGTGTCAAATTGGTTAAGTATATTCAAGGGGTCCATGACTTAACCCTATCCAGTGGCATTAATTTACTTAATGCACCCCTAACCTCTCACATTAGACTTGGTTATGGTTACTGGATGTGCCGGCCAGGTCCGGGCAGTTTTACACCATAACCTAGTCTAACCTCGGGTTTCGAGTGCGATATGACCAACTACTCACATTGGGTCCTATTGTTTGCAGTTACTGGATTCGCCGGGCGGTTCCGGGCAGATTTATACTGCAAACTCAACCCAACCTCGAGTTGGCCACGTTCAAGTTATCTAAGTGTCATGTCCCAAATTCATATTTTCAAGTATAATTTCATGTCAAGTTCATGTTCCTGTCCAAGCTCAAGTTATAACGATATTCATGTTTTCAAGTTCATACTCAATTCAGGTTTTCCTAAACTACCCAAATCGCATCCCCAACGCTCTTGAATTCGAATCAAGGCAATAGATGTAACTAGGGAATAACATAACAAGGATGGGTATAAAGTGGCAAAGGTGATTTCAAGGCAAGCATGGTGTAACTTGAGATATGATCATAACATCAGTGGCATATGAAATAGGGTGATAAACATAGCAATAAATGACATAAGATGATAATCCTAAACTTGTGACTAGCAATAGTTTCAACATCACAACATCACAGGCATGCTAAAATAATGATAGGGTTTAGGTTATGACATGAACAGGCCCCTAAATCAAGTTCTTATCAGTATTCCACAAATCAAGGTTCAATATGAACAGTACTAGGTTCAAGGTGAATAGATCTAGGGTGAACAAGAGTAGATCTAAAATAATAGATCAAAAAGGAATAGTCATAGATCAAAGATATACAAGAGTAGGTCTCAAGTAGTTATCATGTTTAAGTTCAACTTCAGTTTACACATATCCATATTAAGTTTAGAGTTTAGATCTAAGAGTAACTGGGGCTTACAGATCGTGGGTTTTGAAAACTTAGAACATAAATTGTCGTAGGATCGTTGTTGAGATGTTGATCTATTCCCTTGAATTGTTGTAGAAACGTTGGCCTTCTATTTGGATCTAGTTTGAATGTTTAAGCTTCAAGTTGGAGGCGGCGACCATGGTTCAAGAGGAGACTTAGCAACATAATGGTGTTAGAAAGATTTGTTGTGGATTAGCCTAGGTCTTAGGGGGGTTTTATAGTTGCAACAACTAGTTTAGGCCATAGGATAAACCCTAGAATCGATCTGAACCACCAAAAATCGTCACAGGCCCTCAAACAAGCCAACAGGGTCAAGCAGGAGCAACCAGGCCCAAACCAGGTTCGGGGACCAGGTCGACACCCAAGTTGACTGCGCAGTCGACCTGGTCCGGGGGGTGTCGACTGGCCAGTCGACTCCCCAGTCGACCTGGGGTGCTGGGCGGGAAATTTCCCGCCCGGTCTATATGGGTTTTGAAATTCGATTTTGAAATCGAATTCGAACTGTTTTGAACTCTGAAAATTTCTGAAACTTTGGGGAGCCATAACTTGGTCATACGGACTCCGATTTTCGAAAACTCGGACTCGATTTCATGCAGAATTCCGAGACGAACGCAATGGCGCAACCAGTTTCCCTTGGTTCTTATTGTAAAATTTAATTCTGCCTAGATTTATGGTTATAACATGTTATCAAAATACGGGTTGTTACATTCTCCCCTCCTTAAAGGATTTCGTCCAAGAAATCTCTAAGTTAGGAAGAACGTATCCTACCATCCATTATTCATCTACTCAAAACATCATCTACAAGCAAACATTGTCCTTAAGAGATTTCTAATGCTGTATGAACATATGCAGAAAGTGTGTGTATATGTTCCTTATCTAATGCAAATGATCAGGCCTGATTGATCTTTCTAATGCAAAATATGTTTAGTGTCATGAATCCAACATGTATGCAAATAATCCTAGTCACGTAAGCACTATATGTGTGCACAAACATTCATCCATATGCAACATTCACATGATAACACATTCAATTTCATCCATAAATAAGTATAAACACTCATGCATATGCAATATGAAAATGTGTCTGAGCCGATCTAGTGCCTAATGTGTGTTATGCAACCACAAGCAATCACTTGCAACCATTCGCAAACATCAAGCATAACATGTTTCAAATACATGTTTACACCTAAGGTTCTCAAGACAGGATCGAAAGGATATACAAGATAAAACAGAGTATCTAGGGAAAAGAAGTTAAAGATGTACCCCTAGAAGGTCCTTCTTGCGGGGCTTGCCCTTGCTTCTTAGGGCAGTTCTTGCTGATGTGTCCAGTTTCACCGCATTGAAAACATGCTCCTATCTTCATCTTCTTCTTCCTACAATCCTGGACTATATGCCCGTCAATACCACAGAAGTTGCATTTTCTTTTCTCACGTGACTTGTCATTCTTGTTGTTGCTGTTCTTTCCTCCTTTCTCGGAGTCTACCTTCTTGTCTTGAGACTCATTCGCCTTGACCTTCTTCTTGCCATTCTCGTCTTCTTCATGAAGTAAGGCCATATTCACCAAGCTTTCAAATGTCGCCCCCATGGGTACATGAGTCATGGCCATAGTGTGGAGTGGCTCGCTCAATCCTCGAGCAAAGCGTAGAGCCTTCTTCTCAGCCATGTTGACTAAGTCCAAACCAAACCGAGCAAGCTGATTAAACTTATTCACGTATTCCCTAACTGACATGTCCCCTTGCTTGAGCGCCAGGAACCTCTCCATCTGAATTCTCGCTTCTGCGGATGATAAAAACTTAAGCCCAAACCTCTCTCTAAAGTCTGCCCAAGTCTCAATTGGCCTGGTAGCGTTGGTGACTTCCCACCAAAATGTAGCTTCCTCTTTCAACAACCATGCTGCCAACTGAACTTTCCTATGATCCTCCATATCGAAAATAACAAACAAGTCTTCAGTCTCTTTTAGCCAGTTTCGCGCCACAACGAAGGTTTCAGTTCCAACGAAGTTCTTACCGCCCATTCCTATAAAGTCCTTGCATATTTTGGCGAAGGTGGTACCCGGAGGAGGAGGAGGAGGAACCGTGGCCACCGGAGGAGGAGGAGGGATATCTACCGGGCCCGCGCCGTTGGCCCTAGCTTCCAAGTATCTTCGGAACCAGCCGGTATGGGTACTCCCTCAGGAAGGTTAAGATCAGACATGCTGAAAAGAGAAAAGGAAAAAGATTCAAAAGAGGAAACAAAGGAAAGTGCTAATGGCTTTTGGGGAATAGCCTTTTCTTAAAAATAAATCTTTTCTTGGAAAATGCTTCTTTATAAACGGTTTTGAAAATAGTTTCAGAAGGTTTTTAAAACTTTTGCCCAGTCTGGTAACCTTCTGCTCTGATACCAAATGTAACACCCCACCTCCGCTAGGGTCACTCACAAAGGGAATGCCCAAGTTTTGGAGGGGTATTATCTAGTAAACAGGCACAGAGATAACACAAGACAGAACATAGATAAAATAGAGTGTTTAAAGCAGCGGATATAAACTTTAAAACCAAATCTCATTACTGAAAAATAGATTCAAAACCTCTTACATCAAAATGCCAAGTCATTATTTCATTACATCAAGTTCTAAAGAAGCAAAGTACTTAAAACAGCATAAGTAAAATATTATTCCCCAAAAAGTGCATGAGTGCAGCCATAGCATAGCTCAAGACCAAACCGTACATGAGCTGTCAGAAAGTAAGCAAAGTCCAAGCTAAGAGCTAGAGTTTCCTTCCTGAGAACCTGGGGGGGGGGGGGGAAACGAAAGATAAAGAGGCAAAAGAAAACGGGTCAGTCAAAAAGACTGGTAAGCCCTAGAGACTATCAACATAGAAACTAGTAAAGTTAACAAGACATGAATAAACTGGAATTAAACATAGGAATGATGATAAGTCTGACATGATAACTAAGCTAACAAGATAACTCAAGTCTAACATTGCGTATTCAAGGTTCGCCATACCAACTATACTGGTATACAAATCCCGTGTCAACTGTAAATCAAGAAATAATCCCTTGACCCAATATCGTGAAGTGACCCAATTCGGGGTCCAACGGTATGATCTAATCGATCGGCTCCCTACAAGTCAAGCTCGTCGTGTGTCTGTGTCATACGGCCCTATCACGAATGTAGTCACCTGTGCTAGGTCCACCATAGGGTGTATCAAGCCCTAGGGTGCCAACCACCGACACGAATCAAGAATGCACAGATAATCCTACTGATGCCCAATGCCTGCTTTTTCAACTCCGGACTAAGTGCACGATCCTAGTCCGCCTGAACCTACAATGGCGCACCAACTCAACCGTCGTTCTGGTCGCTTACAATCAGCCCAACAATCGTGCCCCACCCTGCCTAGTCCCAGGGTACCGTGATACATCTAGTGGGTTACTGCTGAAAAGGACCGCGTAACTAGGGTTTCGTTCAGCAGGTTAAGTTGTCATTTAAAATCGAGACTTAACCCCATCTCCGTGTCATATCAAATTGACTAAGTGTGTCGTTCTAGTTCAAGACTTAGTCCTACGAATCATGTGTCAGGTTGGTTAAGTGTGTTCAAGCGGTTCATGACTTAACCCTATCAAATCAACATGTCAAATTGGTTAAGTATATTCAAGGGGTCCATGACTTAACCCTATCCAGTGGCATTAATTTACTTAATGCACCCCTAACCTCTCACATTAGACTTGGTTATGGTTACTGGATGTGTCGGGCGGGTCCGGGCAGTTTTACACCATAACCTAGTCTAACCTCGGGTTTCGAGTGCGATATGACCAACTACTCACATTGGGTCCTATTGTTTGCAGTTACTGGATTCGCCGGGCGGTTCCAGGCAGATTTATACTGCAAACTCAACCCAACCTCGAGTTGGCCACGTTCAAGTTATCTAAGTGTCATGTCCCAAATTCATATTTTCAAGTATAATTTCATGTCAAGTTCATGTTCCTGTCCAAGCTCAAGTTATAACGATATTCATGTTTTCAAGTTCATACTCAATTCAGGTTTTCCTAAACTACCCAAATCGCATCCCCAATGCTCTTGAATTCGAATCAAGGCAATAGATGTAACTAGGGAATAACATAACAAGGATGGGTATAAAGTGGCAAAGGTGATTTCAAGGCAAGCATGGTGTAACTTGAGATATGATCATAACATCACTGGCATATGAAATAGGGTGATAAACATAGCAATAAATGACATAAGATGATAATCCTAACTTGTGACTATCAATAGTTTCAACATCACAGGCATGCTAAAATAATGATAGGGTTTAGGTTATGACATGAACATGCCCCTAAATCAAGTTCTTATCAGTATTCCACAAATCAAGGTTCAATATGAACTGTACTAGGTTCAAGGTGAATAGATCTAGGGTGAACAAGAGTAGATCTAAAATAATAGGTCAAAAAGGAATAGTCATAGATCAAAGATATACAAGAGTAGGTCTCAAGTAGTTATCATGTTTATGTTCAACTTCAGTTTACACATGTCCATATTAAGTTTAGAGTTTAGATCTAAGAGTAACTGGGGCTTACAGATCATGGTTTTTGAGAACTAAGAACAGAAATTGTCGTAGGATCGTTGTTGAGATGTTGATCTATTCCCTTGAATTGTTGTAGAAACGTTGGCCTTCTATTTGGATCTAGTTTGAATGTTTAAGTTTCAAGTTGGAGGCGGCGGCCATGGTTCAAGAGGAGACTTAGCATCATAATGGTGTTAGAAAGATTTGTTGTGGATTAGCCTAGGAATTAGGGGGTTTTTATAGTTGCAACAATTAGTTTAGGCCATAGGATAAACCCTAGAATCGGTCTGAACCGCCAAAAATCGTCACAGGCCCTCAAACAAGCCAACAAGGTCAAGCAGGAGCAACCAGGTCCAAACCAGGTTCGGGGACCAGGTCGACACCCAAGTCGACTGCGCAGTCGACCTGGTCCTGGGGGTGTTGACTGCCCAATCGACTCCCTAGACGACCTGGGGTGTTGGGCGGGAAATTTCCCGCACAGTCTATCTGGGTTTTGAAATTTGAATTTGAACTCGAATTTGAACTGTTTTGAACTCTGAAAATTTCTGAAACATTGGGGAGCCATAACTTGGTCATACGGACTCCGATTTTCGAAAACCCGGACTCGATTTCATGCAAAATTCCAAGACGAACGCAATGGCGCAACCCGTTTCCCTTGGTTCTTATTTCAAAATTTAATTCTGCCTAGATTTATGGTTATAACACGTTATCAAAATACGGGTTGTTACAATAACAGATTTTAGTGAAACTAAAAATATTTAAATCTGTTTATCAATACCTTTTTAACGAATCTGAAAAATCGAAGTTTCATAACGGGAATCAAAGTTATGGCCGAATGAATTTTCAGAAAGGTCGCTATATAGAATATATAGCCCTAGAAAATAGATATTTTGCAAACGACATCGGAATTCGACGAAACCACTTTTGTTGGGTCTGGGATGTCAAACTATTGCTAGGTTTCAAATTTCATAATTTTTGAAGCTAGTATGTGAGCGTGGCAAAAGAAAACATGTTTGGTAAATTTCTGTTAAATTGGATCGACCAGAAAATGGCCATTTTTCAAACGATCTCAGAATTCGACAAAACTAGTTTTGTTGGGACCGTAGCATCAAAACATAGCTAGAATTACTTTTCTGGAATTTTTCGAATCAATTTGTGGCCCTGGCAAATTGAAATGTACGTTCAAAGTTAAAAATTAAATGTTTTATACTTTAATTTGAAGAATAACTGACTGTAACAGTCGAATTGGCCAACGAAACATATCCTATTGTGTCCGGGATGGGGGTATTTAGCTAGGGACGATAGTCGTTGGGTTTGAATTGGTGTCCGTGTGGAGAAACACTATTTAAAAATTTATTAAAACCATCGGCCAATCAGAAATTTTCTTTCATTATTTTTAAAAATAAAAAAACATCAGAAACCCTCGTTTCTCTCTCCCACCGACGATCTACGTCGTTCGATCCTTCTCCTCCAAATCGTCGCCGCCACAGGCGATTCCATCCTTCGCCACCCCCTACCTCGAAGCGCCTCCCTCTCCTCTTCAAATCCGACCCCACCTCGACGCTTCCCATAACCGCATCGACGAGATCCACGACCACGAACGTCGACACTTCCCAGCGCCACCCCGATCGCCAGAGACCACCGAACCACCTCCGACCACCACCGATCGACTCCCCTTTCCTCCCTCTTCCACGCTGTACCCTCTGATCATCCTATCATGCCTCGGTTCTCGCGAAAATTGCAACCCTAGTTTTGAACCATCGTGAAAGGTGAGTCCTTTTTGATGTTTGAACTTTGAAAAATCATATCTTTATGGTGTGTTGACAAAATTCGATGAAACAGGAAACATCGGGACCGCAAGGAAGCTCTCTACCATGTAGAAGAAACCGCGGATTTTTCTGAGTCATCTACGATTTTTAGCACTCCGAAAACCAAAGTGAGAAATCTAAATTAAATGAATTGGAATGGAAAATGTCGTGTATAAATTATATAAGCGAAATATAAATTACATACGTGTTGTATACCTCATGTACATGCGTGGTGTAAGCTATATAAGCGAAGTATGAATTATACATGCATAGAATAATTGATACATGTGTTGAAATGCAAGTGAAATATAGCAATTATATATATATATATATATATATATATATACTCCCCTCGTCCACAAACCATGGACGATATTTATTGTTGTGTATTGGTGTGAAATATTGGATGAAAAATGCGAATGGTTGAATAATTGTTTGTGGTTGATATTGATTGGTTGTGGTTGAAAAATACCCATTGGTGATTGAAATGAATTGGAAATAATTGTGGAAATAAAAATAAAACATGCCGCCTGCGTGCGAATTAGATGCATGAATCCCCATTGTCAAAAACCGCGAGGTTTTAAGGTAGAGCGAGGAGCCGTACTAGGGACGGTGCCGGTTTTAACTACCCTGCCGTTATGCTGCCGAAATTTTGAATAATATTCATGTGTTAGAATTATTTTCATATGTTGAAATTATCTTCATGCGTTGAAATTAAAGTCATGTGTTGAAACTATATCCATGTGTGGAAATGCTCATGTGTTGAGAAGTGATGTGTGAAAATTAAATTCATGTGTGAATGAATGAAGTGTTTAAACAATAAAAATCACATTTTTATAATATATATGAAGTATGTAAAATATTCGCCTTATATATAAATAGTTTCAACAATAAAAATTCCATCTTTCTTATATGAACAACATATATAAAATATCCATGTGTGGAGGTGCTCATGTGTTGAGAAGTGTGTGTATTGGAAAAGTTCATGTGTTGAATAAAAAGATCGAACAATAAAAATTACATTTTTATTGAAATTATAAAGTGTTAAAAACATTCATTTGTTGAACTAATATTTTAAATGATAAAAATATCATTTTTATCATATATGTGATATGCTAAAGATATGCGAGCGTTGAAATAAATATTTGTGAAAGGAATATTATTTTTAACATGCATAGGAACTAAATAAAATAGTCATGTTTTGAAATATATTTTAGTTCGCCAAAATTATCATCTTTGAAATGTGAAGTGTTAAAAATGACCACTTGTTCAAATAAATATGCATGAGTTGAAATATTCATTAATTAGCTAATGATATGATTTTTGCCTATGCATGCAACATTAGAATGAATGGTGTTTTTAAACCGAATTGAGTCAAATATGAAGTTGAATGGAAAATGAGAAGTGATAAGAATTGTATGTATGTACATGCATATTTATTGAACAGGTTATAGCAAAGAGGCCAGAGAAGAGGAATAAAATTTTGTTCCCAACAAATAGGTACACGTTTACTGTTTTGTTTGGGTGATGATTTTATGAGCCTGTTGGCTAGCCGCTTGGCTTTTTCTTTTTCTTTTTGACATGAGACGCCCGTGTGGCTATTTGGGAATTTTCCCAGCCCCTCCCGTACAAAAGGAGGTTATGGCGAAATTTTCCAAAATTTAAAGGCGTTAGTGAAATATTTGAAGTGAAAACGATACAGGAATTTTTGAATGAACTATATTTATATAAATATATAAATATAAAAAAAATTAAAACGAAACATGACCATGCAGTTCGTGTTTTGAAACCGTGATTTCAAACGACTAGTGCGGGAAATCAGACCATTGGATTTTCCCGAAACCGCAACCGTTGGGTTCGCCTTGGAAATATCTTTCCAACGGCATCAACTTTGTGAAGATCCGACAGTTGGATTGTCTTGAATGTTTAATTCAAATCTAAAGAAAAACAGCGCCAGAAACGATTATATATATATATATAAATATACTTAAATTAAATCGAATAACGACGCTGCAGTTCGTAATTTGAAATCGTAACTTCGAATGATAGAGTGGAAGTTCCGACCGTCGGATTTTCCCGAAACTGAAACCGTTGGATTCGTTTTGAAATAATCTTTCTAATGATATAAAATTTGTGAAGATCCAACGGTTAGATTTTCAGATATGTGTAAAACAAATTTAGTGAAAAACAGCGCCAGTGCATTGGCACGACCTGAAACGTCGTTTAATTAAATATGGCCGTTTTAAATGAATAAAAATGGCGATATATCGTTATAAAATACTATAAACGATATAGAGTGGAAATAAACCTATTTTGTTGTGTTTGCTTGATATGTGATGGTTGAATGTATTTAACATGAAGATTATAACTAAATAACTGAAATGTGAATGTTGAATAGTCTAACCATGTGATAAATTGATTTGAAAATCTAAATATACGTGGGTTATTTGAAAAGGCCGAGTTCACTCTCATTTCAAATAATCGATCGACATTGAGAAGTCGAAGAGTCGAAGACGGTTGAAGACCGACGATCTTCACATTGGATGGATGGGCGCTACTGATGCTTGTGATCGGAGTAGCTACCTTGAAGGAGCTGAAGTAGTAACCGTCCAGACATACTGTTGATTGTACGGATATGCGAGGAATTTGGTGCCTTCGGTTTCATTCAAACCCAGGACGGACTTGTAAATGGACTATGTGTCTGACATTGGATTTTGTTCTATGCTGATTGATCTCTGTTAAATATATATCTGTTTGGCGGTGGAGAATTTATTCTCTTGCTTAACGCCCTTCTCTGAGACGTACGAGCTCAGAGGTTATGTATTGATAGAAATCAGTCGCATGAAGTGGATTGCCTGTGTGGCACGCCTAAGTGGCATATGATCAAGGCTTCTGTTGCAAAGTAAAGTCTTGTGGTTGATGATCAAAGCATGGTCTGTGTGACGTAGCTTTGTGTATAACGTGAATTCGCGAGCCTCACACCCCGGTATGAGTCAAAAACGGGAGAAGGACCTAAGGAGTGCACGACGTTTCTTTCTAGCTATGGTGGTGTCAGTGACCTCCCAGCCCTGACATTTATATCTACTTTTCACCTGTGTGGTTGTTGGAATACGAGGCGCCTCGATTATAGGTCTGTAAGGACTGGGAAACGTGTGTTCAGGAATTGCCAGTCCTCAAAAGTAAGAGAGGACCGACCTTGGAGGATCCAGGGATTGCTGTGTGCGGTCCCGAGACATTTGCTAGAGTGTCTCGAATCGGAGAGGAGCTTGCCCCTTGCCTCGACTCATGAAGGAATCCAATTTCCAATACGAAATATGCGAATGTGATTGTATTACTAGTACGGCGATATGATATATGGTACCCATGCCGTCTAGGATTGATGAAATCGCTTTTGAAACATATATGCACTAGTAATAATATCAAACACTTTTGTTTTATTTGTATGAAGCATTTTTGGCCATTATAAGGTAAAACTCTATCCTCCGGCTTGCGTTGCATTGTGTGATGGGACCTGAGTCTTATAATGGCTTCATTTTATAAAAAGGCATTGCGATGATTTAATCATTTACTTTATTTCATGCACTAGCACTCATTGGAGTAAACCCGTTCCGCGAAAGTGGCGTGGTCCTTTGATTTGCCTTATTATTGTTGTTAATAAGTTAAGTAGATTTCTCATACCAGTCCCATGACTGACTCGTAGTTTGTTTCACCTTGCAAACTCGGGTGCCCTCATTTACACACGGGCAACCTAGTTACAGGTATCTGGTGCACTTTTGGCTCATGGCGAGGCTTGACTACACCGTGCTGACTTTGACTCTTTCCGCCATTATAGTATATGTATTATGATTCCGCCATTGGTGATGTAGACTGATATTTATTTTGTGTACTCTTTATGTATGATTCCGCCTCTGGCGATGGTGACTGATTATGTATTATTATGCACTAAGTTGTATCCTGCACTGTGCTCTCTGATGTGGTGATATCTATATGATTCCGCTGTCATATGTGTGTAAATTATTCTATTTTATGTTTATGCTATTATCTGTGATCTGCTAATGATGATTGATGTGTTATATTCCAATGATTATCCTTAACACCGTGTCACGAGGTTTTGGGATTGTCACATAGAACGCCTACTGCGGACCCCCAATTCACTCAATTCAGCAGCAAAGACAAAGGGGTTGCTGATTCTGAAGGTTTCCAGCAAGTTGTTCCAAAGAGAACTCATAAATTGAGTAAAACTCAGTGCTAGAAACAGGCTAATGAATTGTTTACTGGCTATTTTTCCTTTTCAAAAGGAAAATCTATTGTTGGTTTGGAGAGTGGAAACTATAGCACTCCAGACTTCCCCACGTTGGCAGATGGCAAGAATTTCAGAAGCACAAAAAAATACAGAGTTGCTAATTTCGCAGCAGTAACTGGAAATTCTACAGGTTTCGTCTGTTATTGAAGGAAAGAGCGAAGAAAGTAATAATTTTATCGGGTATGGGAAAAAGATAAATGCAAGCCCTTATAGCTAAACATTTCCATTCTAGTTGTTGTAGAACACCAGGTTGGTTTGTACTCACTTGATTAAATTAAAATATTTTGTTCCAGTTATTATTATAATTCATTTGTCAAATTAATTCAACACTCCAATTTGTTAATGGCAACATGAAGGTGTGTTATAGATAGTGATGAACTTGCAGTTACTTCCTTACATGTGTTATGTTTTCAGACAATGAACTAACAACATATGGGAGCTAGCCTCACATTGGAATCGGTGCTCTTTGCTAAGTCATTTAAATTACTCTCAAAAGTGATTTTCAGTTGAAGATCCAAATGGAGAGATGACAACGGTTGGAAAGCCAACCAGTCTAATGGTGAGCCTCTTATTGACTGAACATTATCAATTCACCGTGGCTTATGCTACTGGAGAGATCGGAAGCTTCAAGAATGCGCTGTGTTTGATCTCTTCTTTCGAAAAACCCTTGTTGAAGATTTTGAATTATCGTGTTTTTGTTGTAATATGGTCATTATAAAAATTGTAGCACTTATTGAAGATTTTGAATTATTGTTTATACAACGGTGTTGTCTAAAACTTATTGTTTGTAATACTTAATATTTGAGTATTTTAATAAATTAGTTTGCAAATAACTGTAATATCGGATTTGCTTATGGAGTATTGCTATATTTAGTGTATTGTTCTTTTCAGTTGCAAAAGCAATTTATTTTTTTAAAAACCCAAATGTCAATCACAATTGTGCATAACAGTTGTAGTAGATTTTATTACAACGGTCCATAACTGTTGTAATAAAGTTTATTACAACGGTGGAAAAAAGTTGTAAAATATACATATTACAATGGTGTTGCAACAATGCAAAAAAGTTGTAAAAGATATTAGTCTATTACAACTTCTTAATACACGACGGTTTTCCCACCGTTACAACGGTGTTCCACCGTTGTAATAGGGTCATTTTGTTGTAGTGTTGAATATTGATATAATAATAAAACTCTACGCCATCCAGTGTTGCGTGGGACTTGATGTAGGAGTAATCCAAACTAGTATAAAATTTGGTGTGTTCTTTCCTTTTCTGCATTTTATTTCTGTTTATTTTTGTGTTTGATTCTGTGTTTGTGATTGTGTCTGTGGTGTGTGATTCATATAGTATAACATATAAGTTTTAGATTTTGTTTACTTTCTCAAAAACAATATTCACCCCCTATAGTGTTAGTTTTTCCTTAATGATCCATTCCGCAATCCCTAACAATTGGTGTGCCTGGATTGGTTTGTATATGAATTAAAACATATGTAATTATGATACTTAGATTGATTTGTATTGATTGTTGTAATCATAAATTTAGGAAAAGTATTTTATGATTATAGAATATATATATATATATATTAAGGGGGAGTACTTTAGTATAGGAACTATTTAGATAATTATAAAACTAAGGGGGAGTACTTTATTTTAGTGTACAATTTTTTTTAGATAGTTATAGGATTTAGGGGGAGTAATTTTAGAATTTCTTTTTGATAATGCCAAAGGGGGAGGAATTATAAAATATTGAATTAGTTTATAGGATTCATATAAACAGAGGGATTATTAGAAGGATCATCATTAATAGGACTATACAAGTATGATATTTTATAAACTAAGGTTGTCATCATCAAAAAGGGGGAGATTGTTAGAGAATGGAGTTTTGATGACAACTATTTCAACATTAATTGATTATAAAATATATACTATTAGATCCAAAAATGTCTCTAACACCCAAAGTAGGAACAATTTATGATGAAATGAAACTAAAAATGAAGAAAACTCACCATTTATATTGGTTCAACGTTAAATAGCCTACGTCCACTTTCTACTCTTTGAATTGATGATTTGAATATAGATACAACAATAATTCTCACTCACTTTTACTTACACAATGCATAGATTCACTCAATCTTCTTTGAAATATATTTCGTAAGGTGATTGTGATATAAAATGGTGATGGAATTCGGTTCTCAAAGGGGTTTCCACTCTGAAAATGCCAAAAGATCCCTTCAAATGAGCCTTGGAGGTGTATTTATAGGTGGAAAATGTCTCAGAAGCGGCTCCGGTTCGAGTACACGTGGCCCCCATCCCCCAAAAGTCGGGTTCGGATAGAGTAAGATGGTGACAACGCATTAGGTTGGTGGTGAACGTGGGGAGAACGTGGGTAAAGTGGTTGCTTAACCGCTCCGCTTCGTGAGGAAATCATGGGATGTAACTGATGTCTATTGGTATGTGGTTCGGATCGAAAGAATGAGAGAAGGAAGGGAGCGGATCAGGCTTCCTCGACCCGATCCGAAGCTGTTTCTGCTCCTCCATCCCCTAACCTGCCATATTCTGTCTCGGATGGTGATCCCCAACCCGATCTGGTCATCAGATGCATGTTCTTCCAATCATATTTCCATTACTTATTTAGTTTTTCATCTTTGTGTAGCTCACAACGTAGGCTAACATTTTTCCCTCTCGAAGGACACTTCTATTGAAAATGGAGGGTGGTTCGACATTGTTTAACCGTTGATCTCCAAAGTAAATCATCGAACAATTGCTTCTATTCGTTTGTAGGGTTGCATCACTTCGTAGAGTCACAACGCTTGCCGTATATATACACCATAGATTGCACAAACTCCTTTCTTTGTTTCAAATTACTATGAGAACTTTGCTTGATGTCCAGTAGCTCCTCCAGGTAAACATGTGTATATTTCTCTTTGGGTTCATTTCATATGTTGAAATATTAATGATCCTACTTTGGGTTCAGGTCGGTTCCATCCGATCCCACGGGGTTTTAATGCCTTCGTGCTACTGGGCTGAATGGCCATGGGCCTATTTTCCAGTCCGAGCGGAGCCACGCTGGCAGGAATACAAAGGGCCACTGTACCCTTATATAAATTCACTTTCTTCTTCAGTACCGCGCTCTTCTTTTCACTTCCATCGCTTCTCTAGAAATCACACTGAAGAAAAACAAAACCCTAGTTCTTAAAATTCCAATAATTCTCCTTTAATCCTCTAATAAATTACATAGGTGGGTCAGAACTTCGATTAAATCTCTTTTTAATTGATTCTCATTCGAATTTTAGAAGTAATTTGAGTAAATTTGTGCTTGACATCGTACAAAGCGTGGCGCGGCGTATTCTCTCCCCTTGCCGACGTCGTTGGTGACCTCGTCACCACCTTGAGGCATTGGTGGATGAGATTTGACCTGGTGGTAGGCATATTGGCTCATGGGTGTTTTGCTGTGTCGTACTCCTAAAAAACGCATGAGTTCTTAGAAGTAGATAGGTTCGGTGCTGATGGAGAAGTGAAGGAGAAGAAGAAAAAAAGGGATGGGATCGGAATGGGAGACACAAAATGGAGAAGAAATGATTTCATCCAACCGGGTCGGGTCAGTTGGTGAAGTATGCGCGTGAAAACTTGTAAGAGGTTTAAAGTCGTGAGTACAGTTCGGCTCAATGTCGGCTGACCCATTCCTGGCCACCTTCTACTAACTCCATTCGATCTGTTCCGAATACCTGAAACATTCAGGACTACCTGTTTGATGGCTTGGACATCTGAACCGACCCCATGCTAACCAAGTTAAGGACGCGAACCGATCCGGTCATGATATAAGAGAAAGAACTTAAGCTTATCTGATCATAGTACACACATCCGAACCGATCCCATATCACCTAAGGCTAATGAACCGATCCGAAGCGACTTCGCTAAAAGTGACTCGACTAACTTAATCAATACTGGCCTTGGCCTATGACTTTATGGACAGTTAGGATAGAGCCTTATGGTCATGACTGAAATTCCAGGATTATCCTGATCACATTACTGCTTCGTCGGACTTTTGCATCCTCCTCTTATGTATTTACTTTGTATTTCTTGCACTTACTTCATACACTTTAGTTCACACACATCTATGGGGGGATACGGGCAACTTCACATTAATCCTTGCTATTGTTTCTTCAATACTTTATCAGATATGATCGAGAGACGCTAATCTAGATTAGTAGAAAGAAGGGAAGCTACAGGGACAACTGGAAACCCTGCCATTGAAGATGTATCTTCTACTTCCGATTTAGGTTGAAATAGCGAAGGCCTAGATTATGAGATGGGAACTCATTGTAGTGATGCATCATCTGGAGGTGATGTCTCTTTCGATGAGGAGGAAGAAGGAGGGATAGGAGATAACCGTGCTCCCGACGAATTCAGGGATGCAATTATTCTGGAATTGCCTAAAGATTCAGTTGAGTCGACAACTGATAATGATAGACTAATATGGATACGCCTCAAGCATGGGATTCTTCAAGGAGATACCCTTTTACCCTCAAAAATAGACCGTCCCCATAATCCACCAAAAGGATATATGGCTATTTCCAGACTAATGTGTCTTGTTGGAGCGATACCTCTATTTCCACCATTCATCGTTGATTTCCTAAGACAGTTGAGGATTGCCCCATGCAGCTTCTTCCTAATTCTTACGCCTATTTATATACCCTGTACATAGCTTATAGAGAAATTCTTGGTGAAGAGTTGACTTTTGAAGAAGTTCATTTCTTTTACAATTTCAAACATCGAACCAATTACATTCCGTCCTTTGTATATTTCGAATCTGTGCCAAAAAGAAAGATTATCACCGTTCTGTTTAGCAGCAATGCTGGGGATCCAAAGCCTGAATGGTTTTACATTAGATAGCAGCCGGGGTGCACCAGAAGGTGGCTCAAATCAAGTAAGGACATCGATGTTTTAAATTTCAGTCCTCAAAAACATGCTAACACCGCTTATCTTTTCTTATAGTTCCTAACCCGCCGCAAGAAAAACAACCAATACAATTCGATCGCTTGAATCGGCTGCTCAACGGTGACCAGAAATTCTTGACCCTCAAAGAGTGTTTGGTGGATGAATATCTTCATAGGCATCGCCTTGTTGCTATAACTCGTAGCATAGGGCATGGCGAGGGACCTTATGTGTATATACCTTCTGTTGAAGGGCCAATTGAGGCCTCACCAGGGCGTGGAGGTAGCCCGAGGGATCCTCCAGTGCCTCAAAAGATTCCTTCTCCTTCATCTTCCACAACTCAAGATGACATACTAGCGAATATACCTGCCGTTGACAGGGACAAATATATTACTCCTGATGATGCGGCCACTCCTGAGAGGCCAATTTCTCCAAAGGGGCTGCCGTCAGTTATTCCTCTTAGATACACTCCCATCGTCGATGAATCTACATTTCGGGGCTTGCGGGACCTTCCACTGCTTGAAACTTTTTATTCTTCAGAGAATTTCCCAACGAATCCTCTCACTTTTACTTCTGAGGAAGAGATCACTCCTGTAAAGGCCGGGAGACTATCAATCCGGGCTCTGGTCTGTTTGGGGGGAAGCATCACTTAGGATACACATGACACTATAGCACTGCACGTCATTTCACTTGAATTTTATGCTAATATTGATCTTAACATTCTTTCATTTCTCTTCTAAAGGACAAGTGAGGAGATAAAGATATCATATGCGAGATGTTAGTTCAAGCATGCCCTGATAGGTCCCGACAATAAACACGATCGGTATGAGAGTAGGGGTAGAGACGACATGATAGATCGACTTCCAAGGTCTTATCGACCCTCCCGTTCTCGATACCCACATCACAGAGACTCAGATAAACATAAGAGTCATCCTTCAGATCATGAGAAAGACAAGCACAGTGGCAAGCCTCCTGCTCCATCTAAGGGCATGATTCCCCAAGATGATAGTTCGCAAAGGGTTTGTGATCCCAAAGGGAAACAACCAGAATCGGGGAAAGATGCCGGGAAGACACGACCCATCACGAAGCTATCTCGTCGCACTATCGACATAAACACCACAAGACCGGTCATTCTCAATGACGAGAATCAGGCTAGACTAGAGGTTCTGAGGCAGCAATTTCCCAAACACCATTTCAAGCACATGCATTTTTTCCCAAAACTTCAACTGGTAAAATCTAATTGGGCCAACGATTTCAAGGCTACTATAGATTTCATGGATGAACAATATAAAGAGATGAAGAAGTATGCCAAGACTCTTTCTAAAATCATTAGTGATCTGATGGCAGACATAAAATCCATGGCCAGCGTTGTTGAGCATGACGCAAGGACCCTCAAAAAATCTGAGAAAGATCTAGAGGATGCCCAAGCTAAGCTTGCTCTTGTACAATGCGATGCAGATAACTATAAGAAGCAGCTCAAGGAATTACAAAAGCGCTATCATTCCGAGCATGAATCCTATAGTCAGGAGTGAATAGATTTAAAGAAGCAGGCCGAGGATGCCAAATTTGAGAATGTTTGTCTTGCTCAAGAGAAGGGAATTTAGCCAAAAAGAATGGAGAGCTTGAGACTAAGTTATTGGAAGCTGAAACGAGGGCGGCTCTTGCTGAAGGAAATGTAAATACTGCTTTGCAGCAAGTTGAGCAGGTCAACGAACAGTTGAAATATGCTCAAAGGGAGATTGACGAGAGTGGTGAAACCATGGTCGGATTTTTTGCTCAAGTGATTCGTCACCGAAACCTTGCCTGGCTGAAGGACTATCCCACTCCCCTTGTGTATGCATGAGACCAGCTGGTCAAGTGGGAGAAAGCAGAACTTGGAGTAGATTCGATTGACGAAAATAAGCTTATAGAGACATTCCTTAGAGGTGAGGAACCATTGCATTTGGCCGAAGGGCGTAGACTTATTGTTGTTGCTATGGAGGAAAAGAAGCGTCAAGCCAAAGGAAAAAAATATCATCGGAGCCATCTCCTCTTCTGCTATAGCTGAGATCGCTGGAATAGAGGGATACGACCCAGAAAGGCCAGGAATTCCTGAGGCTTCTCTTTTGTCTCCTATAACCGAGTCTACCTCCGACGTTACTGCCGCTCAATTCGAGAAGTCTGCTGAAGGTATTTCTACCTTTTCGCCTCAATTCATCAAAGCTATCTCAACCTTTGGTCATATTATCGGACAGACTATTGAAGACCCCATGTTTTCTCCTGAATTAATAACAGTTGTTTCTCGCTCTGTAGGTACTAAGCCAGTTGAAAAGGCTGACGATTCGCAAAGGACCTCTCCGGGTAAAAGGTCTACTGAAGAGACCCGGGAGAAACAAGATTAGATCGCTACTACAAAACCTGGGAAAGATGACGAGGGCAAGAGAAAGGAGGCTGTCGACAAAGCTCCCGTACCACCTAACAGCGAAACTCCTCATGATGATGAAATAATAGCTGCTTTGAAAGATGACGATGGTAATGACGGGCATGACGAAGACCCCGATGTTACTATTACTGGGGATACAGGAAATGTTGATGATTTGACTTTGGCCGAGATGAAGGCCAAGCAAGATAAACGCATGCAATTGAAAATTGAGGAGACGAATTCTGAAAATCTTAAGCCTCCTGCGATAGTACATCCTAGGTCGAGGTTAGTCATTAAACTTTCAATAGATCAATCACTGAGGAACTTGCTGAAAAATATTCTATTGATCACAGTGTCACTGTTCCGGGGAAAAAGAAACCAAAGCGTATTTTTACTGAGACTGAGAAAAAAGAGAAGGAAAAGTTCAAGGATGTCAAAAAGGCAAATTCTACTCCGAAGTTCAAGTGAAAATGCATTCTGTCTTTTGTTTTGATATTTCACTACTCTGTTATCGTTGTAGCAGGTGCAGCCCTCGCATCTTCTGCTTAGTCTTTCTGTGTAAACTCATGTGTTTGTGAATAAAGTAGTTTTTTCCTTGCAATGTCAAATATTTGTGAATCTATTATTTAAGTAAAAATGTAGATAAATAGCATATCATATCACAGCTATACAATAAAGTCATGACAAAGGGAACATGTGTATGTATATGCCCCCAATCAATCTTGGATAGGCTGATTAACTAAGACTTATGTGAGATTGATTAAATTCAACATCCAGTTGCCCCCGACTCTCTGGAGGGGCTAAATTTCTTTTGTCGTTGATGCTTATTCTTCTGGCATCTTTATACTCTCATGTCTTATAACCAGGTTAGAGTATTACTGAAGCGGTCTCTTATCGGGGTGCACCTTCATGCCTTACGGGACGTCGTCTTC
Organism: Allium sativum; assembly: GCA_030737875.1. Classification (NCBI taxonomy): domain Eukaryota; kingdom Viridiplantae; phylum Streptophyta; class Magnoliopsida; order Asparagales; family Amaryllidaceae; genus Allium; species Allium sativum. Next base: position 495,864,625 of record CM060915.1, on the reverse strand, counting down.
CTGTCCTTTATACTCTCTCTTGATTCATGAGAGTTAGAGTTAGGAATGTCGTCTTCCCATTCCTTCTATCTTATTATGCAAACGGCCATTTCATTCGTTCCTGCACATAAATTATCTCCAATTTTCCAAATCTAATTTAATGTTTTGTGTTTCATAAGTATGATAGAATAATCGTTGGAGATAGAAATAATGCAGAAAAGTAAATAACACACGATATTTTTATAGTAGTTCAGCTAAGTCATAGCCTACATCCACTTTATAATCCTTTATTCATATAAACAGATTTTTTAAGGCAAGTCGTGCCTTTGTACATAGTCTATACAAATAAAAGGAAAAAACTGCATGTTTGACCCAGATATCGCCACAAGTGCTGGGCATTCCAGGCTTTGGGAATCTCATAGCCATCCACGGTCGTTAGCTTGAAGGCTCCTGTATCAACCTTCCGTTGGATGGCATATGGTCCTTCCCACTTTGGACCCAACTGAGTTGAAGGCGAGAAGATTCGTTTTAACACTAAGTCCCCTGGTTCGAAAGTCCTGAAGCGAACTTTTCGGTCATAATAACGTGCTACATGGTGTCGATGTCTTGAGGCACGCATGTCATCTTCGTATCTTTTTTCTTCAACCACGTCAAGAGACTCAAGGAAGAGTGCTCTATTCGTCATTGGGTCATAGTATGTCACCCTATGAGAGGGCATTTCTAGCTCCATCGGGATTACCACCTCCGATCTGAAGGAGAGTGAAAAGGGAGTGTGGCTAGTTGTCATGTTAAAGGTTGTTCTGTAGGCCTACAAAGCTAGTGGCAACTCATACACCACTTGTATTTGGCCCGTTCCAACCGCTTCTTAAGGAGATTTAATAACTTTGTTTATTGCCTCAACTTGCCCATTTGTTTGTGGGTGAGCTACAACGGTATACCTCTTATCGATCTTGTATTTCTGACAAAAGTTTCTGAATTCGACGCTGTCGAATTGTGTCCCATTATCAGTTATAATGGTCTTTGGTATCCCAAATCGGCAAATAATGTTTCTGATCACAAAACTTATCACCTTCCTTGCCGTGATCATGGTTAAGGGTTCGGCTTCCACCCACATCGTGAAATAATCCACGGCGATGATCGCATACTTTTCTCCTCCTTTGGCGATGGGTAACACTCCAATAATATCAATTCCTCACATAGCAAATGGTCATGGACTTACCATTGACTTAAGGCGGGTTGGGGGTGCTCTGGGAATTTTGGCGAACCTTTGACATTTGTCGCAGCGTTGTGAATAATCAGTTGCGTCTTTATTCACGATAGGCCTAAAATAGCCATATCGCAGTACTTTCTTTGCTAGGGTTTGGCCCCCGGTGTGATCTCCGCACTCACCTTCATGTACTTTCTACAATACACGTTTGATGTCGTCGTGTGCGATACACCTCAGTAGGGGCATGGAAAACCCTTGGCGATAAAGGACATCGTCTTGTAAAACGTATCTTGCAGCCTTTCGTGTTACAGCTCGTCTTTCTCTTTTCTTCAATGGTAAAATTCCATTTTGAGGAAGTTCTTGATTGGTGTCATCCATGAATCCCTCTCGGGCTCGGCTTCTAAGGCTAGTTCCACCTCCATTAGATCGAAACTTGGTGACTCCAAAGTCTCTATCAGAACTATTTCAGTTTCTTTAGGATTGTCAGAACTTGCTAGTTTAGCCAACCGGTCTGCTTTCTGATTTTCTATTCTTGTAATGTGAGTTATGTTGTAATGCTCTAAATTACCCAGTAACTCCTTTACTTTTTTAAGATAAGTAACAAGCCGAGGTCCTTTAGTAACAAACTCCTCCCGTACCTGGCAGACAACTATTTTGGAGTCACAACATATATCCAGTGTCTTCACTCCTAATTCCTTGGCGAGCTTCAGCCCGGCAATCAGGGCTTCATACTCGGAATCGTTATTGGTAGCAACAAATTCTAATCACAAGGCATAATTAATAGATCGTCCTTCAGGAGTGATTAAAACAACTTCGGCGCCGTACCTTCGATCATTCTTGGCTTCGTCCGTATATAACTTCCACGAACTAAGCTCTAACTCTTGTTCTAAAGTAACCACCTTATCATCCACCATTTCCTCTTCGGTAATCGTGAATTCAGCTATGAAGTCGGCCAAGGCCTGCCCCCTTATTGATCTCCGTGGTTGAAAATTCAAATTGAATGGACTCAACTTGATGTTCCATTTAAGTAACTGCCCCGAGGCTTCGGGTTTTGGCAACACTTGCCTTAAAGGTTGATCGATGTATACAACTATCGGGTGAGCTTGAAAGTAATGACGAAGTTTACGGGAAGCAATCAGGAGGCTATAAGCAAGTTTATATATTTTTGGATAATTATGCTCTGCAGCGGCTAGCTTCTTGCTTACATAGTATACAGGCCTCTGGACTTTATCTTCTGCACGTACCAATGCTGTGCTGACAGCATGAGACGATACTGCTAGGTAGACAAACAAATCCTCATGCTCCACGGGTTTTGACAATATTGGAGGCTTCTCTAATAAGTATAATAGATTCTGGAAAGCTTCTACACAATCAGGAGTCCACTCAAAATTCCGTTTCCCTCGTTTTATTAGATCGAAGAAGGGTACACACTTATCTGCGGCTTTGGAGATAAACCTGCTCAATGCAGCAACTTTTTCGGCAAGGCTTTGAACATCCTTAATCTTTAGTGGTTCTTCAATATTCCTTATTGCTGCAATCTGAATAGGATTTATTTCAAACCCTCGAGAGATCACGATAAACCCAAGGAATTTCCCAGATGTGACCCTAAACGGACATTTTAGGGGGTTTAACTTCATCCCATACCTTCGGAGAATGTCGAACATTTCAGCTAAGTCTTTTGTATGGTCGGAAGATTGTCTAGACTTCACAAGCATGTCGTCCACATAAACCTCCATGGTTTTTCCGATTTGATTATAGAACATGCGGTTGACCAAGCGCTGATATGTGGCTCCTGCATTCTTTAATCCAAATGGCATTACCACATAACAATATAACCCCAAGTTTGTGATGAAACTTGTGTGCTCCTGATCTGGTATGTGCATGGGAATTTGATTGTACCCCAATAGGCATCCATAAAGGATAAGAGCTCGTGTTCGGCCATCGAGTCCACTAGTTGATCAATCATGGGAAGAGGAAAGCTATCTTTCGGAGAAGCCTTGTTCAAGTCAGAGAAATCAATACACGTATGCCACTTCCCGTTAGATTTTTGGACTAGGAAAGGATTTGATATCCAGTTAGGATATTTCGAATCCTTAATGAATCCATTATCCTTCAATTTCTCTGCTTCTTCCTTTAAAGCTGTTGACCGCTCTGGGCCAAACATCCGTCTCTTCTGCTTGACTGACGGGTGCTTTGGATTGATGCTTAAAGAGTGGCTCATAATAGTAGGCGAAATCCCACACATGTCAGCGTGAATCCAGGCAATCACATCTAAATTTGCCTTTAAAAAATCAGCCAACTCTTTCGCTCGAATTAGATCTAGCTGCGATCGGATCTTCAGTACTTTTGTCGAATCTGCATCATCAATAGATATATCCATGGTCGTCTCGTTGGGAGTTGCCTTTCTGTCTTCGGGTTCTCTTTCCTCTCTGGGATCTATATCCTCGAGCACATCTAAGGGCGACTCTCCTGGGGCTGGACCCCTTAATTGCTATGCTGAGTTTTCCTCGGAAGGAGAGAATTGTCCTTAGATTCTATATTCAACCCCTTTATTAGCATATTCAACTCCGTCATGTAACAAGCTCGTCCCGTAGCTTGTTCGCCTCTCATCACCCATATTCCTGCATCAGTCGGGAATTTAAGCAGTAAGCACCAAGGTGAAATAATGCCCTAAACTCGGCGAGGGCCGGTCGGCCTAGGAAAGCATTGTAAGGTGACTCTACATCCAAAACTAAAAATGGCAGGATTCTCACTCTCTGGCGATCTCCTTGTCCTAATGTCACTGGTAATTCTACGTAGCCTATCGGAGCCGTTGACGCCCTATTGAAGCCCCGTATCCATCCTTCGCAGGGCTTTAAATATTTTGCTTCGAGTCTCATTTGTTCAAAAGCTTTCTTGAAGAGGATATTAACTGAGCTTCCATTGTCCACCAACACCTGATGGACTAAGGCGGGGCCGATGGCCGTGGTAATTACCAGTGGGTCTTTGGTTGGTGATTGAATTCCAGTATCATCTCTACTACGGAATATGACGTCGTCTGACATCGTCTTTTGTTGTTTTACTGGAGTAATGTCTTCGAGGTTACTACATTCTCCTACCTTAAAGTGTTTGGCGGCATTAATGTACTGATCCATCGCTTTGAAACTATGGCTAGCTAGATGGGGTCCGCCTATAATAGTATTGATAATGATCCCCTTACCTTTCTGCTGGGCTGTGGGTTTAGAAGTAGCTGGTTTTGGTTCGGGGCTTGCCCTCCTTGCCCCCTGTCCCGTGGGGCAACCTTGTACTTGTCTAACTTTCCTTCCCGCAGCAATTTCTCAACTACATCTCTCAAATGACGACATTCATTGGTAAAATGACCGTGGGTTCCATGGAACAAACAAAACTTTCCCGTTGCGATCTCTTTTTCAGTGGAGTCTCTGGGTGGTGGCTTCTTATATTGCAATATGTTGTATGTGTCCGTATAAATGTTTTCCAAGGTGCCATTCAATGGCGAATAGTTCTCAAAAGTTTGGAATCGAGGTCTTTTGCTGGAATTGTTCCATCGGTTCCTATTCCTCCTATTGTCATTTCAATTCCTGTTGTTATTACCTCCGTTCTGGTTGCCAACGTTCACCTCAACCTTCCCCGAACTATCACCGGATAGCTTCACAACAATATTACTTTGGACACCTTCCCTCGAAGCCCCTTCAGACTTTTTCTTTCTATTTGCATGAGCTTCTTCTCGCTTTAAGCGGATGTTGGCCTTTTTTCATAGAACAATTCCGTAGTAGGGGTTGGTTTCCCGGATAGATAATCCCCGAATTCTGTGTCCGGGTCAACTCCTTCTATTAAGGCCATCAAAATAGTGGGTTCATGGAGATCACTAACTTCAGTGACAGCCAGGTTGAAGCGATCTAAATATGGTTTCAAAGATTCATCTGGAGCCTGCTTAATCCTTGACAACTCTATGACGCTTTTGGATATTCGAGCGTGAAGTCGAAACTGATTCGTAAAGCGTTCACTCAATTCTTTGATGTTTGATATTGACCGTGGGGGGAGACGGGTGAACCACATTAATTCCACGTCTTCTGGATAAATCGGGAAGGCCTTGCATTTTACAGCATCTGGAGCTGTTGCGGCATTCATGAACCATGCATACCTCATCAGATGCTGTCCTGGGTCGGTTCTCCCTGAATATCGATCCATCTGTGGCAAGTTGAATCACCGAGGGAACTGGAAGTCCAATATATCATCTGCGAAGGGGGTATGACTTTGCTCAATGCCCCAATCCTCATTAGTGTATCGTCGGCTTTCGGACATGATTTGACGTACTATTGCCCATACATCGGCATTTGTTAACGTTTGCACAAGTTCTCTAGGTCTGATATTCGGATTACCCCTGTGTTCCTGATTTGGGAATAACCTCCTGTTTCTGGTGGCAGCTGCTCTACACTGTTCCTTATGCTCCCGGTCGATCTCAGGAGGAAGGGGTTGGATAAGTTGCTATTGCGTAGGATTAGTAATATTAGGATCCCTCGGTAGAACGTGGGATCCACGCATGGGCAGCAGCATAGGTTCTTTCAGGTTCGGGTCATCAGGTCCTAACACATGAGCATCATCTTCACGGGATCCTAAAGATCCAAATGTCAACTGATCAAGATTTTGAGGTCGCTCAAGCGGCCTTCCTTCACGAGGCCGTCCTTCATCCGAAGAAGATGAATAGTCTGCAGGAAGGCGACGTGTCGGGGAAGGTGTCTTTTGCCTCCGAAGCTCATTGAGTTCCCTACTCATGGTGATCATGTTCTCTTGCATGCGAAGACTATCACGTTTATGGGATTCCAACACATTTCTAATACTCTCAATCATGTCAAAAAAACGCAAAAAATCCCGATGCGTGATGGGTGTGGATGGAGTGGGTTGATCACCAGTCGTCGTAGCCGGCATTAGAGCATTGGTGGGTGCTCGAGTAGAAGTACCAGCTTTAGCCTGGTTCAGGTCGGATTGGAGCAGGGTGGTAGTGCCAGACCGGTTCGGAGGGGGAGTGTGAGTGGCCTCAACACGAATGGATTGGATCGGATCCATCTCGTCAGTTCGGTTCGGATCTTCCGGACCGGATTGACCTACTCCAGAATCTTGACCGTGCGACCTCGTCATGACCATGGTTTGCTGCTCTTCGCTAACTTCATTCTCTCGATTGCTCTGGATCTCTTTGCCTTTTACTTTGGCCATAATTTCCAATTTTTCAGTGATTAACCAGCAAGTATTTAAAAGTGTCGGAAACAGAGGATTAACTTCTTTGAACTTGAGGGTCCAAATAGTAGAACGATAATCCCAAAAAGCAAAGAATTCAGAAGATTCTCAGTGAAAGCACCAAAATGTTTGATCCAAAAATGGCTATAGCACCCAAACTAGGAACAATTTATGTTGAAATGTAACTAAAAATGAAGAAAACGCACAATTTATAGTGGTTCGACGTTAAATAGCCTACGTCCACTTTCTACTCTTTGAATTGATGATTTGAATGTAGATACAACAATAATTCTCACTTTCACTTACACAATGCATAGATTCACTCAATCTTCTCTGAAATATACTTTATAAGGTGATTGTGATATAAAAATGGTGATGGAATTCGGTTCTCAAAGGGGTTCCCACTTTGAAAATGCCAAAAGATCCCTTTAAATGAGCCTTGGAGGTGTATTTATAGGTGGAAAATGTCTCAGAAGTGGCTCCGATTCAAGTACACCTGGCCCCCATCCCACAGAAGTCAGGTTCAGATAGAGTATGATGGTGACAACGCATCAGATTGGTGGAGAACGTGGGGAGAACGTGGGTAAAGTGGTTGCTTAACCGCTCCGCTTCGTAAGGAAATCATGGGATGTAACTGCTGTCTATTGGTATGTGGTTCAGATCGAAAGAACGAGAGAAGGAAGGGAGCATATCGGGCTTCCTCAACCCGATCCGGAGCTGTTTCTGCTCCTCCATCCCCTAACCTACTATATTCTGTCTCGGATGGTGATCCCCGACCCGATCTGGTCATCAGATGCATGTTCTTCTAATCATCTTTCCTTTACTTATTTAGTTTTTCATCTTTGTGTAGCCTAGTTCACAAAGTAGGCTAACATATACTAAACTTTTATCTAGAATATATATATATATACACACACACACATATATATATATATACATATGCAGGATTTATATGCAGGAGTTAATACTCAAGACTGTACAGTTTAAAGATATTAGAGATTCAGAATTCAGAAATGATTCAAGACTCATGAGTAACCAAGATCTCAAGAGCACAAGATAAATATAGTAATAGAGTCTAGTTTATAGAAGACTCTGGATAACACTCTAGGTTCAAATTCAAATTCAAAGTTTGATTTTCAATTTCTGATTTCAAAGTCTATATTCAATCTTTATCTTCTCTGCTTTACTTTCTCTATTTTACTTCTGATTTTAAACTCAAGTTTTATAGTTTATATGTTTTATATATTATATACGTATATACTTGTGGAAAATAGGGAGAAGGCCAAAAATTAGCAAAAAATTTGGCTAAAAGTATGGAAAGTTTGTTTTTAACCAAAAGTCTACATTATAGTGAAAATGGAAAATGACAGTAGGCCCCCTGAATTCCAATTTGCACTAAAATGTGGGCTTTTGCCCAAAAAACAAACTTAGCATATTTTTGGTCAAAGAATTTGCTAAGTTTGTCCTTTAAAAGAAAATGCTCTATATACTTTATATTTATATAGTTTTAAACTTTTTAATTATATAAATATGTTTATATAATTTACATTTATGATTTCAAATGATTTTCAACTTTATAATATTCATTTATAACACTATGTTTTAATTCTAGAGTTTTTGGAAATATATATCAAAACACTTGAAAAATGCTCAAAAATCAATTTTGAACCATGATATGTCGACATACAAAGATGGCTATGTCGACATATTACTATGATATTTTTGGTTTTGAAAGGAAGTGTCTTTTCATTATTTGCAACGTTCCAGCAGCGTTGCAACCTTTTAAATCTTATAAATAGGGGATGATTTCGAATTTTTTTCATCATTCTTCTTCTCTATCTTTATCTCCTTTCTCTACACCATTATTATTTCTTATTTTTATGATTTCTACACTTATACTCTACTAAACTCAATTCTATTTACATAAAACTTCTTCTCTTTTCACTCTCTACTCATTACTCTCTGAATCGAAGTGCTATTGAAAAGTTATAGGGCTAATGTAATTGTTTGGGAAGTGTTTGGGAAAAAGGTGTGTCCTTGTAGCCTTGAAATCAAGGAACCGAAATGGTGTTAACTTTGTAGCCATAAAATCAAGGGGAATATACTTGATCAAGAGTGTTTGGAATCGGTGTTAACCTTGTAGCTGTGAAATCTGTTATATCTAACAATTCAATGATTTTTTTTGATGATAACAAACGTATATTTATTATTATAAATGGTAATTGTACTGTTATACTACATCACAGACCGGAGTATAATATTTAAATAGAATACTACTGCACAAGGATTTAAATATACAAACAGTGTTTTATTTAAATATAATATTTTATTTTAACATTTCAAATGGTACAAATTTATTACTCCACTATTTGAACATAACACTAATATTCAATACATTTAGTTTCACTTATTACACTGTTTCCCACTACATCACTCATTCACTCAGTTGTACAAACATATATACATTATGTTTTACTCAGTGTCACTCATTTTTGTCTCCTGTCCCTGTCTTTACTGTCAATCCAGTCTTCTGCTTACCTGTCACAGAAACACACATGCAATAGTCTGGAACAGAAATATTTTTATATTCTAGAAAATATTATTTTAGTTTTAAAACATATTTTCCTCAGAGCTTTTGGTGTATTTCTTATCATTTTTTCATGACTTGATCTGATTTTTTATGGACATACATCTGTATCTGGACAACTTGTGATATTTACAGCGATACACTGTAAATACCACAAGGTAGACATCGTCTGTAGTGCTCACATATATATATTCTCTGGACGAGCACTATACGTGTATACACATACATTGTATGTATATACACACATTTCTGTGCAGGGACATATGATCAAATATCGTGTATGGACTGAACCAAGAAATACAGTACATATGAAGACACACACGTATATATACACACACATCTGTGCATATATATATATATATATATATATGCGTGTGTGTACATATCTACATAGTAGGAACAGTGGTTCAACAAATAAGCAACTGAGGAGCGACCATGAAGATCAAGCTCGACCCAGTGCAAGTGAAAATGTGCAAGTACAAAAATTCGACATGCATGGACTAAAATGGTCGAAACAGCTCAATGATGATGCAACAAAATAGCTCAAATACACGCTGGTTCAAACTCAAGTCGAGCATGACAATGTAATACAAGTTTAGACACAAGTCAATACATGGCCGAGGAACAATGAAGTACAAGGCAGCACAATCAAAGAGCAATGCCTAAATGGTCGAGGAAACAGGTTAGCACGGAAGTACACATGATCTTGGTTCATGAACAAGTCCAGGTGTTCAAAGCAAATAGCAAGGCTTAGTCAACATGCCATAACATGTTTACAATGGCAGCGTGTATACATGATTGGAAAATAACAAGTATCCAGCAAGAGATGTACAACTAAAATTCAGTTTTTTTTTCAAGCATGCAACAATAAACATGGCAGGTTCAAGATATATATGCAAAAATTCCAAAGTGTTAGCATGCAACAAGTGAAACTAGTTATGTACACAAGGGATAGTGTCACAACATGAACATGTGCACATGCACAGGTTTACATGGTCGAGCATTTCAACTCAAATATCAGTGTACACAAGACATAGGACAGCTCAAGTGAACAAATGCAATTAAATAGTGTACAAACTTATATATTGAAGCATGATAGATCATACAAGTATTGAGCATTCAAGGTTTAATTAGTTTCCGTTTTTTGGAGCAATGAAAATCAGTCCCTGATTTCAGGTTATTAATCACAACATTTTTTGGCAAGAGTACAATTCAAGTGAATATCATCAAAGCAGATTCTATCCAAAATAAACAGTTCAAAAGTATTCTGTGAAGTTTGTAAAGCAGTCCAGAAAGCAATTCTATTTACTCTTAAAATTCATTAATTTACTAGGGGAGAAAATGTTTCCAGATATTCACAATCAATTTTGGGCAACAAATTGATTTCCAAATTTTCATTTTTGGCAAGATACTTTTATTGGTTCCAGAAATTGTTTTAAGGCAAGTGTTTGATTTCCAGTAAAATAACTCAAGTATTTTTGGCAACAGTTTTTAAAATGGGAAAGCAATTATTATCTTTGAAAAGTTTTTATCATAAAAAAGAATGGTTCTTCAATTTCCATATGTAGCAAGATTTTCCATAAATATCTATTTCGAATTCAAAAGGCCAAGAAAATCATTTAAGTTTCCAAATCATTTAATCACGCAAGGGGAAATGAAAATAGAATATGTTTTCCAGAATTGTGCATCTAATTTTTTTTAGCAAGTAATCAACAATTGCTTTCTGAATTAAATCAGAAAATACACGAGAACATGTCTAGGCCGATTCAAGTTCAATTCAAGGCAACAAAAGGCAACAAGTAAATTGAGCAATTCACGCAAAATCATTCAAGTCATATGGGAAATCAGATATTTTTAATAGGATTTTATAATCCTATTTATATCTCCGAAATACATCACAGGCAAGGTAGATTAAGATCGAGAAAAATTAGAACAACTATTCGATTGAACACAAAGAAAATCAATTCAGAAGAACTCACAATTTTTTCGATCCCAAATTGAAGTATCAAAGCCATCCAAAGATTCGAAGCATAAGAGATTCAATTCAGAAGCAAATGTTTAAATGGCGATTTGGAGGATTATCTAAAACCCTAGGTCGCCATTGAGAAAAAGAGGGCCGACATTATTTTTGTCAAAGAGACCTTGCAATAACAAAAGGGACGACACATTTTTTACTTTGCGCTAAGCATAATTTTAAAGGAGCTTGGGTTTTTAGTTTTAGTCCTTTATTTATTGTTTTGTTTTTATTTTCTCTTGTAAAATCGTCATATTTATTTTCTAGTTTTTTTTTGTAAAAACTAGGTCATCTAGTTATGGGGTTTTAACTAGCAGTTTTCTAGTTTGTCTGTAAAACTAGGGTATACTAGCTATGGGTCTGTAGCTAAGGGAAAAACTGATCTAGGGAATATAGATCAGTCTAGGGTTTTGAGCGTAGGATTAGAACAGGAGCGGGGTTCGTGAGTTTATAGGGTGTTGTAAGTTGGATCTGTTTTTATTACCTAGTAGAAATCTTAGTGAATGCAGCTGTAGGCAAGAATTTCCGAGACTTGGGTAAAATCTGTGTCATTTACATTCCGCATTTACTTAATCTGCTATTATCCATGTTGTGATAATTGTCAATATCTCCATAATATTCAATAAACCCTATAACTCCCCCTCTAGGGTTAATCTAGATCCAACAAGTGGTATCAGAGCGGGTTATTCATCAACTCTAAAGTCAAGGTGATCCCTAGTCATTAGTCCATAGAGAGTCAGTCCAGTCATATTCCAACTATTTTCAATGGGATAGATTTTTTTAAACTGGAAATCGGAAATGGAATCCTATTTAAAATCTATTGATAATAAATGTTGGAATATTGTTATAAATGGGTATGATATAGCTAATAGGAACGATATTGGGTTTAACTCTCGTGCTATTCACATTTTATATTCTTATATTGATGATGTCCAATATAGCCTTATCTCCCATTGTTTAACTGCGCAAGATATTTGGAATACTCTTGATACAAAGTATGGAAAAATTGACAACAGCAGCTCGAGACCCCAGAAGGTCAACTCAGATTTAGATCTATGCTTGGAAGGAGAATCAGATGAAAATTCAAGTTCAACAGACAATGAAACTGAAAGCTTCTCATATGAAGATTTGGTTTATATGTGTGCCGATGTAACAAAAACCATTGATAATCTCCATCGGAAAAACAAATTTTAATTATAATATAAAAATCATGAGTTGACCAGCAAAATTAACTATTTGGAATCAAAATTTACAAATGTCATGAAATTAGATAATTCTGATTGTGAAAATTGTTTGAAATTGAAAACTAATCTTGTTCATCTTTATAAAAATATTAAAAGGCTTGAAGAGGAAATTCTGTTTTTTAAAAGATAACGAGATTGAGTTGAAGGATACAAACAATTCTTTATGAAAGGAATTTGAAAATTTTAGGACTACCAAAAACTCCGAACATGATTTCACTAAAAAACAGAACTTGATCTTGAATGAACTTGAAAGTGATACTGAAAAATTCAAGAATTTTGAAAAAAAGAGTTTAAAAAGCAAAATCTTTTTGGATTTGAAATCTCTGAGTACAAGACCAAAATCAAACTTCTTGAAAACGAAAATTTGATTTTGAAACAAAATGATACTAAAAGGAGAAAGATCAGCATTAATCGTTGTTCAAATCCGATAAAAGAAAATACTGATCTTAAATCCAAAATCAACGATCTTGAATTGAGTTTAAAACGTTTTTCAACCGTTGAAAAATCTTTGAATATGCTGTTGAAAAATCAAGTTTCTTCTAGTAATAAAAATTGTCTCAGTATTAGGAAAACAAACGATTTTGAAAAACTAAATTCTTATGATTTTAAAAATCCTTTAAATTGCTTCAAGATGGGTTGTTCTGAAAATTTGAACTCTGAAAATTCGAAAAGGTTTTTGAATCACAAACGATTTAAGAATTTGTTTGATAGCAATCCATTTAATCCATTTTGGACCGACACCCAAAAAAGAAGCAAAGTGAATTCGTCTAAATTCAAACAAGTTTGGGTCCTTAAGGGTACAAAAATAAATTCAAATGGATTGTTATCTAAACAGATTTGGGTACTAACGTCGTGAATAAAACTGTGAGTGGTTTTACAAACTTTTTTAGAACACTCGATACCCTAAACTGTTAGGTATCGGAGGATGTTGAGGAACTGCTATGTAAAAAGATATTTGAAATCAAGCCATTCCATATTTCTGTATCATTCACCGTTCCTTCGCCAAGTGTGTTGAGTTAGAGAATCAACATTGTCTTCTGAGAATCTGGTATGATCTCTAAACTCATCTCTGTTAATATTCTCAATTTTTTCTTGTTTATTCCTCCTTCTAACCCTTGATTTTCTTTTGGCTATTTCTGATTTGTTTTGACCCTACCACATATTTTTCCTTTTATTTTGAGTTTCTTAATTTCAAATTGCAGAAATCATTGTTTTAAGGAAATTCGTTTTATTTGAATAAAACTCTCATGTTTTAATCATTTCCAAATCTTGAATTCAAAATTGTAAATTTCTGCAATTATTTTGAAGTTTAATTCTTTTCTTATTTCTGAATTTCTAATAGTGTTGAAGCATTCTTGTTATATCTTGCACACTGTTAATTTGAATTCTAACTTTTTGAAGATCTGAAAAGTTAATGAAATTTTACACACCTCTGCTATTTTGAGTTTCTTCTAATTCATTTTAGAGAAGACTTGAAAATTCATACTCATTACAACACACTGCTATTTTTCAGTTGTGATAATTTCGTTGATTTTTAGATTGGCCTGATTATATCTGAATTGAAAAACTATTGGCTTGAATCATTGTGTTATATCAAGAAATATTTTTTTCACATTTGTTTGTTTGAAATCATTTGAAATTTTTGATATTTTGAATCTAACACACTTATTAGATTTGAAATTATTAATCTTGTGTGATTGATTCAGTGTATCTCAAAAACTACATTGATTCAAGTAATTTTAAATAAATCATTCTAATTTTTGGATCATGAATTATATCTCATGCTTGATGTAAATTTTCTGAAATAATATCTTGTGTCTGTCAGAAACAATGTGAAAAATTCTTTGAAAAACTAGTCTTGTAACTCATTGTTATTTCATGATCATCTGATTTGAATATTTGATTGTTTGAAATCATTTGGAATTATTGTTTTCTTAAATCTTACACATATCTAGGATTTGAAATTTATAATCTGGTGTGATCGATTCATTGAAACTTGAGATTTTCATATTCCCTCAAAAGATTTCAAATAAACTATATTTTGAATCGTGAATCATCTTTTATGATTGTTAGAGATATCTGTGAAAAGTTTCTTTAGAAAAGTTTGCTTTGTTGTGCTGCTATAATAAAAGGAACCGTTTTGAAAATGTTTTGAGGACTGTTTATTTTTGTATATATTGATCTGCTACTCCGAGAAAATGGTCTAAAACTGAATCATGATTTGCCTCTTGGACTTGTTGAAAATTGTTTGAAAACTTTCTTGTGAAACTTCTTTTGAATTTGACTTGCTGTTATGATAAATGGAACTGAATTGTTAAATTATTTGGTTGGGCTTTGTGATTGTATATTGTTGTCTGGGATACCCTTGGTAATCACCACTGTCATATTAAAATTCTCTTCAATAGAGACAACAAGTGGTTTCAAAAGTGTATTATAATTTTCTCTCTTATCTGTTTTGATTCTTTATTTTGACCTTCATCTAATATTGATTCTTTTTAAATTCCCCCTGTCTTGTATAAATCTTTCTGAATTCCCTCTTGTAATTGATTTTTCAATTTTAAAATCATTTATTGATTATTTATTCAGAAATTGAAATCAATAACCAAAAGGAACTATATTTAGAACTCATCAATTTTTTTTTCAAATTATTGAAATTGCGATGAGTTGTGACTATAGTATATTTCACGACATGAGGAAAATTTATTTAATTTTTTCATGATGATTGAACAACTGTTATAATATCTTTGAATTGGGGCTAATTTCACAACCATCTTTTATTTCTATCATCACTCTGTCATCCATCATGATTTTATATTAATGTTGGGAGTTTAATATATTTTTTTAAAAAAATCATCTAAAATAAACAGTGGAAATATTTGTGAAAGAATTGTGATTATATTATATTTCAGAATTAGTGATAATTGAAAATTTTCAAGAATCCTAGTACAGTTGAGCATATTCCATAATGTTAGTAATTTAGAAATTTATTTCACAAACCATTTCTGTATTTTTCACATTTTTATCATCTATATTGGTTTTATATACTGAAGAGTTTTTCTTTTGAAAACTGATAATAATAATAATATGATATTCATAAGTGTTTCTCTAACCTCATTTAAAAATCCAAGCTCTGGTTATGCATGGTTATGAGATTACTTATTTTTAAGCTGCAACTGACCTCATTTAAAAATCCAAGATCTGGTTATGCGTGGTCGGTGTGCTCTTAAATAAAAAGGAAAAAGAAAAGGAAATAAATAAATAAATTGTTATATGAAATTCTCCTTGGTGTGTGAATAGCAGCCTATCAATCCATTTTTCTAATTTGTGAAATGTGTTAATAACTTATGATGTACTATGATTTGCTGATTGATAGTCACTGGGATTTGAGATTATTTGATTGTGTCAATTAAATTGAATTTATAATTTTAGTCCAAATCCATCACTGTTTTTGTGCTCATTTTTTGTAAAAATTCTTTCGAAAATAACTAGAAATCATTTGTTTTAAAACTCTCTCCATTTATATAAATTTCATCGTAAATACATCATTCGACAATGCGAAATTTACCAGTAGTTCTTAGAATATTATGATTTTGGTTTGATGGATTGAGACTTATGATGATCGTTCTTCCTTTTAAGCTGAAATTATATTTTTAGTCTATTTCTCATCACTAATTTATTTTCTGTATCCTTTTGATGATAACTAAAGGGGGAGAATGGGTTAAGATTTTGATCGATGGGTGGAAATTCTTTGAATATTTTAATATTGAAGTTTCAACTATTGTTTTTCACTCATGCACATATTTAGGGGGAGTTTTGTTGTAGGGGGAGCATTCAAAATGGGAGAGTTCATTAATTCACTGTCAAACACATTTATTATACTATTATATTCAAAATCTTATTTTATGTTTGTTATCATCAAAAGGAGGAGATTGTTGTATCTAACAATTCTATGATTTTTGTTTGATGATAACAAACATATATTTATTATTATAAATGGTAATTGTACTGTTATACTACATCACAGACATGAATATAATATTTATATTTAAATAGAATAGTACTGCACAAGAATTTAAATATTAAACAGTATTTTATTTAAATATAATATTTATTTCAACATTTCAAACAGTACAAATTTATAACTCCACTATTTGTACATAACACTGATATTCATTACATTCACATTTAGTTTCGCTTGTTACACTGTTTCTCACTACATCACTCATTCACTCAGTTGTACAAACATATATACATTCTATTTTACTCACTGTCAGACACTTCTTTCCCCTGTCTCTATCTTCACTCTCAGTCCAATCTTTTGCTTACCTGTCACAGAAACACACACGCAGTAATCTAGAACAGAAATATTTTTATATTCTAGCAAATATTACTTTAATTTTAAAATTTATTTAACTTTTGGTGTGTTTCTCATCATTTTTTCATGACTTGATCTGATTTTTTATACACATCCATCTGTATCTAAACAGCTTGTGGTATTCACAATGATACACTGTAAATATCACAAGGTAGACATTGTCTGTAGTGCTCACATATATATATTCTCTGGACGAGCACTATACATGTATACACATACATTGTATGTATATACACACATTTCTGTGTAGGGACATACGGTCAGGTATCGTGTATGGATTGAACCAAGAAATCCAGTACGTATGCAGACACACACACACACATATGTACATGCACACATCTGTGCATATATATATATATATATATATATATATATATATGAATATATATATCTGTGTGTGTATGTGTGTACGTATCTACACAGCAGGAACATTGGTTCAACAAATAAGCAACTTAGGAGCAGCCATGAAACCAAGCTCGACCCAGTGCAAGTGAAAATGTACAAGTACATAAATTCGACATGCTTGAACTAAAATGGTCGAGACAGCTCAATGATGGTGCAACAAAACAACTCAAATACACGTTGGTTCGGACTCAAGTCGAGCATGACAATATAATACAAGTTTCAACACAAGTGAATACATGGTCGAGGAACAATGAAGTACAAGGCAGCACAATCAAAGAGCAATGCCTAAATGGTCGAGGAAACAGGTTAGCATGGAAGCACATATGATCTTGGTTCATGAACAAGTCTAGGTGTTCAAAGCAAATAGCAAGGCTCAGTCAACATGCAATAACATGTTTACAATGGCAGCGTGTATACATGACAGGAAAATAACAAGTATCCAGCAAGAGATATACAACTAGAATTCAGTTTTTTTCATGCATGCAACAATAAACAAGCCAAGATAAACATGGCAGGTTCAAGATATATATGCAGAAATTCTAAAGTGTTAGCATGCGACAGGTGAAACAAGTTATGTACACAAGGTACAGTGTCACAACATGAACTGTACACATGCACAGGTTTACATGGTCGAGCATTTCAACTCAAATACCAGTGTACACAAGACATAGGACAGCTCAAGTGAACAGATGCAATTAAACAGTGTACAAACTTATGTATTGAAGCATGATAGAGCATACAAGTAATGAGCATTCAAGGTTTAATTGGTTTCCAGTTCTTGGAGGAATGAAAATCAGTCCCTGATTTCAGGTTATTAATCACGACATTTTTTTTGGCAAGAGTACAATCCAAGTGAATATCATGAAAGCAGATTCTATCCAAAATAAACTGTTCAAAAGTATTCTGTCAATTTTGTAAAGCAGTCCAAAAAGCAATTCTGCTTACACCCAAAATTCAACAGTTTATTAGGGGGAGAAAATGTTTCCAGATATTCACAATCAATTTTGGACAACAAACCTATTTCTAGATTTTCATTTTTGGCAAAATACTTTTATTAGTTCCAGAAATTGTTTCAAGGCAAGTGTTTGATTTCCAGAAAAATAACTCAAGTATTTTTGGGCCCAGTTTTTAAAAGGGGAAAGCAATTATTTTTTCTAGAAAGTTTTATCACAGAAAAGAATTGTTCTTCAATTTTCATATATAGCAAGATTTCCCAGAAATATTTATTTTGAATTCAAGAGGCCAAGAAAATCATTTAAGTTTCCAAATCATTAAATCACGCAAGGGGAAATGAAAACAGAATCTGTTTTCTAGAATTATGCATCTAATTTTTTTGGCAAGTAATCAACAATTGCTTTCTGAATTAAACCAGAAAATTCACGAGAACATGTCAAGGCCGACTCAAGTTCAATTCAAGGCAACAAAAGGCAACAAGTAAATTGAGCAATTCACGCAAAATCATTCAAGTCAAATGGGAAATCAGATATTTTAAGTAGGATTTTATAATCCTATTTATATCACGGAAATACATCAAAGGCAAGGTAGATCGAGATCGAGAAAAATAAGAGCAACTAATCGAGTGAACGCAGAGAAAATCAATCTAGAAGAACTCACAATTTTGTCGATCACAAATCCCAAATCGAAGTATCAAAGCCATCCAAAGATTCGAAGCATAAGAGATTCAATTCAGAAGCAAACGTTTAAACGACAATTTAGAGGATTATCCAAAACCCTAGGTCACCATTAAGAAAAAAGAGGGCCGACAAAGAGACCTTGCAATAACAAAAGGGCAGACTCATTTTTACTTTGGGCTAGGCATAGTTTTAAAGGAGCTAGGGTTTTTAGTTTTAGCCCTTTATTTATTGTTTTGTTTTTAATTTCTCTTATAAAATCGTCATATTTGTTTTCTTGTTTTTTTTGTAAAAACTAGGTCGTCTAGCTATAAGGTTTTAGCTAGCAGTTTCCTAGTTTGTCTGTAAAACTAGGGTATACTAAGTACGGGTTTGTAGCTTGGGGAAAATCTGATCTAGGGGAAATAGATCAGTCTAAGGTTTTAAGCGTAGGATTAGAACAGCAACGGGGTGCGCGAGTTTATAGGGTGTTGTGAGCGGGATAGGTTTATTACCTTGTAGAAACCTTAGTGAATGCAGCATTAGGCAAGGTTTGCCGAAGCTGGGTAAAATTTGTGTTATTTACATTCCACATTCACTTACTCTGTTATTATTTGTGTTGTGATAATTGTTAATATCTCCATAAATTCAATAAACTCTATCCACCCACCCGTCTAGGGTTAATCTAGATCCAACAAAATCAAGGGGGTTGTACTTGGATACTGATATAGTAATAAAATTCTGCGCAATCCAGTGTTGCGTGGGACTGGACGTAGGAGTAATCCGAACCAGTATAAAATCTGGTGTGTTCTTTCTTTTTCTGCATTTTATTTCTGTTTATTTTTGTGTTTGTGTTTGATTCTGTGTCTATGATTGTTTCTTTGGTGCGTGATTCATATAATAGATCATATAAGTTTTAGATTTTGTTTAATTTCTCAAGAACATTATTCAACCCCCTCCCTTTAGTGTTAATTTTGGCTTAACGATCCATTCCGCAATCCCTAACATACCACGCAAAATAACTGACACATTGCAAATTACTGGTTTTTAACCTAATAAACGGTAACGTGACATAATTCCTATAATCTAATTCATAAAATACCGGTAACGGGAAGAGCTGCAAAAGGAGTAAATTATTAAGTTAAATAATATTCCTTTGGTCTGATTTCAAATAATCATTTTCAGTAATTACTCAAATTAGTAGGAAAACATTATTAATGCATCTTTTTGTTAGTGTAACAACTAATTTGATAGGATTAATCTAAACCTGTTTGTTATTGTGCCCTTACCACGATATATTGTTATATTAATAATTTTATATAAAAATCATTAAACTGATACATTGAATTTTGGAAGGAAATAAAGCTTAACAACCAGGCACTTTCCCATAAAAAAAAGCTTAACTCCACTGAAACATTTTCCATTGTATATCTAAAAACTGGAACAACCACCTTTGAGATGCATGACTGCCTTCAATCAGACATCGTTGCTGTACTATACCAAGTAATTGGCACATTACACATTGTTATTAACCTAATAAACAATAACATGGAGTAAATCCCAAAATCAAATTCGTGTGATATTGATAATGTGAAGAGCTACAACATAAAAAATGCTAATAAATACTTGTCATGTTACATATACAGACTTTACTATGGTTTAAGCTAATTAAAACTGTTATATTTTGACAGTTACGAATACAGTAAATGTTAGGCTAAATAATATTGATTTGGCAGTCTCAACATCCTCATCTGAGAAATTTTCCTTCTCTAACTAGCCATCGCAAATGAGGAACTCATCAACCCCTTTCATGTTAATGTCATAGATGCAAAGTTTTAGATCTATCATATCTATGAAAAATTTGAGCTTTGGGTATGCTTGCTTCAGATATGGGCAATCTTGCTGGTCTTCCTAATGACATTGGCGACTGCAGTTTAACCCTCTGACAAAATAAAATTCACATTTTAATTCTTTACAACAAAATCACAAAACATGCACATATGTTTTTTCTATAATATTTTAGAAACTATACTTTATATGCAGTATTATATGTTTGTTGGCTATTCATGATTTCTGGTCTATGTTATTTGTACATAAAGTTATGCAAGGAGATTCCCACATTCTTCGACAACTGGTATTGTTGTTATGTGAAGGTTCTTGCTTGCAAAGTTTTCATTTTCATTTTTGATTCTTAAACTATTGTTGCCTACCATCGAAATTGTAATAAATGAATAAATTAAGACAAGAGTTTCCCAATTTCTGGCGTAATATCTTACAAATATGAATTCAAATTATCACCCAAGAACAATAGGAAAAAAGTTCATATAGTAAATATTGACAAATTTTGCATATTAAATCTGGATTTAATGGGAAATAACACAGCAAAAAAAAAACTAAAATTACAAAGGACAAACCATATTTATATAGCTGGTAAAAAATATATTGCAATGGGAAATAAAAACTGTATACTTCTGTCAATCAGTGAACTAAAAGTTAAGACCAAGGAAGTAGTAAAAACCAAGAAACATGAGACTAATATGCTCACAGTGGCTAGGGATGGCATATGCCTTTCTTACTATTATGATAAAATTTTGAAATGTGGACTAAGAGCCAAAGAGCTCAACAAAGTAGAAACTAAATTTGGTTTGTCATATACCTTTATGCCACTAATAGTCAGCTGGTTTCTAACGATTGGCCTTTTCGAACTTTTAACTTGCACCAGTTCAAGGTATTATCCCCTTCATCTAAGATTTATCTATATCATTACAACCTTTTGTTGAAGCTGAAAGTCCAAGAATTTCGTCCAAGCAATAAATTTGTTTAGGAATTCAAATTAAACATCATTTACTGCCTTAATTTATACACCCTTTAAATTAAAATTTAAACATAAAGCCTAAAATTCATTCAAGTACTCATGCAAGAAGATTTTTAAACGTCTAAAATAATTCATTAAGGTCTCAGTCAAACCACATTTAAGTTTCATATTTCAACCAGATATAATATTTAGTCATCATAATTTCAGGCATTGAACAACCATTTACTCAAACATATAATTCAGTTAAAAACCTATTCATCCAAGTATTAAATTCGGATACAAACACTACAAGCATTAATTAAGAACAATGTACTTACTCTCGTACATCATGTTTAAACACTGATTCATTCTAGCCTTAAACTGCTAAGATTAATGCAGATAATGACATAACAAAAAGAGTTATCACACTCATGTTTAACTCATCTTAGGTAAGGCTCAATTTCCTGTGGATTAAAGCATATTACGTTTAGCCAAATAATTGCAAAATAAATGAAATCTATAGCCCAAAATGTTGCTTAGAACTCATGTAGAAAAAAAACTGTTGGAAGGAAGAAAAAACTAGTATCATAAAACAACAGCTGCATTTCTAACTCGATGCTAAATCTTCAACTAGTCCTATAAATACAACACCGCCAAATTCTGTAAACCTGTTTATCATAGAAGATAATTCACTTCACATGATTATATCACAAACAAAATAATACTGCAATGGTAAAAGAAGCTACTAGCCACTCTAAGCTTCAGTCCAGAGCGATGGTTTATATGGCTTGTTCGGATTAAACCCATCACAGTAAAAACCATCGCAGGCATTAATCTATTGCAGCACACAATTGCATTGACATGTAAATAGAAAATATAATTTGTTGTTCAATGCTTTATTGAAGGATGGAAGCAAATCAACAAAAGGTGGTAAATTTTTTACAGCATAATTAAAAATATAGTTATTAAGAATATACTTGTTAACCCCGTTGTGAAACACAATTCAAAAATGATGTGTTGACCATAATGTAACATCGTAGAACGGATATACCATGATTGTAATGACCCGAAAATCTGGTCCAATTTGAGCTGACCAAAAACACAAGTCCAACCCCAAATTTAAACTGAAAATACCGGTCATCAATGAAATAAAACAGAGGGTGAGGATAGATAAGATAGAAACTTAGAATAGAAGAAGAAGAAGAACACAATATCAGAGTAACACGAATCTCACAGAGGAATGAATAAATATATTTCATAACATAACTTTGAAATACAAATCTGTACTTGAATATACAAATCATTATCAAAGTATAACACTTACAACACAGCGGAAATAACTATAACTATATGACCCTGAAGCCTCCTGCTCCAAGCTCTTCCAGTATATCTGTAAATCCCGACTACTTGATTGCCCGTACAAATTTAGGCACCTAAGAGTTTAGGGAAAACAAACAAAATAAACTCTGGGTCAGTCATGGGACTGGTATGAGTAAAACAGTTTAAAACAGTTTGAACAAGTAAATGATATCTCAAAAGACCACGCCGTATAACGGAATGGGTTTTTCCCTTATGAGAATCCAAATTATCTTTATATCAAAAACCTTTTGATATTATAATAATGTCTATCAACCACAATATAATAATCATCTAGCAGAAACGCTTTCATCTCACGTTCTACATATATGGTATACAATCAAAAACCGCAAGCACGTATTGGGTAATGGATTTCCAACTATGACAAGGTATGGAACCACCTTTCGCTAGTGTACCTCTAGAGAGGAATACACTGGGTTCAACAAGAACATCTTGCAACCCGGCCATACATGACCGACCACTCATTTCGCTTGAGTGTATCGAATGTATATCACCAACGGTTGGGATCAGCAACCGTTTCCCGAATGGGACAACATCAACAATAGATTTTTAGAAGTAAATGAAACTCTAGATCATGTGATTATACACCCTACTTCGGTGCGACCGACTTAGCCATGCTGCCTGCTCGATTTCTGTCATTTACCAGTTGATGAGGCTAGAAGCTACGCTTTATCATCACACCAGATTCACTTCGAATGTCACATCGTCAAATCCATCAAATCACCGATTGACGTCCTCAACCATACATTATGTGTTAGCTAAAAGAAGTTTCCTTCTCCGCTTCCACTCTTGGTACGGTTGGAGAAATCAATATACGTGATCGTCTGGAAATACTCTGTCAGACATCCGTCCATACAAGTCATCCAGGAACAGGATAACCCGAAGGCACTATTCTGTAAATAGGATAGCCCTTGCATAACTCTGTGTTCAATTTCCTTTGGCATATATGATTCGCAACGCTTATGCCAATACAGAGTGGTTCTTTGGATAATAATCCAACCAGTCTCTCCATATTAACAACGTTAAAATGGTCAAAACTTCGATAGTCTGTGATTTAACTATCGAAGAAAAACAGGTGTGCAAACAACGATATTATTTCCAAATGGAAATTTATATCGATCAAACATCATTCAACATTTATCTCTTTATTTCATTAATTTACTTATCTCTTGTTTCCCTATATTCAATATTTCTTATTTTCTAAATTTGGAAAATATACGTTATTAACAATGGAAAACATTTCCATTTCTTGTTTTCTTTATTAGAAAACATTTATGGTTTCTTATTTGGAAAACATTTCCAAAGCTTCTTCATTGGACTTAGACATATGTTTAAACAAACCATCGCGATGCCAACTCAAACCATTTCCTTTATTTACTAAATTCACTTAACCATCTTTTACTATCGAACCTTAACCATTCCTTAGTTAAAATTGAAGTCAATCAAGTTGGGGTAATACTACCTCTCAAACCTTAACTGAACAACGTTTCTAACCTTGAAATAGACAAAGTTCACCCTTCTAGTTCAATAACAAACTTCCTTACGTAACTCTCTTTCAAATCTTTTCTATTCGATAATTCTTTCCTTCGATAAGGTATATTCGATAACCCTATTCAATTTATTCTATTCACTTAACTCTTTTGATTTAACTCTAACTCTATTCACTTAACTCCTATCGAATAAACTATATTCGATAACTCTTTTAATTCTATTTGAATAAACTATATATTCGATTAACTCCTTTCACTCTATTCGAATAAACTATATTCGATTAACTCCTTTATTCTATTTGAATAAACTATATTCGATTAACTCCTTTTACTTTATATTCGAATAAACTATATTCGATTAACTCCTTTTACTTTATATTCGAATAAACTATATTCGATTAACTCCTTTATTCTATTTGAATAAACTATATTCGATTAACTCCTTTTACTCTACATTCGAATAAACTATATTTGATTAACTCCTTTATTCTATGTAAATAAACTATATTCGATTAACTCCTTTTACTCTATATTCGAATAAACTATATTCGATTAACTCCTTTATTCTATTTGAATAAACTATATTCGATTAACTCCTTTTACTTTCTATTCGAATAAACTATATTCGATTAACTCCTTTATTCTATTTGAATAAACTATATTCGATTAACTCCTTTTACTTTCTATTCGAATAAACTATATTCGATTAACTCCTTATTCTTTATATTCGAATAAACTATATTCGATTAACTCCTTTTACTCTATATTCGAATAAACTATATTCGATTAACTCCTTTATTCTATTTGAATAGACTATATTCGATTAACTCCTTTTACTTTTTATTCGAATAAACTATTCATTTATAAAGATTTACTTTTAGTAACGGTTCTTCACTTTTCAAATGATTTCCTTTTTAGTAACGTTTTCCTTTTTATAACATTTTTCCTTTTTATAACATCCTATTCGGTTATAAAAAAATTTCCCTTTTATAACTCTATTTATTTTCTAAATAATTCCTTTTTATAAAATCTCCTTTGATTGTTATAAATATTATCTCTTTTATAAAATCCTTTGATTTTATAAATAATCTATTTTCAATATTCATTTTGAAAATTCCCCTTTCACCATTCCGGTATGTTATGGTATTCAACATATCAAATCACGATGATCAATATCGTTCAAACACATATAATCAACAACAGATTATATATCACATCATATATCACAATATATGAAAAATAGTAAAATAACTGTTGAGGAATCCAGTCGGATTCCTCCAACCTGTTTCCCTGCATCACAGATGTTAAACAATATAGATAACATCACTTTCAGTTCCATATGATATATTCTGTTAAACAGAATCAATGCAGAAATTCAACTAACTGACTAGCAGTTCAATCAAACAGTCAACACACAGTCAATCAGCCAATATTTAACAGTTCTAAAAATACAACATGAATTTATAATCTGTTCAGAGTTAGTGAGATTAACTCACATTGGCAGATCATCGTTAAAGAACGATAAACTGTTTGTTTGATTTAAATCAAACAATTTATTTTGCCATAAATTCAAACGAGCACCAATCCATTCCCAGTCAGTTCCAGTGTGTAGACGCCGTCCATACGATCCTAACGGATCCAACCGTTCGAAATTCTGATGATATATGACAAAGTTATTCGATCTAGAAGTTTGAACTATTTAAAAACAAAAAAAAATTAAATTCCCTTTAAAAATCAATTGGTCTTAACTTCTCAAAGCCGGCCCATTAACCCCTTTGATTTACCAGACCCGAATGATTCCCCTTTCTTCCCCAAAACAAAAGCACGGTTCCAGGAAGTCCACGCACACCATTTTGCCTCCCACGTTCTCCTTCTCCGATCAACCGTACCCAAAACAAACTCCATCATTTCATTCTCCATCATCCCCTCTTCCACCCTATTCCAAAAATATAAAACTCGATCACTTCCTCCTTTCTGCGTCGCTCATCTCTTCACGAGCTACCAGGTGAAGTCACGACGGTTCTCAGTGTCGAATCTCCTCAAAAACCAACACAAGATGCAACCGCACCCTCTAAATCCAAAAACCAACATCACTTCATGAACCGATGCTCCAAAATCAAGGAAACCCGAACCCTAGGTCACTGCGGAAAAAACCCCAACCTCAGAACAATGATCGAGTCTAGCAAAATACACATCTGAAGGAAGAGAAGGCTGCCAGCATCTCAACTATATGTGTTTTATAATTCATAGATTTTTCATTTGATTTCTATGAATTTTATGAGGACGAAGCTCTTCACGTTTTCACATTTTTGGTGGAGGCGGAAAATGTGTTGACCGAATGAGGATGGAAACTAGGTTTTAAGCATTGTTTAGGGGGGTATTTATAAGGGAAATGGAGGTAGATTTTTTTATTATTATTTTTATCCTTGTTTAAAATGCATCTGCCTTTTAAAAATTCGTGTGATCATACATGATACCTAAAAATCACGAAAATTGGCATGCAGCTACAGTTTGACATTACGATCCCAATGAAACTGGTTTCGTTGAATTCCGACTTCGTATGCTCACACAGCGTATTTTTAACCGTCAAAATACTGATTATTTTTCACTCTAAAAATCTGTACGACCACATAGTGACTCTAAAAATCACGAAACTGGAAATCTAACAACTATTTGACATTGCGGATCCAACAAAATTAGTTTCGTCGAATTCCGACTTCGTTTGCAAAAGTGGCTATTTTTAAAGCTCTAAATAGCCTTTTTAAATATATAAATATATTTAAATATAATTAAATTAAATATAAATAAATTTATATTATCGTATATCTCCACATATGATATCGTACAGCTCCAGAATATCATATCAGAATTTACAGCTTGATATTTCAGATTCCAGATATTCTCGATATTCAGTTTATACTGAAAATCTATTTATAACGTATATAAAGCATCGCAAATTATAAAGGAATTCTACAGCGACTTTTCTAAAATTTGTTTTGGATGTAAATCAAAATCTACACGACGAAATCCCGAATTTTCTCTTCCACTAGAAAGATATACTCCACCAGCTCCACACGTTTTTTGTTTCACAGAAATTCGATTTAAAACAAACCCTGTATATCCAGTTGAAGTTCAAATCGCCAAATAGCGAACTGCCGCGTCGTTACGCGCAATATTTTAATTATATTAAAATTCTACGTTCAAACTGACGTCGGTTGAATATATTCGTTATTCAAATTCAATCCCAAGCTGAATTAAATATCACAGATGATCCGGTTCACACCATATCGTCTTTTCAGCCAATTCTGACTATTTCAGAATTAAATATATTATTTAATTTATTATTTTAATTAAATATTCCCAGCTATTTAATTCCACAACCATTAAATTCACTATATCACTATTTATATAATTAAATAAATTAATTATAATACCCTCTGCCAATGCGGGTCATTACAAACTTCCCCACTTAAAATAATTTCGTCCTCGAAATTGCTAAGGTAGAGAACGACCCTATTGACTGGTTAGAACATATTTGTTCACTTTTTACATTTGGTTTCAACTGAACCAATTTAATTTCAATTAAATTATTAATTAATTCTTATCAACGAAAATTTTCAAAAATCCTGAAAATTTTCTAACGCCTTAACTCTTCGAAAATTTTCGCCAGCACTTCCTTTGTACTGGTCAATCGGTCAAACCACCACTCGCCTCTCTGGGCCGTCTCCATCCCAATAGAAAATCAAACAGCCAAGCGGCTTGCCAATTCGGCTCATAAATCTTATATCCAATAGAAATATAAACTTGTACCTTTTGTTGGCATATCATTTTATCCTTTCCACCTGTTATCAATACAGCAGATACATGGGTCATCCCAAATCAAATTCCAATCTGCTTTTATCCACAACACAACCATTCGTTTATATCCGAGCCAAAAATCATTTCAACTCGAGTTTCTTCTCGATTCCCAACTCTTAACTTGATTGTCACATTACACTTCAAATTTGAATCTCATAATCCAATTTGTCTTGATATCATTCTAATTCAACCTCAGTTACCACTTTACTGGCTTTACTTTAATTCAAATTTGCTTTCACAAATTCCTATTAAAGTTGTTTTTAATTCAAACAGTCTTTCCCTGGGAGTTTTTAATCGGTTTACTCTTTGCAAAAATCAAAATTTCCTTTTGAACATGTCATTGAGCCCTTAATTAATATTCCATTAGTTAAATCACTTCTCTATTTCTTTATCAATAATTTGTTAACCAAATATTTTCAATAACCATATTGGCCTTTTATGTTATTTGGAAAACATTTCCGAATATCGCCTTCCTTTATTTTCTAAACTTTAGAAAATATATGCTATTTATAATTGGAAAATATTCCAATTACTTATCTCTTTTCCGATCTCGTTTATTTCTATACTTAGGAAATATTCTTTATTATATTTCCAAGCTTACACTTATTTGGGTTAAAACAGATGTTGTGTAAAACATCGTTATGACAACCCAAATACTATATTCAACTACTCTTATTCAACATTGATCTTCGAGCCTGAAATCTTACTATTTATTTGTTAATAATGAAATCAATCAAGTTGGGGTATAACTACCTCTCAGACCTTGACTGAATAACATATATAATGTCAAAACAGATATGACTACTTACTCGAATAATCAATACCATACAACTACTTATTCGCTTTTAAACACGTATACGCTTCCTCTTTCTATTCTTACTAGATTTTATTCTTAGTCTTCCTTTTTGATTTTACTATTCTATTTCTAAGTTCTTTCCTTATCGACTTCTATATATATATCGATACGTTGATTTCTAGCTATCAAATTTCTTAAAAATGTTCTAACTCCTTAAATTCCCAGAAAAAATCGCCATAACCTCCTTTGTACCAGGAACATCGGGATATTTCAAATGGCCTCCCATGGCCCTCACCAATCCAAAAGAAAAAGAAAAAGCCAAGCGGCTAGCCGATACGGCGCATAAAATCTCATATATGAATTAAATACATGCCTTTTCGTCGAGCATTCTATTTATATACCTTCATACCTTATCCATACCTATCTCATGTATATTTATACCTGCCCAATCTATTTTAACTATACCGGATCGTTTTAACTCAATTCGTTAATTAATTTGTTAATGAACTCTTTAGTCTATTTCACTTTTATATTTGAACATGACATGTTCATATATATTTTAACTTGCTTATTAACTAATTTGAATCCAAATTTCAAATTTAAGTTCTATATTCGATTTCGAATATCCATTTACAAATCCAATTCACCTTTCAAAGTTCAACTTCAAATTCAAAACTCGATTAACTAATCCCTCTTCGACTTAGTTAATTCTATTCAATTTCTATTCAAATTTTATAGTTTAAATTCCATTTGAATTCTATATTCAAATTCCATATATTCAAATCCTATATTTGAATTCCGTTTGAATTCTATATTCAAATTTCATATTTGAATTCCATTTGAATTTCTATATTCAAACTTTATTTGAATTTCTATATTCAAACTCTATTTCAATTCCATTGAATTATATATTCCAATTCCCATTTCAACTCTATTTGAATTCTGTATTCAAATTCCTATTTCAAATTCTATTTTGAAATTCTATTTTCAAATTCCATTTTCAAATTCCATTTCAATCTATTTGAATTCTATATTCAAATTTCATTATTACTCTATATGAATTCTAAATTCAATTTTCCATTATTTAAATCTTCTTTATTCAAATCTCATTTGAATTTCTATATTCAAATCCCCTTTGAATTCTCTTATTTAAATTCTATGTTTGAATTTCCTTTATTCAAATTCCTTTTCAAACTTCCTTTATTCATTCTTTAAATAAGTCTCGATTTCAATTTCTTTTTAAATCGATATTCCTACCTTTGGAAAATAGATTTCCCTTTCAATTTCACACTTGTATTTTTATTTCTGAATTATCCAATGATAATTCTTTTCACTTCATTTATAAACTTCGTTTATAAAAGAACTATTTATAAACTTCGTTTATAAATAGATGACTTGTTTTATTTTTCAAAACAAGTTTATAATTCAAATCTATTAAAAAATTCAAATTCTATTATTCAAATCCTATTTTGAAATTCAACACAACTTGTCTTTCCCAAAACAAATTCAAAACTGTATCTCTGGTAGTAATTCGTCACTTACAACTCGAAAATGAATACTGATGGTGCAGCTGTCATCATCAGAATCAATTTTCCAGCGATCGAAGTGAGTTCAATACTATATAACCATTTCTAAACATTTCCACTTTGAAATTCATTTCAAAATAAAATTCACACTGCTTGTAAAACAATTTAAAATCTCCCAGGATCTTAAATTTTCTTTATTTTTAATCCAAATCCATTTACAAACACTTATCCAATTCTCCAGAATTTTAACTCAATTCCTGGTTTAAATTCCAGATTTAACTCATCTGATTTCACGTATTTCACTTATATGAATTTTGATTGGTTATTTACATAACCATTTGATTTATAATCTTACTCGATTATAATAACAACCAATATACCCATTACATTAAAATTTTGATATATATATATATCTTCTCTATATCAAGATGTACCTTGGGTAAACTTATTTTAATTTACCCTTTTTTCAAAACATATCGTGCCGACCCATCGTATTCGACTGGTATGAGTAAAACAGTTTAAAACAGTTTGAACAAGTAAATGATATCTCATAAGACCACGCCGTATAACGGAACGGGTTTTTCCCTTATGAGAATCCAAATTATCTTCATATCAAAAACCTTTTGATATTATAATAATGTCTATCAACCACAATATAATAATCATCTAGCAGAAACGCTTTCATCTCACGTTCTACATATATGGTATACAATCAAAAACCGCAAGCACGTATTGGGTAATGGATTTCCAACTATGACAAGGTATGGAACCACCTTTCGCTAGTGTACCTCTAGAGAGGAATACACTGGGTTCAACAAGAAAATCTTGCAACCCGGCCATACATGACCGACCACTCATTTCGCTTGAGTGTATCGAATGTATATCACCAACGGTTGGGATCAGCAACCATTTCCTGAATGGGACAACATCAACAATAGATTTTTAGAAGTAAATGAAACTCTAGATCAGGTGATTATACACCCTACTTCGGAGCGACCGACTTAGCCATGCTGCCTGCCCGATTTCTGTCATTTATCGGTTGATGAGGCTAGAAGCTACGCTTTATCATCACACCAGATTCACTTCGAATGTCACATCGTCAAATCCATCAAATCACCGATTGACGTCCTCAACCATACATTATGTGTTAGCTAAAAGAAGTTTCCTTCTCCGCTTCCACTCTTGGTACAGTTGGTGAAATCAATATATGTGATCGTCTGGAAATACTCTGTCAGACATCCGTCCATACAAGTCATCCAGGAACAGGATAACTCGAAGGCACTATTCTGTAAACAGGATAGCCCTTGCATAACTCCGTCTTCAATTTCCTTTGGCATATATGATTCGCAACGCTTATGCCAATACAGAGTGGTTCTTTGGATAATAATCCAACCGGTCTCTCCATATTAACATCGTTAAAATGGTCAAAAATTCGATAGTCTGTGATTTAACTATCGAAGAAAAACAGGTGTGCAAACAACGATATTATTTCCAAATGGAAATTTATATCGATCAAACATCATTCAACATTTATCTCTTTATTTCATTAATTTACTTATCTCTTGTTTCCCTATATTCAATATTTCTTATTTTCTAAATTTGGAAAATATACGTTATTAACAATGGAAAACATTTCCATTTCTTGTTTTCTTTATTAGAAAACATTTATGGTTTCTTATTTGGAAAACATTTCCAAAGCTTCTTCATTGGACTTAGACAGATGTTTAAACAAACCATCGCGATGCCAACTCAAACCATTTCCTTTAATTACTAAATTCACTTAACCATCCTTTACTATCGAACCTTAACCATTCCTTAGTTAAAATTGAAGTCAATCAAGTTGGGGTAATACTACCTCTCAGACCTTAACTGAACAACGTTTCTAACCTTGAAATAGACAAAGTTCACCCTTCTAATTCATTAACAAACTTCCTTACGTAACTCTCTTTCAAATCTTTTCTATTCGATAATTCTTTCCTTCGATAAGGTATATTCGATAACCCTATTCAATTTATTCTATTCACTTAACTCTTTTGATTTAACTCTAACTCTATTCACTTAACTCGTATCGAATAAACTGTATTCGATAACTCTTTTAATTCTATTTGAATAAATTATATATTCGATTAACTGCTTTTACTCTATTCGAATAAACTATATTCGATTAACTCCTTTACTCTATTTGAATAAACTATATTCGGTTAACTCCTTTTACTTTATATTCGAATAAGCTATATTCGATTAACTCCTTTTACTTTATATTCGAATAAACTATATTCGATTAACTCCTTTATTCTATTTGAATAAACTATATTCGATTAACTCCTTTTACTCTACATTCGAATAAACTATATTCGATTAACTCCTTTATTCTATGTAAATAAACTATATTCGATTAACTCCTTTTACTCTATATTCGAATAAACTATATTCGATTAACTCCTTTATTCTATTTGAATAAACTATATTCGATTAACTCCTTTTACTTTCTATTCGAATAAACTATATTCGATTAACTCCTTTATTCTATTTGAATAAACTATATTCGATTAACTCCTTTTACTTTCTATTCGAATAAACTATATTCGATTAACTCGTTTTACTTTATATTCGAATAAACTATATTCGATTAACTCCTTTTACTCTATATTCGAATAAACTGTATTCGATTAACTCCTTTATTCTATTTGAATAAACTATATTCGATTAACTCCTTTTACTTTCTATTCGAATAAACTATTCATTTATAAAGATTTACTTTTAGTCACGGTTCTTCACTTTACAAATGATTTCCTTTTTAGTAACGTTTTCCTTTTTATAACGTTTTTCCTTTTTATAACATCCTATTAGGTTATAAACAAATTTCCCTTTTATAAATCTATTTATTTTCTAAATAATTCCTTTTTATAAAATCTCCTTTGATTGTTATAAATATTAACTCTTTTATAAAATCCTTTGATTTTATAAATAATCTATTTCCAATATTCATTTTGAAAATTCCCCTTTCACCATTCCGGTATGATATGGTATTCAACATATTAAATCACGATGATCAATATAGTTCAAACACATATAATCGACAACAGATTATATATCACATCATATATCACAATATATGAAAAATAGTAAAATAACTGTTGAGGAATCCAGTCGGATTCCTCCAACCTGTTTCCCTGCATCACAGATGTTAAACAATATAGATAACATCACTTTCAGTTCCTTATGATATATTCTGTTAAACAGAATCAATACAGAAATTCAACTAACTGACTAGCAGTTTAATCAAACAGTCAACACACAGTCAATCAGCCAATATTTAACAGTTCTAAAAATACAACATGAATTTATAAACTGTTCAGAGTTAGTGAGATTTACTCACATTGGCAGATCATCGTCAAAGAACGATAAACTGTTTGTTTGATTTAAATCAAACAATTTATTTCGCCATAAATTCAAACGAGCACCAATCCACTCCCAGTCAGTTCCAGTGTGTAGACGCCGTCCATACGATCCTAACGGATCCAACCGTTCGAAATTCTGATGATATATGACAAAGTTATTCGATTTAGAAGTTTGAACTATTTAAAAACAAAAAAAAATTAAATTCCCTTTAAAAATTAATTGGGCTTAACTTCTCAAAGTCGGCCCATTAACCCCTTTGATTTACCAGACCCGAACGATTCCCCTTTCTTCCCCAAAACAAAAGCATGGTTCCAGGAAGTCCACGCACACCATTTTGCCTCCCACGTTCTCCTTCTCCGATCAACCGTACCCAAAACAAACTCCATCATTTCATTCTCCATCATCCCCTCTTCCACCCTATACCAAAAATATAAAACTTGATCACTTCCTCCTTTCTGCGTCGCTCGGCTCTTCACGAGCTACCAGGTGAAGTCACGACGGTTCTTAGTGTCGAATCTCCTCAAAAACCAACACAAGATGCAACCGCACCCTCTAAATCCAAAAACCAACATCACTTCATGAACCGATGCTCCAAAATCAAGGAAACCCGAACCCTAGGTCACTGTGGAAAAAACCCCAACCTCAGAACAATGATCGAGTCTCGCAAAATACACATCAGAAGGAAGAGAAGGCTACCAGCATCTCAACTATATGTGTTTTATAATTTATAGATTTTTCTTTTGATTTCTATGAATTTTATGAAGATGAAGCTCTTCACGTTTTCACATTTTTGGTGGAGGCGGAAAATGTGTTGACCGAATGAGGATGGAAACTAGGTTTTAAGGATTGTTTAGGGGGGTATTTATAAGGGAAATGGAGGTAGATATTTTTATTATTTTTATTATCCTTATTTAAAATGCATCTGCGTTTTAAAAATTCGTGTGATCATACATGATACCCAAAAATCACGAAAATTGGCATGCAGATACAGTTTAACATTACGGTCCCAATGAAACTGGTTTGGTCGAATTCCGACTTCGTATGCTCACACAGCGTATTTTTAACCGTCAAAATACTGACTGTTTTTCATTCTAAAAATCCATACGACCACATAGTGACTCTAAAAATCACGAAACTGGAAATCTAACAACTATTTGATATTGCGGATCCAACAAAATTAGTTTCGTCGAATTCCAACTTCGTTTGCAAAAGTGGCTATTTTTAAAGCTCTAAATAGCCTTTTTAAATATATAAATATATTTAGATATAATTAAATTAAATATAAATAAATTTATATTATCGTATATCTCCACATATGATATCGCACAGCTCCAGAATATCATATCGGAATTTACAACTTGATATTTCAGATTCTAGATTTTCTCGATATTCAGTTTATACTGAAAATCTATTTATAACGTATATAAAGCATCGCAAATTATAAAGAAATTCTACAACGACTTTTCTAAAATTTGATTTGGACGTAAATCAAAATCTACACGACGAAATCCCGATTTTTCTCTTCCACTAGAAAGATATACTCCACCAGCTCCACACGTTTCTTGTTTCACAGAAATCCGATTTAAAACGAACCCTGTATATCCGGTTGAAGTTCAAATCGCCAAATAGCGAACTGCCGCGTCGTTACGCGCTCTATTTTAATTATATTAAAATTCTACGTTCAAACTGACGTCGATTGAATATATTCGTTATTCAAATTCAATCCCAAGCTGAATTAAATATCACAGATGATCCGGTTCACACCATATCGTCTTTTCAGCCAATTCTGACTATTTCAGAATTAAATATATTATTTAATTTATTATTTTAATTAAATATTCCCAGCTATTTAATTCCACGACCAATAAATTCACTATATCACTATTTATATAATTAAATAAATTAATTATAATACCCTCTGCCAATGCGGGTCATTACAATGATAAATGAGTCCGTCGTTCACTGCTGCTAACTGAACTGGTCGGTCGAGCAGTGTTAAGCATCCTAGTCGGTCGAGCAACGTCAAACGCTCAGGTCAGTTGAGCAAATCCCGTTCTGATCGATCGAGCACCAGTGCCACGGCTTGCACACCATTGAGCTGATGGTTCGCTCGTTGTCATTTCGACACATTGGATGGTCACAAATAAAGCTCAAGGATTTTCACATACGTCATTTCTGAAGCTCATATGTGTGGGTCGAACAGTGTCTTCTTGCACGGGTCGACATGCTGTAACTCAAAGTGGACTGGCATGCTACGCTCATTGTGAAACGACATACATGGGGCGGCTCATCTTAAACATAGAAATCCTGAACATACTATATACTTTCTAGAACATTTGAAAATTGCTGATGTGGCGCAATGCAAGAGCAGCATGTCACCAATAGAGGGCTCATGCATTCCAACCGAAATGTGGTCGTTCATTCAATCGGGTCGAGTACTAGTTGGTGTATGGGTTAGCTAGATATATAAACCCAAATCGACATGCTGTATATAAATTCATATATGAAGCAAGTATAAGACAAGTGATGAGTCAACATCTTCATATTGATCATCCACTTCAGTACCTTCAGTATTGGATCGAACAGAAGTTCACCGTCGCACGTCGAGCATGTTTCCGCTACCCAGGGTCGAGAAGTCTTCCTGAATGATGTACAGGCACGTTTAATATATGAAGTTGGCTCGTTCATGGACTAAATAAAAGGGGAACACACGTGACATGGCCTTGCTGACGTTATGGAACCAAACATGTACCGTATTGGATCAAATGAATGCATGTCCAGAATAACGCAAAACAGTGCCACGTGGATGTCAAAGTGGACACACTATCACATAAATGGAATGGTGTGTGTATAATACAAATATTTGTATGCATGGTTTGGGGAATTTGCCATTATGGGTCGCATGTGCATGTGGCGGAACCTGGTTTCATACATTATAGAGCAGGGTCGGTCGCTCATCAATTATATTTTGGGTCGTTCATTATTCATGATAAGGCAGGGTCGCTCATTGGTATAGGGTCAGTCGTACGTGTGATGCCAGCTGTGTATAGCTAGCCCCAACTGTTCAGTGGCAATTTCATAATTACCCGTACGAACGACCCTTACTATGAACACCATAATTACAGAACTGCCACCTGGTCCAAACTTCTCCTATAAATACCCCATTTCACCATCATTCAGGGGACCGATCTAAGCCACCTCGAAGGGCTATAATTTCGGTTTTCCACCATTCTCAAGCTCCTCAAGCTGCATTAATGGCTTCCTAAGCTCACTCCATCTTCCCCCAACATCAAGTGGATCTCATCTTCTCCAAACATCATTAATTCTTACTCAAGTTCAGCCTAAGTGGTCTCCAACCGCCATTACTCCTCTATAATGCTCGGATCTAACACTAATTTCATGATGGAATCAAGGAAGACCATCTAATCACGAGATCTATTCCATTCCTTCCTGAATTCAAGTGTGTTCTAATGAGGAAAGAGAGTAAAAAGTGGGAAATCATTATAAAGAGAGAGAATAAGTGATATAAGTGAAATGTACGAGATGATGCACGTTGTAAATTTCTCCATGATAATGAAATCGCCTACAAAGTGGACGTAGATCTATTTTAGATCGAACCACTATAAAAATTCTTGTGTTTTTACTTATTTCTTTGCGATTGTGGTCTTATTTTTTACTACTTACCATTTGGTGAAGTACGGTTTACGTACCTTTGGTGTTTGAACCATTTTTGGTTTAAACAATACTGCAAGTTAAAAATATTTTTTCATTTAATACAACATAATAACTGGGTGAATCCATAATAATTCAATACAAATATATTAAAACTATAGTTACAGAATATCTTTCAGTTCACCCAGTAGATATTTCTTTTATACAGCTTCGCTTGTACTCCATATGGACCGATGGTGCCATTTTTGTTTTAAAATACACGGTTATTTGTGTTGAATTAAAAAATATATATACATATAAAAGACCAAGACTATAAAATAACCAGCAAGTGGTATAGCATTTTTAGTGGCGGTATGATTACCTTTGCGAAACTTGACAAATGTACGGAGCAATGATGGCAGTATAAACAACAAAAACAAAGCAAATTAAGTAACTCTGAACCACTCCCCACCATTATATTTTATTGAAGATAACAGTAAAAGATAATAGAACATGGCACTCTTTATAATACTTTCCCTTAAAAGTTCTATTAATTTATGCATTTATTTTAATTTTATTTATAAATATTTCTAAGCTAATCATTTATCTTAAAATTAAAAGCATGGTAGAAATAAATCTTTCATTTTTTGAAACTGAAAGCACACATAAGAGTTATTATACAACTAGGGCTGTCAATGGATACCCGAAAAATCCGAAACCCATCTGCATCCGTATCCGAAAAGGGGATAAATATCCGATATCTGAAAAAACGGATGCGGATATGAATGCATCCGCATCCGAAAATTATCCGTCCGGTTTTTGTCAAAATTATAGATTATTTTGTACGTACTTTAGCATAATAAGCGACAGTAATTTATTGTTTTCTTAAGTTAATAATATGTTTTATGCATTTAATGCATATTAATTGCTCAAAACCATTTATTATCACTATATTTGTTGATTTTCTATATTTTTATAATTCATGACATTAAAAAAGTATCATGTTAAACGCAATATTTCAATTTATGTTTCTTTAATTATCAATTGTTAACGAATATGATAATTATCTGATATCCCTCCATTTCCGCGGATACGGATATCCGATATCCGAAAATAGTTTCGGATACGGATACAGATATAGCACTATTCGTATATGAAACTATCCGTTGACAGCCCTATATACAACTCAGTAATTAGATGTTAGAATTTGTACACCACAAGAAAAGTGGTTTTCTACAATAGCTAAAGACAACATTTTCTTCTTCTTGTTGTAGAAATCAAACACTAATACGTGGTTTTAACGTTGAAACGCTGATATAAATTAAAGCGGGTAATTTTTTTACTTCCCTCCACTCCTACTAATTTCGGCCGCGCATCCGAATAAAAATTCCCCAACTTTTTCATCACTTATCCATTTTCCTCTTCCCCCCGTCAATTTTAATTTCAATTCGCCTTCTCTAAAAACCGCATCATCCTTCATCCTTCGATTCAGATTTCAATTAAGCATCTCCGCCTTTTTACTACCGTCGGAACCCCCAAAATTCGTCGGAACTGGTGAGTTTTTTCTGTAACCCTAGTTTTAAGTTGTGTTCAAAAAATGTGGAAGAATCTCCACTTATTTGGAATTTTACTGCTAAGTGGATAAAAGTTTACTTGGCGAAGTACTATTAAATGAATTTTCCATAATCCAAATTTGGTTGCGGTAGTCTAGTACAAGGAATCATTGTTAATGGAGTAATCGATATTATGTAGAATAAAAAGATGTGGTTGCAAGCGAACACTATTTGCAATTATTTTGAACTGCCAACAATCATTAGTTCGGTTAGCAGACATATATCATGAGCTTTTGCAAAATAATTGAACTACTAATACATTATTTTATGGTTTGCTTTTTTTGGTCTATGTTTGCTATGTCAAATATTTATCATTGCATATCAACGAAGAAAATCAAACAAGTGAAGGATGATATATTATCCTAATGTGGTTCTACGGGGTTGGCAGTAAAGCCTGTTAAAGATGACGTTGTTCTCCTAGTCCATTTCCTTTTGCTTGTTGTCCTTGTGTGTACATATTGCTAGTTATTCTTGTTGGTCTTATGTTCTTTTAAGCTGTTTTCTTATTCAAATTGATTATTTTCAATTTAGAGTGTTAACAATTTTGTTTATTTTTTTAATTTTAAACTCTATCTCAAATCACTTCTATGCCAATGATTGTTGGGTTTTATACAGGAATTGAATTAGTATATTTTTGAATATATGAGCCAATTCAAAATTTTCAAAGTAATCTTCTCATCCATGGATTTTCGACCGAAAGATTATATTCAACTTAACTTATTTGTGATATATTCAAATATATCTTATTCATAAATTTTCGGATTTAGGTTGAATCTGCTGTAACTTCAATATTGATTTACACTGACTTGACTTAATTCAATTGTGTACATTGCTTTGCTTTCTGAACATTGTTATTGTTTTGTGCATATTATATAGCATTGTATGACTATTTAACCTGCATCTTTTTTGGCGCATTCATATGTGCTTGACCAGTTTGATGTAGTTGTGCCTTTATGATAGCCTATGTGCTTTGTTCTGTTTTGTGGCCTTGTAGTGCTATGATTTGGAGTGACATGAAAAAGGTACACATATTCAAAGAGAAACGAAAATAAATTGCAAATATAGTAAAACTGCTCTTGACTGTACAAACTGTGTTAATGGTACATGAATAAATAAGCATTCATTTCCTTTAATATATTCATATGCTTTGTAATACTACATGCCTACTTTCTAATACCCTACTGTCATTAAGCATGTATTCATCACCAATGTCTAAATTTCATGTTTATTGCATGCATTTAGGTTTAAGGGATGAAACAAACTCTTCTAGATGTATACATGAGGTGTACAGCAAATGATATGCCAAAATCAGCGGCTTCAAATAAATAAGGTACACATTTATTTGACTCTCGTAATGCTCACAGTCTCACTGGCTTAGTTGCTTTGTTCTGCTATGAGGTATAGCCTTACTACCTCATAAAACAGTCACAATTACTCCTGGTAAATTTAAAAATTTGCTTACAAGGATTCAAATTTTATGGGATATAAATGGAAATACAACTGATAGCCAATTTCAATATAGGTGGAATGATTCATTTGAGAGATGGCACGAACGCACAATATGTTACAGGCACTACATTTTTATCCATCACCTACATCGACATTCTTAAAAAGACTCATCAAACCGTCAACTGTGGAACACAGGAAATCACTCCTACAAGACTAGTGGAGTTTGCTAAGCAACAGGTTTATAAAGAGTTTCCTTATTAATCATATTTTTCATCTGAATAGTGATTTTTTTTCTTAAACCATGCTGCTCTCTTATCATCCTGGATTTACTAATCTTTCTTACCGTACATCGACTTTAAATGATGGGATAAAAGCCAGGAAATTTTGGTAACTGACATTTTGGAGTGAGATAAATGCAGATCACCAAGATCGCTAAGTTGAGAACCTGCAAAGAAAGTGTGTATTTGATGGCTCCAAAGGTTGGTTTGTTCTCTTTTACTAACAATTCTTACATTATATTAACATCAAACAGAGGTAGAAATCTATCGTTAATACATTTGTGATCTTGGTTTTATCTGATTGTCAGTTAGGGATGCCAGCCTTTGTTTTGTTGTTGTATGAATTTGAGTGGTGTATTGACCTTAATTTGCACCAATGTTTGGGGATTATTCTTTCTTGTTTTAATTTGCACCAGTGTTTGACCTTAATTTGGTTTCATCTGATTGTCAGTTTGGGATTGTCTGGCTCGTTTATTTGGTTAGCACAATTGTTTGCTACTATTTTTATGTTATTTTGGTCGCCCATTTTATTGTATTAAGTATTGCACCTATAGATATCCCGTAAGAATTCGAGGTATTACACATCTAATAATTTCTTTTGACCATAATGAGCTGTTTCAGTATGGTTATGTACTTGTATACATTAGTTGGATTCAATTTTGGCTTCTGTCGAAATGATTTGTGTTCACATCGTCCTCACACTGTGCTTTTTTTAATATACTATGAGATATCAATTTCTGTAATATTTGACTTAGTAGGTTTACATCAGCTATGGTTATAAATTTGTATTTATTATTCTGAAGCCTTGAATTGTGTTGATATAATATGTTATTAAGGTTTTTTCCGAAGGAAACGTAAACATGTTCCCACTCCTATGTTGATATTTTGACCTAATTATC
Source organism: Allium sativum (assembly GCA_030737875.1). Classification (NCBI taxonomy): domain Eukaryota; kingdom Viridiplantae; phylum Streptophyta; class Magnoliopsida; order Asparagales; family Amaryllidaceae; genus Allium; species Allium sativum. Next base: position 495,822,839 of record CM060915.1, on the reverse strand, counting down.
GAAATTTTAAGCATTGGCGCATGTGCGCACACAAATGTGCATGGGTGCATGCTTCAAGTAATGTGTAATATAATCAAAAGCTTAACAAAATTGTTACTTCTAATGTTGTAGTGTTTTCTGCCATAAAGTTTCTTTATTCTACACAGTTCAACTTCTATCATGTAGCATAATACATTATTCATCCACTGATTATACATCCTGGTTAAACAAAACATTGGTGACCCCGATTATGTCTTTTCTTAGCATCATTAATAACTTTTTGTAGTGTTAATTGTTGATTGCTTTTTTGACAGATCAAGGTTTTTGGCATGCCTGATGGTTCCCCTCCTCCCTGGCTTATCAATATGCAGGTGCATATAGCTTTGGCATGCTTGATGGTGCACTGAAAGAAGCTCTTGGCATGCCTGATGTTGCTTCTCCTCCCTGGCTTATCAATATGCAGGTGCATATAGCTCTTGGCATGCCTGATGGTGCACTGAAAGAAGCTCTTGGCATGCCTGATGGTGCCCCTCCTCCCTGGCTTATCAATATGCACTGAAAGAAGCTCTTGGCATGCCTGATGAGTGCCTTGTCGACTCCAGAAATTGTCACTCCAGTAATGATGTGTAAAACTAGTCCTGAAATTGACAGTATGTTATCTTCCCTTTTTCAAGCTAGTAGTGTTATTAGTTTTGCATGCACCTTATTTTCTATATGTTCCATATGCCTTTGTTGTACGTTGTAACCATAGTCAACGAATAAGTGCTTAAGTGATTCATTGTTACTTTTACACAGACTACATCATCCACCTTCTATTATGCCATAGTTATGTAGTTTATCCTTGGTAGGTAGACGACCAAGAGTAGATTTACACAAAAAATGTGACAACTTTGGAGTGAAACACTTGCTTCAGACAAACTGCCTCCGACTCATAGTAGGATGTTCATCACTTCTAAGGTCCCAAAATTCATTCAATTTAAACTACCCTTCAGGGTTATCGTTATGGTTCCGGCATGTCCAAATTAAATCAAAGAAGTTAAGAGCCACTAATGGCCTATTACACGCCCATGAGTTGTCTGATATGATAGAACTGACTGTTAAATAAGGTGCACCATATCAAAACAGAGCATAGCTCAATGTAAACTGAGCTGATGCTTAAACTAAGGGAGTTTTGAGTCAAAATTGAGCACAATTTTGACTCAAACTCTCTTAGTTTTGCATAAAAAATGAGCATAGCTCAATTTAAACTGAGCCGATGCTCAGTTTCGCATCAATACTGAGAATTTTGAGTCAAAACTGAGCACAAGTTAAACTGAGTTAAGGCTCAGTTTTGTATCAAACCCGAGAGAGCTTTGAGTCAAAATTGAGCACAGTTTTGACTCAAATCTCTCGGTTTTGATACAAAACTGAGCATCAACTATTATCAATATTGTTTGGCTAAAATTCAAAAGTTTGTTTTTTATTTTAACCGAATCAATTTTCAAATGGCTCCTTTATGAATCCAGAAGTCTGGTTTTGAAGTTTGATTGCATATTTTTGCTCTTTTATTTGGTTAGCACAATTATTTTCCCGAGAACATTTTCAGACATCTGAAATAAATTTCGAACTTCTAAAATGGTCTTAAGGCATTGGCTGAAATCCATTTCAGACGTCTGAAACCAATTTTCAGATGTCTGAACCAGGTCAGCCATCTGAAAATATGTTCATACGTCTGAACTTTTTTTGTTGTTTCTAGTTTTCCTTCTATCGACCGGTTGGTTGTATGCGATGTCAACTTATTACTTGTTTTTCTTGTGCAACTTATGTCCCTTTTGTTAATGAGACATGCCTTGAGCTTTTCCAATGCGACGATGATGATGATTCTTCTACATATTTTTTTGTAAGTAATTATATTCATCACACTACATGTTCATGGCATTCATGTAGGATTAACAAAGTACATAAAAATACAAAACATAAGTAAACTGTTATGAAAATATTGCACAAATGCGGAAGCGCAATAAATAGGATCTAGATTTGCCAATTGAACACCAATCTAATCTGATAGCAATTATTCTATTACATCAACACAATAGTAAATAACTATAGCAGAGAAACAAAGAGACACAATATTTATACTGGTTCCACTATCCTCGAGATAGTGTACGTCCAGTCTAACAGAGAGAGATTTTATTCCACATGAGAGAATTACAAGAGATTAAAAAATAAGAGTTTACATATCCAAACCTCAATCAGGTTTAACAAGAAGAGACACCATTGGTGATCACTGGCTCCAGCCCAGGATGGGTTTACACTAAAGTCTACGCCTCAATATATAGCCAGTGCAAATCTATGTGAGTCATCAATTAAATTACCAACATATGGTAATAATATAATGGAGGCAAATTACCATAACAACAAATGTGCAAATATAGGAAGTAAATCAATCCGTTCCTTTAGCATAGATGGAAGAAATTAATCCCTTCATTTATTTCTCTACCACCTCATCAAATGCAATCAATGCATTCCTATTATAAAAATATTTACTTTCCATTCTTTGCAAATTTGTTCCAATCAATTTGTGATTTTGTATCACCAAATTTAACACTCCACCTTGATGCAAAATCACATATCTCCAGCACCCAACCTTGAGTCAAATTCTCTTCTCATCATAAAACTCTTCAACAGAACTCCACCTTCAATCAAAATCTCACAACGAGATACACCAAAAAATGAATATTTACCAAATGGGTTCCAGCAAAGCTACCCCCCATCACACAATAGAGCTCAGACTACGTCCCCGCCCGCCAACAAAATGTTGCAAATATCCAAAATAAAAATAAAAGGCAGATTCCAAAGTAATCTCAACACCACCAGGACCAAAAAATTATTCTCTCAATTAAAACCAACATCGATTTCAGGGCAACGAGATACACCCAGTTGATTTGAAAGGACTACGACCACACCTCAGATACAAACACAACCCACCGCCTGCAAAAGATGCATCTACCACCTGAGCTGCACCATGCATCAACCAACGGTCTAAAAAGTGCTTGCAATACCACAAGATCTCCATCGTCTTTGTGGATTTCAAAACTCGACATCCGTCTTTCGTTTGACATGATCTCTTCATCACCGGGATCCCTCGAGCATCATCAACATCTAGACCCTTGTTGATACCATGATCCTCCACCTTAGGACCATAAGCAGTGACCATATTAACCTCTCCACCTTGCTATGGACTAGGTTCTTCAACCGTCACCCGCCTTCTTCTTCGTCTTCTTCCATCTTCCCTCATCCATATCAGAGGGCTTCTTCATAATAAACTCCATATCACGTCAAAGTTCCCAGATTGGAATGCTCTTCACTCTCGACATAATCTCCTCCACCAAAGTCTCCTTTTCTCCAAAATAGTAATAGCATAATCACCATTGAATCTACCAACCTTTGTAGAAATAATTGATGCACAATTTAAAACAAATCGCCTCGCTCTGTACCAATCTGTTATGAAAAATTGCGCATATGCGAAAGCGCAATAAATAGGATCTAGATTTGCCAATTGAACACCAATCTAATCTGATAGCAATTATTCTATTACATCAACACAATAGTAAATAACTATAGCAGAGAAACAAAGAGACACAATATTTATATTGGTTCTACTGTCCTCGAAATAGTGTACGTCCAGTCCAACAGAGAGAGATTTTATTCCACATGAGAGAATTACAAGAGATTACAAAATAAGAGTTTATATATCCAAACCTCAATCAGGTTTAACAAGAAGAGACACCATTGGGGATCACTGGCTCCAGGCCAGGATGGGTTTACACTAAAGTCTACCCTTCAATATATAGCCAGTGCAAATCTATGTGAGTCATCAATTAAATTACCAACATATGGTAATAATATAATGGAGGCAAATTACCATAATAACAAATGTGCAAATATAGGAAGTAAATCAATCCATTTCTTTAGCATAGATGGAAGAAATTAACCCCTTCATTTATTTCTCTACCGCCTCATCAAATGCAATCAATGCATTCCCATTATAAAAATATTTACTTTCCATTCTTTGCAAATGTGTTCCAATCAATTTGTGATTTTGTATCACCAAATTTAACATAAACTTCTATAATAATAATAACAATAAGATTTATAATAGTAGTAAATTAACTAAGATTTATAAAAAAATAAATAAACTTATAAAAATTAACTAAGTATTATTAAAATTAACTAAATAGTATAAAAATTTAACTAAGTTTACTAATTTTATAAAAACGAAGAAATAGTTTATAAAATTAACTAAGTATATAAAAATATAAAATATTACTAAGTATTCTATAATAATAATAACAAGAATTAAAAATTATCTAAGTATTATAAAATTAACTAAATATTATAAAAAATTAACTATGTTTAATAATTTTATAAAAATTAACTAAGTACTATAAAACTAACTAAGTATTATAAAATTAACTAAATATTAGGTATTATAAAATTAACTAAGTATTATAAAATTAACTAGGTATTATAAAAATTAAATAACTATTAAAAAAAATTAAATAAGTTTACTAATTTTCTAAAAAATAACTAACTGTAATAAAAATTAACTAAGTATTATAAAAATTAACTAAGTTTACTAATTTTATAAAAATTAACTAAGTATTATAAAAATTAACTAAGTATTATAAAATTAACTAAGTATTATAAAATCAACGAAGTATTAAGTATTATAAAATTAATTAAGTATTATAAAACTAACTAAGTATTATAAGAATTAACTAACTATTATAAAAAATTAATTAAGTTTACTAATTTTATAAAAATTAACTAAGTATTATAAAAATTAACTAAGTATTATAAAAATTAACTTAGTTTACTAATTTTATAAAAAATTAACTAACTATTATAAAAATTAACTAACTACTATAAAAATTATCTAAGTATTATAAAAATTAACCAAGTATTATAAAAATTAACTAAGTTTACTATATTTATAAAAAATTAGTAGTTTAGTTTATAAAAGTTAACTAAGTATATAAAAATGTAAAATATTACCAAATATGACCAAATGCTAACATGAACACATGTGTGTAGGTATTGGAGATGGGCATCGTTGTGCATTCGGCTATAATCAGAATATCGTTAGGCGCTTCTGAAGATCCCTCAACAAAAAGACCGCTTGTGAGAAAGCGGTAACTTTTAGATGTTCATTTTGTTGGCATTCGGCGCAAACTTGTTTTATGGAAATTTTGTTTTATTTGTAGATATCGTGACTTTGTTCGACGGATGTTGTGTAAATTTAGTTTATGGTGTTATTATTTTATGGAAATTATTAAAGTTTGTTTATTGATGTGTCTTTGTGTATGAATATTGTGTTATATAATTGGTTGGTTGATATATATTTACATGTTGTTGATATGTTTGTGCATGAATATTTTGAGACTACAATATGTACATGCTGTGATAGATGCAAAAAATGTTGTGATATGTGGCAAAACGCTGTGATAGTAAAGAACATGTAAACTTCCAGAAACGCTGTGATATGTGGCAAAACGCTGTGATAGTAAAGATTTTGTAAACTTTGAAAATTCTGTGATATGTGGCTAAACGCTGTAGAAAAGGGAAGATAACAACATATCTGGAACAATATAAAACGCTGCATAAACATAAGGACAACACCATTTGAAACGCTGTCACTACAACAAAACTTAGTTTCCACAGCTTTTCCTTTCAGCGTTTTCAGGCTGAAAGCTGTTAAAATAACATTTGTCGATACTTGTTTTATGTTCTAACGCTGAGAAAAAAGAATTAGGTTTGTCACTGAATGTTTTTTCAGTTCCCCCCACAATTCCTGATTTTCATCTGTTTGCGCGGCAGTGATTTCCTCTCCCGCGGTTTCCATTTTCCCCAAAATTAATTTTGATTTTCACCTCTTCATTCTCCACGTAGATTTCTCCATCCGCAGTTTCCTTTTCCTTGGCGATTTTCCTTTTCCTCTTCAATTTCCTTAACATCGGTTGCCTCAAACCCGATCGATTTCCTTCCCCTTTGCCCTAGCTGTGGTTGAGCTTCCTTCGGTGGAGAGTAGCAATTTTGGTGAGCGTCTTTTAGGTTTATTTTCATTTCGATTTCGAGTTGTTAAGGTTTATTTTCATTTCGATTTCGATTTTGAGTCATTATTGTATTTGATTTACTGCCTTATGAATTACACGTCCATGAGCATAATGCTCTGACATCTTGTAAGCGTTTCCTTTTCTCACTTTCTTAGTATACTCATGTTGTAATTAGATTTGTTTAACAATGCTACTACACTTTATCAGCTTTAAGATGATGAAAGGGTTTGTTTAGCAGTTTTATTAGCAAGTACAGTAATGTATTAATAATGATGATAAGTATCCCTTATGTTGTCTTATGTCCACAATGTTCAAATTTTTTCCACAAAGAAAAAAATTGCAGTGCTATAGACCACAGCCAAGACTGAACAACCTCAGTTATAATTCACGTCTAGACAGATTTTCCTTGGTCAATGACTGAAATATATTTAACATGCATATGATATTACTGAGCATTTGCTATATAACTGTTATATCTTACTTGTAATTGTTAATTTTATGGTTATGTTGTGTTATTGTGTATGTCGTTGGTTGTTATTTTCATTTGTGTACAATATCACCGTTTATTTAGGATACCGAGAAGAATCACATTTTCGATGATATAGTAACCATTTTCAAATAAGAATATATGATCTACATTTTTTTGAAGTGTTTTTCTTATTGTTTTGACTGATGGGATTATTTATTCTATAGATGTTTAGTTTATGTACATAAATAAATCACTGGTAATCTATTAATGAAAATTGAAAAGAGTTTGAATCATTTGTAGTGCATAATTGATTAATGATATAAGCTTAAAATTAAATTTGAAACTTTATTATGCTTGCAATTTAGAGTTTGACCTGTGCTCTATATCATTAAATTAGACTAACTTTGATGTATGATTCAGACGTGTCTATTATTGTATAATCTCCAATTCTTATAAGGGTTACAACTGTTCATATTATGGCCATTATTATCTGAAATTTTTGCATTATGAATGGGGTTATGTACTCCATTGTGCGTATAATCACTTTTCCTTCAAAGAGAATTATTATTCATGCGATCCGGAAGATCTGAGTAGAATTTTTATTTTCTATTGCATCCGAGTTTTGAAAATTTTCATTAATAACGTCTATTTCTATCTATGTGAGTTTTGGCATTCTAAGTTTCTATATCTTACATTATAATTTGCTCAAATTCATTTAAAGTAGTAACTTGTTTCAAGCATGTGAAAATGCTAGCAATTTACATCCAAACCCACCTGTGATATTGTAACTACTTCTTCAACGAATTAATCCAACTTAATAGGTTTAGATATCTTGGTATAAAATCCTGTTAGCATCAATTAACCATGTTTTACAGAAAGCAAGCCCAAATTTTTTTTCCCTCTGACATCAGAATGTGAATATATAATACAACATAGGGAAGAAACTTAGGTTGATGGGATTATAGTTAACTTATGTTTAAAATATCATAACACTATAATTTTTGTGCTTATATGCAATATATTTTGCAATCAAATTGAGCTCTAACTCAAGTGCAGTTATCATTTCTAACTTACTGTTACGGGTGGGGCCTGGAAGTAATCTCGTAGAGAAGAAAAATTACTTTGGTGCCTTTAATGGTAAGTGAGCTTTTATTATAACATACATATCTCGATAAATCCAAGGGCTTATATGCATCATAACCATGGTTCAGACTCCGCACTTTATGAACTCCGCAAAAGTTTAAATTAGAACAAATAATAAAAGTAACGAAATACAGAAACTGAAGTTTACAGTTTTATACCATTAGAAGAACAGTTTCTACATCCATTCAGCCATGTGTCACAAATTATTATTATTGTGTCATGTCAAATGTGGTGCTAATCAGTTTAAAGTCTTTGGACACTGAAAAATTGATGATTAATAGATGCTACATCAAGAATACTGTATGTTTTAAGATATACTCACAAAATTAAAAATCTACTAATCAGCTCAAACATAGACGGATCATTTGCTTTGCAATTAAACAGATCGTCTGTGTATATGTCAGCTTTGTGAGTTCCCAGAGCATATCTGCAGCTGTAGGTTTCGTTCACCTTAGGAATGCAAATATGTTAATATGAGACCTCGAAAGAAATTTCGTTGACAACAAAAGTGTGATTCCTTAAACATATTCACTTAAGTGATGGATCCGTTGACTGCAAGTATCCTGTGAGTTCTTAAGGTCTAAAATTTCTTGAAATGTTTTTTCAAAGTCAAGTCATTTATTTACTAATGCTTAATACATAAATATGGCTAATGTATTTCTCGTAAGTGGTTCAATTGGTTACCAGATGCACATGTTGAAAGATCTAATAATCAATATTCTCTCTCTAACCTTAAATTTTAGTTTTGTAGACCATGCGTTGCCAAAACTAGGTCTGCACTCAATAGGAAGGGCCTCATTAGGAGCTTCTGCTACCCCATGAAGTAGTTGACCAGAAAAATATTCTTTGTACTCTACCTGTACAGATATATAGACATAAAAATAAAACATGCGAACACAGTACAACAAGCAGGAAATATACTCAAGTAGATAAAGTATCAAGATATTTGTGTTATATTGAAACGTTTGGCATTTTCAGGTAAATTGTATGATATGGTAGTGATTGTCACTCATCAGACCATATTGATTTCTTTTACAAAATCAACTGTTAAAGCAAAAGCCATACTCTAAAGTTCCTAGGTTATCCACTATCCGAAATTTAAAATTTCTACCATTCATACCAGTACTTATGAGTTATGAATAGGTAGGCCATAGGAATTTTTGTTGTCCGTTAGTTTGTATCATAAGTCATACCTATAGTTAGATTTAGTTTTTCTTTTTAATACCCCCAGCCCCCACCCAAAAAAAAACACTGTTTCCAAAGAAAAACCACAAATATTATTTAAGTTATGCCTTTTCATCTGTTTACTTTTACTTAGATATTGTCTCATTTCTGCACTGATTCATCTCTCCATCTTTGTTTATGTCCATGCACCATACCATACTAACAACTCTACTTTTCTAATTTTCATATTTATGGATGTCGCTTGTTACATCGCTCTAACTTTCTAATTTTAACTTTGCTTTATTCTGATGATTTTCATCTATGTTTACATCGCTCTAATTTTAAATAATCTCAGGCATTTTATTTGCATTTAGTGCCTTTAACTTAAAAATATGTTAACCATGTGTGCTATGGGCTAATCATATGTGCTAAGTGCACTATGTATTGCACATGCATATGTGCTAAGTGCACTATGTACTGCACATGCTTATAGATGGCCTTTTTAAAAATAAACCAATTTCAATTAATTGTATACAAAAGCATAGAAATTTCAGTTTTGTTTGTTAGTATTGCATTCCCTGTAAATAGTTTATGGCATTCAACTTGTTGGTTGAGTTTAAGGAAATGTTCACATAGTATATGCTAGAATCAAACTATAAACAAAAGGAATTAGATGTTTTATCTCATGATCTTTAGCACATTTTCGTGCATATAGAATTTTTTTTATAGGAAAAATGACATGTTATAATTTGGATTTGATTATCCATGTGAATTGTGTTTTTGCCTGTTAGTCAGTAGCAAGAAGAAAAAAAATATTCTCTTCTAGTGCTTAACTTAGAATGGGAAACTTGCATGTTTCTTTATTAATCAGATACGCATCTGATTGTAACTAAAGTTGAAGTTTATGAATCATCGATAGACATCCACAAAAATCCACTTTAAGTACTCTCATTTTGCTTATATCTAGTGTTATTATTTCAATGCATCATTTATTCGAGTACAATTGTTGCCGCTTAAGAGGCATTGCTTATTCATTGCACGAACCATTTCTCGTGACTTGATAATAAATTACTATTTGAATTTAGATACTTGGTTGCACACATATTGTGTGTGATGATGGAGAAAGATTGGTTGCGTCTACATAGGTAATCATGTGGTAACTAATTTATACTTAATTTTTGAATTAATATTTTGGTAATAAAAGCTATATTTTTTTCAATTTTAATTTTAGAGCTAGTAGAGAGTATGGCCAAGGAGCAAGGAATTTTATGCGTGTTGCAAAAAAAAAAAAGGAGATGTGGAAAAAATATCTTGTCCTTGTCTAGATTGTCAAAATCTTAGTCGTCAATATGGTGAAACCGTTGTTGAGCACTTGATTATAAAGGGAATGGATCCTAAGTACAGAGATGATACATGGTATAATCATGGCGAGCAAGTGAACGTTGAAAATAAGACTAAAATGAGCGAGACGTACGACTTGCTCAAGATGATTCACTATGAAGATGAAGACTATTTTAATCACACTTTTTTTCATGATGACAAAGATAAGGACGATGCACAAAGATGCCATGATGATTTACTTAAACATTTGGAAGATGTAGAAACCCCATTGCATCCTGGTTGCACAGAGCATACAAAGTTATCTGCCATCACTACTTTGTATAATCTTAAATGTGAAACCGGATTATCTGATACTGGTTTTGATAAACTTCTTACCGTCCAACATTTGTTTTTACCAAAGAATAACATACTCCCCAAGACTTTGTATGAAGTAAAGAAATTTCTCAAACTATTTGACATGGGGTTTGAAAAAATTCATGCTTGTGAAAATGATTGTTGTCTTTTCCGTAAAGAGTACAAAATTTTTAATGAATGTCCTAAATGTGGTTCATCGCGATGGAAGATAAATCAAGATACCGAGGAAATTATGCAGGGTATTCCAATTAAGGTGCTGAGATATTTTCCAATAATTCCAAGATTTAGAAGAATGTTCAGATCTGAAAAATGGCTGAAGAATTAAGATGGCATTTCAAAAATAAAAGTAGTGATGGAAAGATGCGACATCCTGTAGATTCTGTAACATGGAGCATTATTGATGAAAATTGGAAATCATTTTCAGCCGATCCACGTAATCTTAGACTTGGTTTAGCTACAGATGGGTTCAATCCATTTTCTATGTTAAGCACCAAGTATAGTTGTTGGCCAGTAATGCTTGTGACATATAACTTGTCGCCTATGTTATGCATGAAAAAAGAGAATATTATGTTAACACTTCTAATTCCAGGTCCAAAGCAACCAGGAAATGATATTGATGTATATCTGGCGCCATTAGTAGAAGACTTGCAATATTTGTGGAATAGTGGAGTTGAGACATATGATGCATTAACCATGACACTTTTTAACATGAAAGCTATCTTACTGTGGACGATAAACGATTTTCCAGCTTGTGGAAATCTTGTTGGATGTAATGTAAAGGGAAAGAAGGCTTGTCCATTATGTGCTGTCAATACTCGTCATCGATGGTTGAAATATAGTCGGAAAACTGTTTATATGGGCCATAGAAGATTTTTACCCTCTTCAAATCCGTTAAGGAAAAAAAAGCTTGGTTTGATAACACTGTGGAGGATGGAGAGATGCCTAGAATTCTAACTGGTAAAAATATCTCTCTTATTTTGAAGGATTTTTCAAATAATTTTGGAAAAGATGTGGAAAGCGAAAAGAAGAGTGTGAAGTTAAATGATGCAAGACAAGCTAAAAAAGGAGATATTAGGGGGAAAAGTAGAAAAAGGAAGATCGATGACAATAGCGAAGATGATGATAATGAGGATAATGATCCTATTAAAAAAGAGCTTCTAAGGTGGAAAAAAAGATCAATCTTTTTTGACTTGCCATATTGGAGGTTAGTATTTAAGATACATTTTTCGTTATCAATCTATTAAAAAGAAAATATAAATTTTTTTAATGCGTAACTTTTATTCTTTATAGGAACTTTTATTACGCCACAATTTAGACGTAATGCATGTTGAGAAAAATGTTTGTGAAATCTTACTTGGTACTATGTTGCATGACAACAAATCAAAGGATGGGATTAATTGTAGACATGATCTAGAGGATTGGGGAATTCGGCATGGTCTTTATGCACAACCTCGTGGGACTAAAACATATCTTCCACCGGCTCCGTATACATTGTCGAAATTGGAGAAAAAAATATTCTGCCAAAGGTTGTATGATTTCAAAGGCCCTGATGGTTATTTCTCAAATTTGAAAAAAATGCATATCATTGGTATTGTAAAGTTAGTGGTTTGAAATCTCACGATTATCATGTTTTAATGCAACAAGTATTATCAGTTGCACTACGAGGTTTGTTGCCTATAAAACCTAGGAAAGCAATTACTCGCCTATGTTCGTTTTTCAACAAAATATGTCAACGTGTTCTTGATAGAGAGAAGTTACGACAATTTGAAGACGAGATTGTTAAAATATTGTGTGAACTTGAAAGATATTTTCCACCCTCGTTTTTCGATATTATGATGCACTTGACAATTCATCTTGGAAGGGAAGCACGATTGTGTGGACCTGTTCAATTTCGTTGGATGTATCCTTTTGAAAGATATATGAAAACACTTAAAGATTATGTAAGGAATTATGCACGGCCAGAAGGATGCATTGCAGAATGCTATCTTGCAGAAGAATGCATGAGATTTTTTAATGAATTCTTGAAAAAATCGATAAACATAGAAAAAAATGACCACAATGAAGATTATGTAGATATTGCAATACTTGAAGGACGTCCAATTTCAATGTCCAAATCAGTTACTTTGTCTTTCAAGGAAAAGGAAACTGCTCATTTAGCGGTGCTAATGAATATGGCTGTGGTGGAACCATTTGTGGGGTGAGTATATATTATATTATGCTTCTGTTGATTTGTTGTGTTTGTAATTGCAATTATAACTTAACATCACTTTTATTATACGAGCTTGCATTTGGAGGAGTTGCAGAATTTAAACAAGCGTTTAGAAAAAAATGCAACATTACTTTGGAAAAACCATGGAGATAATTTCGCTGAGTGGATCAAAAAGAAGGTTTGTTTATTTTCATTTTATTTTATATGAATTAAGGATACTATTTTTAAAATCCGTTTTTAATATGTTTCTTCAGATACCTATTGACTCAAAGGATGATGATGAAATGTTAAAATGGATTGCATATGGTCCTAAAAATACCGCGTTGTCCTGCAAAGGATATATAATAAATGGACAAAGATTTCATATAAAAGATGTTAATAGAGAAACCCAGAATAGCGGAGTGACATATGATGCGACTACCATGTGCAGAGCAAGTGCAAGAGATATTTCTCAAGTGGTTGATGTGGTCACTTATTACGGAATATTGACCGACATAATTTTATTAGATTATAATGTATTTTATGTTCCTCTTTTTAAGTGTCATTGGGCGAACATAGGAAATGGGATGAAAGTTGAAGATGGATTTACTCTTGTTAATTTACATCAAAGTCAGGTTTCATTTTCAAGAGATCCTTATATTCTCTCATCTCAAGCGAAACAAGTTTTTTATTCAAGGGAAAATGAGTCTTCTAATTGGTATGTTGTGATGAAAGCACCGCCATGAGGTTTTCATGAATTAGAGGTGGATGATTTTATCGAAGAAGTTAACTATGTTGGAGGAAATTGTGAAGAATTCGAGGATGACTTGGTCGAGGAAGCTAGTTACGTTAGGGACGATTGCGAAGGCATACTTGAGTAGTTTTAGTGTCATGTTTCTTTTGGGTAGTTTTGAATTAGATTCGATGTCTTATGTTGAATTGTAATCCTATTGATTTGGAAATTAATAGAGTTTTAAGATTTGGAAATTAATAGAGTTTTAAGATTTGGTAAATCAATGCGGTCTTTAATTATACATAAATTAGCTTACTTTCTACATATTGATCTCATTACATTATTATTTTAACTATACGGAAATTATACAGAAATTAATAGGCTCAGATGGACTATTATTCTTGCATGTTGCATAACAGGAATCACATAAATGCATTTTTTATGTTATAATATGGTTTGTTTTTGGCTTGATCTCAACGTATTTTTTTTTTCAAACATGATAAACAAAGTTAGATTCCTTTGCCAAATTTCTAAATCTGGTGATTTCTTTATTACTGATGGGTTTGAACATTTTTTAGTGTTCCAGTGTTAACCGAAGCAGAGTATCTAGGAACATCTAGAGATTAGAGATAGAAGAAAAGCATCTTCCAAATTTTTGGAGCCAGATTTAGATCTCAACTAGTTTCCAGGTATTGATCTTTACATTACATTATGTACAAACTTGTCCTTGATATTTCGTATTGGTATTGTGTCATTACTATTTCGTCTGTGGTATAGAGGTTGTAATTTCAACAAATTTTCATAGCTTTTTAGTGTTCCATTACTTACAACCATAGAGGTTGTAATTCCAACAATTTTTCGTCTACATATGAAAGCTATGCAAAATTTAAGCTACTAGTATTACATAATTTCTTTGCTAGTCTAAACTTTGAATACATCTTTACAGTTCATCAAAAATATTTGTTATACATACAGAATTTAACTAAGTGTTTAGCAGTTTAACTAAGCGGTTGTTTCCTGATTAAAATATTCAAGAACAAAAGTGGATTTTTATGAATAAAAAGCACTCACAAGGCATCATTTTAATGTCATCATATTGTTATAAATAGCACGCCCACCATTCCCTCAACCACTACATGTATGAGTACAGGTAATTTTCAATGATGATTTTATACTTACATTCAATTTTTGGAAATATGTCACCCTCACGATCTGCTTTGATAATAAAACTACTCATAACACCAACTTCCACCGCTCATGCAAAAATTACTTGCTACCTTAGCATGTAATAGACTAATAGTATGCGTATAATATGATTACATTAAAAAATATTTTGAGCATATTTAGCAATGAATTCAATGTATAGTCATAAAGCATACAGGGTAACAGGAGTGACGGTTGAAGTACCAATATAACGTGGACACATACTTTAGGATGAACATATAGAAAAAATTAAGTACTCTTGCACATGATAGTTTGAATTATTCACAGCCATATGTTGCTGAAATAAAAAATATTTGATAATGAAATTAAATTTGAGATCATCACCACACGCACTGCAATCTGAATCGCAAGTATAAGTGTACAATTTAATTTTAGTATTTATAAAACAATTAGTACGTTATTGCTATACGGTGGAAACAAAAAATATATATCTTTGTGTATGATGTAAAAGTTTATACACAGAGCGGTACATATTTTGGCTACAATATGTTACATTTTGCTAAAACATGTTGTAGAGTGCACTGGAGTAGAAATTTCAAGTGCAACATGATTCTCATTATCTCAAAAGCTGCTACACACTTAGTTAAACATTTGATAATAGTTCCCTGAAATGCTCAGAATTTTGTTATACATGCAGAAAATGGTTAAGAAGAAAGCAACAAACAAGAAGCTTACTCGCTCTCAAAAAAGAGTTCTAGAATCCGAATGTGCATCCGATAGGTCTAATGCAATGGTAGATCGTATTGAGCCTCCTTCAGAAAATATGGATGTTGGAAACGCAAGCAAACCAACCACATCCACAACTATGCAAATCGTTGAAAATCCTGAAACTGCAGTGGAAGTGGATAGAGCAATCAAAGATGTTGAAGGAAAACAAGTTTCAAAAAAAGGACTAGAGGCGCAACTAAAGTTAAAAGACTTCCTTCGGATGTTGCTAGTCGAATTGAAATTGAGTTTAATTCATCAGGCATACCGATAGTGGAAGGGTCAGTGAAATTATCTTCTTACTTAGGCACACTTGTCCGTGAGCATGTTCCATTTACGCTTACTGATTGGAGACTACTTGGTGACGATTTGGAAGTAGTTCTATGGAAATCCGTTCAAGTAAATAAATTTATTGCACCAAGAATGTTATTTTAAAAATGGTGAGTTGAATGTTATTTTCTCTATTGCCTTATTGTTTGTTCCTCCTTATTGTTTGTTCTTGAAATAGGTTATATTTAAAAATCATAACAGAGAACATATGCTGGAGAGATTGCTATTTTTCACAAATAAAAGATGGTTTTTTGGTCTTGTAATGAAGTTATCATTTACTGCTTTCCTGAGTTTAAGTAACTTGGATTATTTTATGATACACGAATTATGTTCCGAGAAACAAGTTTGAAATCTAGATGAGAGTAAAGCATAACTAGGTTCCATGGAATGTATGCAAAAAGAAGGGTCAACTAATGTCAATGTTGAATAATAAAACTGGTTCCATGAGTTCGTATTTTCTCCACTCAACCCAACACCGAAGACTCCAGAGTATATTTCTTATTATGGTTTTTTTTTTCACAGTATCTTCTCACGCACCTGCACTTTGCTCCCAAAAACAATTCAACCAAATATGTGCCATTGGATGGCAGTCCAGAAGACAATGTATTTTGTGCGTATGAAATTAGTGGGGTTATTAACAATGTTATGCTTTATACTCGAGCACTATTTCATCTTGTAAAGTGTTTGCAAGATGTTTGAAATGCTTGAAGTAATATGATTGTCTTTTTATGGAATCTATTGTATAATTAATTTATCACTATGGAAAACATGAATGTCCAGTTATTTATATTTTTAAAAAATAAAAAAAATTGAGTTAATCATACATGTAGGCTTCAGGGTTCACTGGTGTGTTGCCAGTATGGACATTAAATATGTATTTCTCTTGAGAAAAATAAATACCACAAATAAGAAATGCACATATTTAATAAGTGCTGAAATTTTTGTTAAACAAATTTAAACTAGGGGTCAAATTACTTTTGATGATTTTATCAATTTGTCCTTGTCATCGTCATCCAAGTTTTTGTATTTTTATCAATCCGAAACTTTCTGTGTTCTTTAATGTGACTGATTCTGATATCACCATATGTTGCATTGTTGCATTAATTTATGAAAGTGCAGAAGATTTCCTTGCTAATGGTATGGATTCATTTGTATCAAAGCCTGTAACCCTTCAAAAAACTGAAGTAGTGTCTGAAGCATACTTTTCTCTATTGCCGTATTGTTTGTTCTTCCTTTGCATACTTTTGATGAACAGTAGTACAATTTAATAACCAAATGCCATGAAAAATGTAGATATATAACCATCTTTTATTTGCCTTATTGCCTTATTGTTTGTTCTATGCTTATATAATGAATTTGCTATGCACGGTCCATAAATCTGATATGTTCCTACTGTAGTTTTTTATTATGCTGAATATATATTTTAGGTGAAATCCCCTAAAAAATGTAGATATAATATTATGCTGAATCATCAAAGCACGGAAAGGAATTACAAGAGTAGAATACTGAATAGCATATCGTTTCTCACCTCCTATGTTGCAGGCTAGATTTAAATTAGACGAGGAATAGCAAAAGACTCCCATTTTTTCAGCAAATGGGATGCATTTGGAGGTATTCAAAAAGCATATTCGTTAAAAAAGGATTGGAAGCAAAAAACCAAGGAGGAACAACTTCAACTAAAACCAGAAAATGTCAGAAGTACGAAGGAATGGAAAAAGTTTATTGAGTCAAAGACGAGTAAAGAGTTTAAGGTAATTACAATGTAATTTTTATCATTTCTTATATGATATATAGGCGTACATAAAATGCACATTAACTAATCAATGTGATACAACTTTGTAATCTAGTTACGAAGTGAAAAATTTAAATCCATGAAGAACATGCAAATGCCACACACATGTAGTCGTCGAGGGATGGCTCGATTAACTGAAGATTTGGTGAGAAAAATATTTGATATATTAAATACGGTTATTAGTTTTGTTTAATGTTATCTTTTTTAATGCAGAAAGAGGAAAGTATCAATCCCTCTTCCATTTGTAGATCCGATGTTTGGATTAAATCTCACACTCGAAAAAATGGTGAGCCGGTGAATACGCATGTTGCAGATGCTATTGTAAGTGCTATGCATTGTTTATTTAAGCATAATTTTTTGAAAATATATTAATTTAGAACTCATTTACAAAATATAATTTTTCACTTTTGTAGGAGAAAATAAAAAATGTTGAAAATGAGTCACAGTCTAGTTTAACATGTAAGTTCAAAGAAGATTCTCTCTCACAAGTATTGGGACCAGATAGACCTGGACGACTACGAGGAATGGGAAGAGGTGTAACCATGACCAAGGCGGTTTTGTCTCAAATTAAAGATAAGGAAGTAGCTCAATGTCACCGTAGAATTTCAGAGCTAGAGCAGTTGGTTCACAGGTTAGCGAAACATCAGGTATGGTTTCAAATTGGCCGTAAAGAAATATAGTTACCACGGCACCCAACACCAACATATCATAATGGTAAGCAGAGGGTTTTCTAAGATTGAATTGTTTATGTTATGCGAAATGCGATGCCACGCTGTGGTCAAAGAAATATTGGCCTGCAACCATCATAGGAAGAATGATTGTAGCATAAATATATGTCACAGGAATCAACATCATATCCTGCATAATCGGATTAGAAAGTTATACTTCAGTGTATGAATGACAAGATATGGATGTGTACCGCATGTTTTCTGTAAGAAGAATGTTTTGAACCTATATAATGTACCAGGCTGATTTATTTGTTAAATAAATACATCCATAAGCATTAGTTTATTATGGATTATTCATTAACAAGATTAAGATCCTATTGACCAAGTTATGCAGATTAAATAAAGACTTCTTGTGATGTATTCAAAGTTATGCAGATTAAATAAAGACTTCTTCGACAGAGTATAATTTTTCAATTCTTCATAGCAATACGTAGGGAGAAAACCCTACAGAAATACAAGTTCGTAATATAGGTACTTTAGTGGAAACGGAAAAGTGTGTAAGCTGATACATGGTATATTAATATCTGGATAGTTAAGTTCAGAACAGCATAATTACAGCCTGTTTAAGTAAATTAGCTTAATTTTCGTCATCATTTTAAGGGAACTCAAGTGCGGTAAAAAATCTAATGTCAGTATGTAGGAGTAACCATTTTTCATCACAATCTGTTATTACTGCATGTCCACTACAAATTCATTATAAGTTTTAATTTTCTAATATATTTCAAATATTATTGATTTGGCAGGATAAAGAAAGTTGTGAAGGGAGTGTATCTCAAATGGTAAAAGTATACCATATTGAAGTTAAAACATCATATAAAATTTTATATCTAAATCTATAATTATGTGATCTAGTTTTTATTAATTGCAGAGTAAGCATAACCAAATAGCTGACAATTGTAGTTTACTGCGTTGGCATGGGGATGATGATGAGGTTGTCGCCAACGGAAAAATTGTGTCAACTGATCCGAAAGAGCTTTTCAATGGGGTACCTTTAGGCCCGAATGCCATGAAAATCTTGGTAGTCCATCCTATGGAATTTGATGCTTTTTTGTGGAGGCCTTCGCCTGGTTTCGTATATATAGGAGACGCCAAGAATGAGGTGGTAGCATGGCCAGCTGATAGAGTTATCCGCGTAAGGGAGAACTCCGAAAAACAAAGTGAGGTATGGTACAAAATATAAACTCTCTACAAATATAACTAAGCTATGTGCTTCAATAGTGGCATATGTAGCTTCAAATTAATTTGAAAAGTGCCTTAAAATACCATAACAAATATTGAGAATATGCTGTTTAAAACAGGTTAAGCGGTCAAATGATTTTCATAATATTTTTGTATGCTTTTGCGTATATTTACACTTGCTTTTATTAGATGACTATATTTTTTTTCTTTGATAGAGTAAAACTAATAGCATAGCACAGAAAAGAAATGCAAGTTGTTTGATTGGGTTGGGTGCAAAGAATTGGTTACCGAAGGACGAGTATACTCGAGTGATTCAAAACAAATTATTAATGGCATTCCTCTTGGACCTGAAGCCGCGATAGTTTGGGTGGACAATCCAAGAAAAGAAGATGCCTTTTTGTGGAGACCCATAGTAGGTATGACATGCATCGGAGAAGCCATTGGTAAGAAAATAGCATGGCCAACATCAAAATTGGTTTTTGAAGACATAACACCCCCTACTTCTATGAGCAGCGTGCCAGCATCTCATACGGTATATGTTTATATTGCTAATATTTATTTATAATATTTTTTGATAATGTATCAACATTTTTTTTATATGGTTAGACTGCAAATTTCACGCCGAATACCAAGTGCAAGCTGTTTGATGTGGAGGGCACGGGAAAAATAGTAGCTGAAGGTACCGTATCTTCAGTTGATCCAAATGATAAGGTTCATTCTATTCCACTAGGACCAAATGCAATAAGAGTTTGGGTGGATATTGTAAAAGTCCCAGATGCACCTCTATGGAGGCCTACGTCATTCATGGATTGCTTATCAGAAGCTATTGGTTCGACGGTTGCATGGCCTACTGCGAATGTTAGAGCGGATTCAACTTCTACGTAAGTTTCACACATCTTTTTTATATACGTAATCGTGCACTTGTTTTATTAAAAGGGGCATACAATTAAAAAAAATGGAAAGACAGCTGATAAAATTCTAAGAGAGCCCAGAGCCCAAGAATAAAAATTTAGATAATGCTCCAGTTACAAATTAATTATATTGATTAATTTTTGTAAATATATATTGCTAGTTTTACTTGATTTACTCGAATCTGCATATATTAAAGTTACATATGGCATTCAAAAATACACTGTTATATAACCTGAAGCAATTTTAGAAAAAAGGGTATTGGAATCTATGAATCGAAATCAAAATGGAATTTTCAACATTTCTAGAATGAGGCTGAAATGCTGGAATATTTCAATGTGACATATGAAATTTAATATTAATTTTCTTGATTACTACCATTTTTGTATTATATGAAATTTAATATTTTAGTGAAAAGGAAGACAGGAAATTTGAGTAGAAATGATGGTGATGATGTTATGAGGGCAGTGATGTTATATAATGACAGAGTGCCTCAGTGTTGTTGCAACAAGGAAATGGGTTGTAGTTGATGGTGCCGTGGTCAGTTCAGGAAATTATGAAGCTTCGTGTGAATGAAGGAAGGCGTTGCGCATCTTAATAATACCTGCGTGATGAGTTCATTGGGGAATTTACATGCACCTAAGTAACTTAAGCATATTTAATTATGCCAGGTTCCTCAAACCATTATGAGTCCTAAACTAAGAAGTAAAGCATAAAGGAAACAATGTGAAAAGAAAAAGGGTAAAATAATTTAGCTTGAAAGTATTTGCTGAACTATATGGAGGTGTGGAGTGTACGCATTACTTTAATGCATGAGTGGAATCAGGTGTTGCGTGTTCTTTTTGGGTATGATCTAAGTTGTACTGGAAGGATCGGGGAGTGTAGAAAAAAAACTTGAATTTTTAATCTTGAATTTCAAGGGTTTCAATTTGAAGTATGCTGGGAGTTTAGTTTTTGGGTAGCCAGAGTTCGGACGTGAACTGCTTCGTCGAGACGGCAATATAGAGTTGCGCACCAAGGGGAAATGAAAGGTCGGGTCATCGGCCAACTCGAGTCGGATTTCGGTGGTGATCCATAGACTGGGGTGGTGGTGCTTCGGTGGAAGTGTCGAATTTGGAAATTTTGGGGTGATGGAAGTTCCGGTGGTGGAACTGAGTTCAGGCGAGGAAACCGGGTATGCGCCAATGATCAGAAGGGTAGGACATCGACGGAGTTCATCGTGTATTTGCACGGGCGAAGCTGTGAACAGGGGCAAGGATAATAGCATGTTTTAGAAAAGAATGTGAAAGAAAGAATGGGGAGGATACAAAGTAATGATCAGGCAGAAGGGATCCTTGTTTTGATAATGAACAGGTAACGTACAACAAATAGTGGATTGCGGATGGATTGTTTTTTCATATTAGTATCATCTTATGCTAAAAATTGATGAATAGGACTGTCCATCATCCTCTGTTTTCTACAATTTGTTAGCTGATATCGCTTATGGTTGGAGGAGCTGCATCCGAGGATGCATTATATGGCTGATACGTTATATTTCTATTTTTTTGGAGAATTACTAAAACGATTCACGTTAGTAGCCTCATTTTTGTTTGTTTCTTATAATCAGTCATATACCTATATATATTATCCTATTCGAACTTTGTATCCTTTATAGTTTTCAATATATGAGAACTTATATTATATATAAGAACATATAAGAGTTGTTGCATGATGCCTTGGGATTTAGCAGCCATTTTCATGCTCTTAGTAATGTAAAAAGAAAAATAAAATAAAAATATATATGGATATAAGGGCCACAAACTGACAAAGTTATTTCATTTAGCAATGATCTTAGTGTCCACACTAGTGAACAGTTAGGCAGAAGGTATGATTGGATCGGATAAATTTGGCAGGAAGGTAGGGATTGGATCAGAAAAAAAGAGGTGAGCGGACTGGAATGACTGGCGTTAGTTCTTCTTTGGTTTTTATTTGTTGCTCGACATATGTTTGCTTTGGGTTTGGTTACCTGGCACAGAACAGGAAAGGATGAAGTAAAACCGTCGGCATGGATGGTATTTGAGGAATGGGCCTTCTATGTTTTTTTTAGGCCGAGTTGAGCCTGTATAAAAAAATGTTGTTTATTTTAATAAGTCTTAACTTAAACTATTTTTATTTATATATGAATGAAGAAGTGAGGCGTGTGCAGGAAATCGACAGAAGATGTTTGCGATATGCAAGTTTTGGGCCGCAATGGATATGTCAAGTATTTTTATTCAATTAATTCGATTTAAATAGGAGTTAAAAGTATATGAGCGTATATATATTTTATATTTATAAAATAAATAAATAAATGGGTAAATAATAAGAAGGATCGGAAATTAGTGGAATTATCTCGTGATGGCAAAATTGACGTCGTCGTATAAATTCAAGTTCGAAACTACAATAATATATATGGACAGATTAGAACTCATTTGGTTTCATCTTGTACTCTGAGTTTTGTGCTTTCAACATGCACTAAAAAATACCAAGAAATAAAAGAATAAATTTACAACTCTTAGCCATTGTGACTATCAACGGGGGTATTAATTGTTGTCATTTTATGATTCGATCAGATCAGAACATTTGTAAAGCTATACACTCAGTTATAAATGTTTCTATGATGTTATGGTGTCATTTAAAGCTATACACTCAGTTATAATTTTGTATTATTTCTTATGTTTCAAACATGCATTGACATGATATGATGTCACTTAACTGGAGCAGACAGTAGCATTCGGACTGTAGTAGTATGTGTGTTGGCTGTGATGGTGGTTTCTAATGTGGAGTTTGGTGTTGTCATGAATTGTAGGTTAATGACCAGTAGGCTATGAACTGTTTTGTGGTGAAGGGAGGGAAGTGTTTGAGACAATATGAGCGGTGTTGTCATGAACTGTAGGATAGATTATCAATATTACTGCAAGTATGTTTGAAACTAGTGTATGACATTTACACGGGTGGAAAAGCAAACTAGTGTATACAAATTAAATGTTATTTTACATGTGTTTTTCATCATTGACTTTTATATTTCATTATTACAGGTAAGAGGAAGCTTTTGGATGCAAGAAATGCACGAGATACTCTTTTGGTTTTTGGAGGTTCTGCCTAGTTAGCATATGAAAAGTTTTTGTTTGCGTGTGTTGTACTCATTAATATTTGATGCAAACTCTTTACATGTTGTGTCTCTGTCTAATGTTGTATGAATATGATTTAGAAATTTCATCGTTGTTTGTGGGTAACTTTGTTAATGGATATTGTGTTCAACTTACTTTATGACAATGATCAATTGTTATGCTTCTATTTTATTGTTTTTAGATTGATTTGTATATATTTTGTATATTAATCAATTGAAAGGTAATTAGATGCAATTAGATTAATGGTATGTGAATATTGCAATGGCACAATGTCTTAAACGACAGCATTTAAGATATGATGTTGGTTTTCAGGAAAAATAAATCAAGTTCACACAACAGCGTTTATGTTTTGCTACGAGTTTTAAAAAAAATAAAGATTATACATACAACAATGTTTACAAACCGCTGACGAAATATATAATAACAGCTTATGTAAGCCGTTGTCGAAAACCTATGAAAATACTATATACAGCGTACATTCAAGGCTGTCGTAATCCTAAGAAAACACCCTTAACACATTTTCACAGCAATTAATAAACGCTGTCATCACCTTTAAAAAACACCTTAAAAATATTTTCATAGCAATTAAAACAGCAAAATATTAACGCTGTAGAAGGTAAATTAACAACAGAGAAACGCTGTATAAAACAATTTTTGACAGCGTTTATTTTTTGCTGTTAGAAATTATGCCTCAACGACAGCATGTCGTTATACAACGTTTATACTAACGCTATTGTAGCTTATGACAACGTTTTTCCAATCTGTAAAAAGCTGTTTATGGTGTAGTGCATGTAATATGTCAATTTTCTACAGCATTTTTGAAAACGCTGTGATATACCCAAGGACCTATAACAGCACGTTGGTAGACAACGTTCATCAAAACACTGTTAACAGCGTTTTTTCAACGCTGTGAATATACATATTTCTTGTAGTGGTGTAAAATGATTTTATAATAAGATGTTTCGTTACTAAATATTTATTGTTGTCAAAATCATTAATTTCTCGATCCAGAGTTGAGTTTATGCGTTGTATTATAGAACACCCTTTTGTCCACATTGTTTTTCCATTTAAACTAAAACATAACTTTAATAAACAATTACAATACTACATATGGGTAATTCTTATTAAACATTTATAAAGTAAGCATCAAATACACCATTAATGTATTAAAGAATATGCTAGAAGATATGTTACCTTTATTTAATGTTAGAGGATATGCTGCCTTTATTTAATGGTATCGATTCAGGTTTATATTTGGTATAGAATTATTTATTATAATAGACTCAAATATAATCTAGAATGTTCTTTTAGATAATGATAAATTATGTATAAATTTAGGCAAGGATTGGCAATGTAAGTAAGCATCTTTTGTAAAGTCAATCAATAAAGCAATAACAATGTAGTCTTTTATGCTTTACTGTTTAATCTCTCTCTCCTTTGTTGATCAAATTCTAACATGGTACCAGAGCTTGGTTATACAGAGAGATAGAGAGGGTTGCTGTTAACTAGGAAAAAAGGATTTTGTCCGATTTTTCGCTGCCTTCTTAATCAGTTCGCTTGTTGTCGCGGATCTGTTATTTACGTTCAGATAAAGTTATCATCTATTTGCGGATCTTTTATCTTTTATTTTTTTCTTACTGTTTTTACCGTATTCTGCCGTTTCTTCTTTGTTAGTTTTGAGATCTGTTACTGGTTGGTAGTGATTGTAATAGATGATTGTTGTTGGCGAGTTTGAGATTTGTTATTTGCTGCTGGTTAAAAAAGGGGAAAAAACGAAAGAAAAGAAAAAAGAAAAAAAGAAAGAAAAAAGGAAAAAAAGAAAAAGAAAAAAAACACATTTTGGGTTTTGTTGAATTGGAGTTCGGGATGGCAAATGTGGATGATGTAGCTTTGTTTTGTTGGGCCTTGTGAGACTTGTAGCAGAGGGCTCGATGGATGATGCATTGGATTAGTTGTGGTGCAGGTAAGTCGCGATGATTATGGTGTTATAGATGATCATGCATGGGAGTATTAGGTTAGTGTGGGTGATCCGGTGTAACAACCCGGAAAATCAGAACCAATTTAAAATTTTTATTTTGGCAATTTTAATGAATTTTGAATATTTAAAATGAATTATTTTAAATAATAATGACAAGAAATTTATTTTGAATAGAATTAGAACGTATATATTTATTGGAATTGAAGTTAGAATATAAATATTTATTTTAATTATAAAATAAATTGGAAATGGCGCGGTAGTTTGAAAATTCGATTTCAAATTTCAAATGACTATACAGGATTCAAAATAAACCGGATTTTGGTGAAACCAAAAATATTAGAATCTATTTGAAAATATCTTTCCAACGAATCCGAAAAATTGAAATTTCATAGCAGGAATAAAAAGTTATGTCCAGTTGAAGATCTAGAACAGTCGCTATGGAAATATAGCCCTTAAAAATAGCTATTTTGCAAGCGATCTCCGTGTTCGACGAAACCACTTTTGTTGGATTCGGGATGTCAAATTATTCCTAGATTCCAATTTTCATGATTTTTGGGACCAATGTGTGAGCGTGGCAGAAGAAAACGTGTTTTGACAGTTTCGGTCAATTTGGATCGACCAGAAAATGACCATTTTTCAAATGGTCTTCAAATTCGACGAAATTAGTTTTGTTAGAACCGTATCGTCAAAACAAAGCCAGATTTATTTTTCTGCAATCCGTATGTGGCCCCGGTAAATTAAAATGTGCGTTCAAATTAAATATATACTGATTTATATTTTAATTTTGATAAAAACTGATCGTAATAGTTGAATTAGCTTACCAGACTCATCCCATTGTGTTCGGAATAGGGGTAATTAGCTGAGGGCGACAGTCGTTGGGTTTGATTAGGAGTTTAGAAGGATAAACAAATAAAAACTGGAATAAAATATTATTAAAAATATATATAAATAAACAAAAATCGGCCAATCACAAAAAACCCTAGTTCATTTCTTATTTTCGTCGTCATACCCTTAAACCGACGGCTGATTTGACTTGAAACTTCCCACCCAATTTCTTTCAATCGAAGAATTAATTCAGGAATCTGAATATAGATCAAAGAGTTTTCTTCGCTCTCTAGATCCGTACCAACATGATCAAATTTAGTCAAGGTTAGCGTTTAATTTTTCACTCAAAGGGGCAGGTGTAACAACCCGGATTTTTACATCATGCTAAGACAAGAATCAAGGCAGAATTTAATTATAAAATCTGAATCAGGAGAAACGGGTTGCGTCATTGCGTTCGTCTCGGAAAAATACGCAAAATAGAGTCCGAGTTTTCGAAAATCGGAGTCCGTATGACCCAGTTATGGCCCGTCAAAGTTTTCACAAAAATTCAAGTTCAAAAACAGCTCGAAAATTCAAATCTGGAGCCAAACAGATTGGGCGGGAAAATTCCCGCCCAAGCCCCAGGTCGACTGGGGAGTCGACACGCCCAGGGGGCAGGTCGACTGCCCAGTCGACACGGGTGTCGACCTGGGTGGTCCGACCACTTTGGCCCGGGTGCACCTGCTTGGCCCTGTGCTCTGTTCTGATGGCCTGTGACGAATTTTGAGGGTTCAGATCTATCCTAGGGTTAATCTAAGGGCCTAAACTACTCCTAATCTCTATAAAAAGACCCATAAGCCTACCCTAAACCCTCACAAATCACTCATGCCACGAAGTGCTGCCCAAATGCCAAGTGATCATGGCCTCCATCTCCAATTCCTAGAGACTATGCATTCAAATCGGATTCAAATCAAAAGGTGCAAGCTTTCTACATCAAATCGAGGGTAGATCAATGTTGCTACGCAAATTTCATGACGATTCTTCAACAAAGGAGCCACCTTTCTTCGTCAAGACGATGCATGATCCTTCCCTAAGCCTCGCTATGTAAGTTCTAGCTACTTGTAGATTCTAACGGTGGTTCTAATGTGACATGGAATAAAATGCGATGAAACATAAGTATGCTAGCCTATATGAACCTAATTTTGCCCGTTTTCAATGATCTATGACCTTGGGCTAAGTTTTAGCGACTTAATCATGCCACTCATGTTATGTTTAACCTAGTTTATCTTGCAAGTTTGAATCTTTATCTATGGAATGTTAGCATGAACCTTTGGGAACCATTTGACTTGTGAAACATTGGCAAAGACTTGACTTTGGGGCTTATGCATGTAAATGAACCAAACCCCTTATGTTATCATGCATGTTTGTGGCCAAATTCCCTTATGATACTATGCATGTTTGTGGCCAAATTCCCTTATGATACTATGCATGTTTGTGGCCAAATTCCCTTATGATACTATGCATGCTTGAGGCCAAATCCTTTAGGATAATATTCACGTTTGCGGCCAATCCCTTTATGATATCTCGCCTGGTTGAGGCCAATATGTTGGCATAATACCCCTACTATGTGACTCGCTTCCACTTGGGTTGGAAATACGTTTGGGTAGCTTAGGAAAAACGTGAATATGACACGAAAACTTGACATGGGATTTCATGAAAATATGGCACTCATGATACACCTAAATGTGGACATGACATGTGGGGTAAACATGGGACTTGAAACTAGACATGTATGGGTTGTAAGTGTAAAATGACACTAGACCAAACATGAAAGTGGCCAACTCGAGGTTGGGTTGAGTTTGTAGCATAAATATACCCGGACCCGCCCGGCTTAACTAGTGGCTACAAACAATAAGACCTAATGTGAGTAGTTGGTCACCTAGCACTTAAAACCCGAGGTTAGACTAGGTTGTGGTGTAAAGCTACCCGGACCCGCCCGGATTAACTAGTAACCACAACAAAGTCTAATGTGAGAGGTTGGGGTGCATTAATCTAATTAATGCCACATAAAAAGGTTAAGTAATTTTGACTAATAACACTTAACCAATATGACACGAATGAGTAGGTTAAGTGGAACCGGACTTGATTTCTTAATGACACTTAACCATATAAGACAATTAGGGGATGGGGTTAAGTAATTTACACTTAACTAATCCGACTTGGTAATTAGATGGGGTTAAGTAACTTAGACTCAACTAATCTAAACACGGTAATTAGATGGGGTTAAGTAACTTACACTTAACCAATCTAAACACGGTAATTCGATGGGGTTAAGTTAAACACTTAGCCGATCTAAACTTGGTAATTCAATGAGGTTAAGTAACTTGTACTTAATCAATTATACATGATGATTAGATGAGGTTAAACAGCCATACTTAACCGATCTAATATGAGAACTTGATAGGGTTAAGTCACAAGACCGTTTAAATATACTTAACCATTCTAATACGATTAGTGGATGGGGTTAAGTTAACCTATACTTAACCAATCCGACTCGATAATCTGATGAGGTTAAGATAATCTATGCTTAACCAATCTAACACGATAATCTGATAGGGTTAAGATAAACAAATACTTAACCAATTTGATTTGATGATTGAATAGGGTTAAGTCACGAGCTTCTTGGTATACTTAACCAACTTGTAGGGCTAGGTCTTGGACTTGAATACTTAGCCAAAGCTTGACATGATTCGTAGGCGGGTTAAGTCATGAACTTGAATGACAACACTTAACCCATTAGACAAAACCCTAGCTCAGGGGACTAGGTTGAGAATCGTAGTTAACAAGGGTAGCGGGAAGAGAAGCTAAGTGGTAAACCTTAGTTAAGGATAACTAAGTAATAATTCTTAGTCAAGGAAATTGGACCAGTTCACAGATAGATGAGTAACCCGATACGGTAGGTCATCGCTTGAACACACGTGGAGGAGCGAATTATCTGACTTAGATAAAGGCTCCAACGAACTGGGTAACGAAGCGGTAGCTTCGGGGGACGTGAGGATACTCTTGGTATCCGTCTGTGAGGTTGTAGATGATCCGCCTGGGCTCACAAGAGGTTAAGGTCTGCGGTAGAAGAACCAAGAGTATGCCTTGGTTGCTATGCGAGCGACCTAAAGACTAGGATGGATTAGCGTGGAGTCGACGATTCTTGTTTTTGCCCTGGATAGCGCGTCGTCGACTACCAACCATCTTTAGTCAATCGTGTACGTACGGAAAGGCAGAGAACTCCCAACAGACCATATACTTGCTATCGAGTTATGGGTGAGGTTGGCCAATAGGTAAGTGGGGCAAAGTGGGGCCGGGATGTAGTTCTCATACATGATTTTTCTTGGATTGCCTTTCAGTAGTTGAGGGAGGGGTCACGTGGGACCATAGCCACGGATACAAAAACAGACCTTGATATCTGCATCAGCAGACAACTTAAAGCCCCCGACCGAGTTCCGTATTTCTCGATTTACCCTGGCACGGAACTCGGATGGCACATTGAGATACATGTGCGTCTAGACATGGAAAACGATTCACGATATATACGTGGGACAAAGGGCGTGGTTGACGGGTGGCATAATCCCTAGTGGTCCTAGGTGGCTAAATCCCAAACCAAGTTACGGAAACGTTCATTAGGTAGCATAATCCCTAGCGGTCCTAGGTGGCATAAATCCTAAGTGAACACGCGATAGTTCATGGTAAGAAAACATAACCAGATCAAGGGTAGCAGTCCAAAACAACATCAAGGATAAAATGGTACTACGTTGAGGTGGTATAAATTTACATGGGAAAGCCCGTACGGCTTACGGCAAAGGACTGAACTTATACATGGAAAGAAACATACGAGTTGGGAAAACCTACATATGCTATATATTAGGTTGACATGGACCATCGCATGACATTGGGCAAGGGACATTCATAGTTAATACATGACGCACATTGGGATACTAGTACGAGAGGTGCAGAGCAAATATACATGTTAGACCATGAGAAATATACTTGATAGTAACCTCGGGATGTTATACATGATAGATACCTTGGGATAGTATACTTGATAAAAACCTGACGATGTGATACCTTGACTTATCTTGACACCGTAGTTTATCATTATACCTTAGTTTATATTGATACAGTAGTTCAGCCTGTTATCTTGATTTAGCTTATCTATCTTGTAGTCATCCTTATGTTTACTTTCAGTTTATGCATGTCATGTTACCTTTACCTGTTTTTATACTGGAAGTAGATAGGACTTACCAGTCTTTATGACTGACCCCGTTTTGTTTCGCCTCTTTGTCTTCCGTTTTCCCTCCCCCAGATTTTCAGGGAGGAAACACTGTTGTTTAGTTCGGACCTCTTCTGCTTGAAGGTCATCATATATGGCTTGGACTTCTTTTGGCTATGGCTGCTTTACCGGTTTGTTTTAGGGGAATAATTTATGAAAAGGTTTTATGCTTCTTTACTATTTATGTACTCTGATGTAAAAGGCTTTAGACCTTGATGTTTTATGAAGTAATGAAATTTGTTTTACTTCCACTGTTTTATATGTTCTGTCTTGTAATATTTATGTGCATGTTTACCAATAATGCCCCTCCAAACCTAGTGCATTCCTTCGTGAGTGACCCTGGCGGAGGTGGGGTGTTACAGCAGGAGTCGCCAGCGTTTCTGGGGTGAGAGGGGAGTTCGAACTTCGAACCCTTGGTACTTGTGGTCGACGACGCGTCGTCGGAGAAGGGGGTGAACTCTGATTGGAGAACGATGGCCTCTGGAGTCACGTACAGTGAAGATTTTGAGGTCGACGTGGGTTTTGGGAGCTTCAGTAATTTGAACGAGGGGAAGAAGGAGATTAAGGGGTAATCCCTTGTTAATGATATCATTAGTAAATTGTTAGTTTGTTTAATTAATTGTTAATGTAAAGAGCATTGTTCTGAAGTGTGTTTTTTTCAAAATAAAAATAAAAATAGATGATGTTTTAAAATTAAAAATAGCAATGTGTTTGAAAATTAAAATAGCATTTTTTTTAAATATAAATATCTTTGTTTTAAAATATAAATATCTTTGTTTTAAAATATAAAATAGCCTTTGATTCTAAAAACATAAAACAGCCTTTGATTCTAAAAATATAAAATAGACTTTGATTTTGAAAATATAAAATAGAATTTGATTTTGAAGATATAAAATAGAATGTGATTTTATAAATATAAAAATAGAATTTTTATCGTAAGAAATATTTTTATGAAGATAAGAATAGGATTTTTGTCGTATATAAGAAAATACTTTTAGATCGATAAAAATATATTTTTTATCGTATGTATATTATTTATAAAATAATCATACTAAGAAATAATTAACGATACATGAAAAATATGATTTTTAACATATGTATGTTATTCATGAAATAGACGTGCTGGAGTTCTGGGAAAAATCTAAAAATGACAACCAAAGAATGGCAGAGTGGAAACCCAGAGGTGATAACTCCTCACTTAGATTTTATTTTCTAATTAAAACATATACTAGAATGCAGACGGTGCTTAGCAGCACCCGACACCGTCGTCCACAGACCATGGACGACTTGTTTGTTTGATTGTGTTGTGAAAATTGATTGTGATGTGGAATGGAATGTATAAAATATTCATGTGTTGAATAAAATATTTTATCATTAAAAATATAATTTTTAACGTGTATATGAAAATAAATATTCATTTCAAATCAAATGATTTGTTTATGTACACCTATTTTATTGATATAGATTGGGACGAATAATTTTACACGTCGCCCAGCTGCACAAATAATATTCTGTGTTTGTGCATTGAAACCCCACACGGGTGTTGGGATGATATTTGACGTACACTAATCCCAACTGTTTAGTTGTCAATCGTTAGGTTGACAGACTGTTGTAAGCATTAAATATTTATATTTAATGCTTATACAGTGTAGAATGCACTCTGGATGAAGGTAGATTGTTAATCACTGTTGTTGTATACATGTGTTGTATGAAATCCTTATAAATAACATTATATGGTAATTGACTGTGTCTGATTCCAGTTTAAAAAGAATGAATATTTTAAAATAACGAATATTTTAAAATAATGAATATTTTTAAATAATATTCAGTAAAAGATCAAAATCTGGTTTTGATGTCCGCTTGGGATGGACACGAATATATTCAAATATATAAAGCCGTGTTAATTAGATTAATGCCATTTTGACGTGAACGATATTTATATCGATTTTATTCATTTTTATAATGAATATCGGAAAGGAAGTGATTTCAAAATATGAAGTTTGAGAATATTATCATATATATATATATATATGATATGGAATATTCAATTTTGATTCGAAATTGAATATAAAGTTGAAATCGTTTTGAAAACGAATTTAAAACGATTTATAAAATACATTTTAAATGGAAATCGATGAAATATATATTACATATATTATATATAATATAATGGCCTGAATAGAACGCGCTGCGCTGCGGCAGTTCGCGAATTTCGACCATTGACTTCGAATGGACATTACGGGAGATCCGACCGTCGGATCCTCCTAAAACCGGAACCGTTGAGTTCATATCGAAAAGAGCTTTCTAATGAATATTATAGATTTGCAATATAACAGTTGGATTAGGAATTATGTCCAAATCGAATTTGGAAAAGGTCGCTGTAAGTGCAGTTCGATGGTCGGTAAACGACTGTACGGGCCTGGATAAAATTATTAAAAATATCAATAATTAGTGTAAAATCATAAGAAATGACTTGGAAAGAATTGGGATGAAAAATTCCATATTTGAAAAGATAAAAATATATTTTTATCGAAATGAACTAGTTATGAACTAGAATTATAATCCAATTATCTTTAAATAGATAAATTGGACTTGAAATGGTTTTAAAAATAACCAGAATTTCCAACATATGATTTGGAATGGATTTGAATCGAAATTATCTTCGGAATATTTCGATATTGGATTCCGTGATTATACGGACATTGTGGACGAATTTGGAAGATATATATATCGCTATTCCAATATGGTGTTTGTTGAGTTCAGAATTTGATATTGAATATAAGCCGATATATTTGCTATTCAGAGCCTTGTATTTAATATCAAATGGGATTTTGGGTTGTCGTGAACGGTGTCTTCACTTACACTGTTCTTAAACCCAATGGAGTTAAGGAAATTAGAAACTAACTGGAGGTTAGTTAAGTTGAATGGTTTTCTGGGTATTGATCTGATGTTGGTTTCGGCCTTCGGGATTAATACTTAGGGAATTGTTCTCTTACTAATTTACGGTTAGAGACTGATGGAATGGTGTCTTCATTAACACTGTTCTGAAACCTCGTGTGAAAAGAAAAAGTCTTTTAACTAAGATTTAAAGAAGAATTACCAATTAATGAACATTTAATTGGAATTGAAATGGAATGTAAATTGGGTTTATTGTGAACTGTGTTTTAACGACATTTGTTCTTTAACCCGATTTGCAGTGAAAAGTGATTTGGAATTTATAAATCTTTATTCTAAGATCTAATGGAATTTCTAAAGTAAAGTTTTCCAGTTTTAATAAAATAAATTGGAATGGAACGAGATTCGATTTGATAATAATCGAAATGAACTTCTGTGGAGGAAGACTGATAATATATATGGAATTTGAAAGGCTTTGCCATTATTCCATTTATAATTTTAGTCGGATACGGAAATTGATATCGATTATATATTGGTTTGTTTTTCCATGAAAATTCCATAACTAATGTAATGTGATTTTGGGTTTATCGTGAATTGTGTTTTAAATGATGTTAGTTCCTTAACCCAGTTAAAGACAGGGTTTATTTCCTGAGTTGGAAAAAAATCATTAAGTAATGATTGTTGGAAATTAAAACTGAATTAAAGTTTTAATGAATCTTTAAATTGATTGAAAGGTGAACTTGATAACTAAAATTATCAAATCCAAGAAATGATCGAGAATGGAGTATCACCAGTTTTGCTCCAAGCGTTAGTTAAATCTTTAATTAAATTTGAACGTGAAATGGTAATTTTTTTACCGATAACACCGTGGTGTTAGATATGAAGTATTACCCGTTTTACTTCATGGGATGAATAAGAATGGATTGGTAAATTAAAACAAATGATTACTTTGGTAAGGTTCGCTAATCCCAACTAGTTTGGATAAACCATAATTTGGTATGGATTGATTTCCAAAGGAAGATTAAAGAATAAATTTAAAGAATTCATCTTTGATAAAATTAATGGGAACCTTTCCGAAAGAATATGAATATTTAAATAAAAGAATATTCAGAATTGGAATGAGGCGTATGTTGTGTTTTTATAGCACTTGTTTATTATATACGCGAGTTATTCATAAAAACCGGGTTTATCCAATTTTGAATAACTGAATCGGCGATGAGTCGACGATAAAGACGGTGGTTGAAGACCGGAGGTCTTCACATCGTTTGGATGATTATTGATGTCTTAATTGGGCTGTACACCCAAGACGAGGTAATAAGTGGTGATCGTTCTAGACGTACTTAGAGATCGACCGGATATGCGAGGGCCTCTCTGCTGTATTGGACATACAGGACGAGGAATAAGGTGCCTCCGGTTTCGTTCAGACCCAGAATGAACTTGTAAATGGATGTGTGTCTAACATCGGATTTAACTCTGTGTGATTGATAGACATCGGTTGCATAGCGTGAATTGCCTATGTGGCATGCTGAGATGCAAATGATCAAGGCTTTTGTTGAAAAGCAGAGTCTTGTGGTTGATGATCAAAGCACGACTTTAATTTAGCATAGCTTTGTGTAGCGTTAATTCACGAGCCTCACACCCCGGTGTGAACCAGAAACGGGAGAGGACCTCAGGGAGGGCATGTGTTTCCTTCCAGCTAGGAGTGGTGTCTGGGTTTTGCACGCCCAGGCGTTTTACTTATGTGGATGATGGATAGCGAGGCGCCTCGGATATATCGGCACTGCGAGGCTGATGGATGGTATGGTCTTTATATAGACCAGTTTTCGCCCCATAGGGCGAGGAAACGCATGTTCAGGCATTTTAATTCACCCTTTGCACTTCGGGTGGACCGGCCCTGACGATCCAAGGGCCCACCTGAGTCTGGGCCCTGAGACATGGTAGGCTAGATTGTCTCGAAACAGTAAGGACGATCCCTTGTCTTGGTTACGTGACACTTCGGTTTTATTGGTAGAGTCTAGTATGGCGACATAGTGGAATGGGGCACTTATGCCGTATATGATTGATAAATTTATATTCGAAGTTGTTTTCATACACTTTACACTATAATAGTATCAAAATGATTTGTTTTAAATGTACCAAGCATGTTTGGCTATTATAAGGTAAAACTCTATCCTCCGTCTTGCGTTGCATTGTGTGATGGGACTTAAGTCTTATAATAGCTTCATTTTTCCAAAAATCATTTCGCAGTTTGTTTTATGCGCTGGTATTCATGGGAGGAAACCCGTTCCTGTTATACGGCATGGTCCCTTGATTTACTTTATTTTTAAAGTAAAGATTTAATAACTGTTTTAGTTCTCACACCAGTCACATGACTGATCTGGAGTTTATTGTTTTAACCTAAACTTTTGGTGCCCCTATTTTCCACATGGGCAGCTAGTAGTTGGGTTTTGCAGATATTATATTCACAGGATCTTGGTTTCCAGCTGGAACTATACTCGGAAAGCTCTGAATCCGTGTATGCCTTCCAGTTGTGTTATGTATTATTTTCCGCTGTAATGTAATGTAGTTTAAATCTCTGATATTTTTCTTCTGTATATTATTCATGTATACTATGGAATATTCTTGTACTCTGATGAAATTGTTGTAATAAGCAATGAAATGTTCTTCTTTTTGTGTTCTGATTTGTCGTGTTCTCAAAGCAATCTGGGTTTTCCTTTACAGGGAAGTTCGGGTCGTCTCATTTGGACTTCAAGGGTTGGTGTTTAGTCGGCGTTTTGAATTATTGTCATGAGATGGTTGGTTGATTGAGTTGTTAGAGAGTAACATTAATTTGAAGATGTTTATTATTCGTTTGATGTCTGTAACGGTTATCCTGTTCATTACGAGGGCAATTGACGTTGATTGACGGTGGTAAATGATTTTTAAGGTATGTTTGGAGGATACAAACATTTGAAAACTCACCGTATTTTGTTTATTTTGTTTTCTTTGTATGTTTGGGGGTTGCAAACATACAAACACATCTGGGACCAGTTTTGTCATTTGGCTGCTTAGATTTGTTTCTTACCAATCATATTGAAGATAGTTGAGTTGTTTTGGAGTTTCAGATTGGAGTTGTTGGTTGTAGTTGAATGTTTGATGCTTGGTGGTACTCTCTAATAATATTGAAATGGCTGCTCGTTCTTGCTACTCTTCAGTTTGCAGCTTCTATTTGGCAAATTCACGATTTTTCGTATCGTGAGTTTGAGGGGAATGTTAGAGAATATGCTAGAAGATATGTTGTCTTTATTTAATGTTAGCGAATATGTTGCTTTTATTTAATTGTATTGATTTGGCTTTATATTTGATATAGAATTATTTATTATAATTGACTTAATTATACTCTAGAATATTCTTATCTGGAATGTTCTTTTAGATAAGGATAAATTATATATGCATGGAGGAAAAGATTGCCAATGTAAGTAATCATCTTTTGTAAAATCAATCAATAAAGCAATAACAATGTAGTCTTTTATGCTTTATACTTAATCTCTCTCTCCTCTCTATATCAAATTCTAATATAGTTAACTGTCTAAGGCGTTTAGCCTTAAAGTAAAGGTATTGATTTCTTGGCTCAATAATTTAAGGTTACATAATGCTATATAAACACTAAATTACAACCTTGTTAGCAACTCCTAGTTTTGATATTTTTTATGCTTTCTCCTATTAAAAACCCCCATTTTAGGATAATACACACTAGATCATTATATCCTAATTCTGGTTTACGTAAAAGCTTAGTTTGTTACTTGTATTTAACTATAGAATAAAGTATAGATAAAAAGCAAATATAACTTTTTACTAAACACCAAATGCATGGATAAAAAGCATTATATTTTTAGGAACACGGTGAATAACTACCAAAAGAGTTTTGTACTATAATTTTTTTCTCCTGCAACTACTATTTTATTTTAGTTTAGTTAACAGAAACGCAACTGAGTTACTATTCCACAATAATCACAAAACTTTCATTTTTATCATTACTGTAATTCAGTTCTACATACTAATCATGAAAACTACAATATTAAAAATATTAAAATTAACATATTTAAATTTGTATCATATGTTAAAACCTAAAGCATTATTAAGTTTTACTTCTATTGTCAAATAAAATATTTTTTGTCTTTTCACTTAGCACTAAAAAATGAGGTACAAACCATGGTCTCGCTTGAGGTATATTTGTGGGAATCAGGACTCCAACATCATAATATTCCCAAAAGTCTACTAGCATAATATGGTTGAAATGCCTGCAACGTAATATTGTTTGAGGTAATGGTAAATATGAACTTAGTAGATATTCATAAGATAAAACATCGAAATGTTGGTCACATGACTATATATGTAAGATGCAAATGATAAATGACATTGTTACCCAACTATTTAACTCGTATCTGTTATTTTTAAACTTTGTCACTGCAGTTAAATGACTCATATATGTTAATTTTTTAAATTTACTTGTGCAACAACAATACATACTTGAAACTACATATCTAAGCCATATAGATTTCCAAGCCACTGGTGTGAGCTTCACTTATTTCGGGACATGTTTCAATAATAAAAATAGCCCTTTTTTTTTGGCAAAGCCGTGATATAAATGTTTACAATTCATACAACATTATCTTTCCCCCTCTTATATTATAGTGGGTATCATATGTTTTCAAAGACCAGCATAATATAACACAAATATTGTATATACACAATGACAAACATAAGGACAATAAAATGTTATCCATTACAAATCAAAAAGCAACTAAGATACAATGTGCATGTGCAAACCATTAGATTTAATAAATCAATTTCAGCGTGCTTATACCAATATGCCTTAAGTACCAAAGTGTTCATACCACTAACATAAAATGGTTTACTTATAACCAATATTATAAATACTAATATGGTTTATACAAATAGTCAAACCAAAAAAGTTTGTAACAAATAACCATATTAATACTGAATCTATTGTAGGTATTATAATTCCGTCTTCAACTACAAATAGTACACACACTTGGTATTATAATTTTCATATTATTAAAAAAAATTACAATTATTTGGTTATTAATACCACATTGATGTTATTTATTCATAAATCGTATATATAATATTTTCTATTGTATAATTCTGTATGTTGTCCTTATTATATTAATATTATTATATGTATTGTACTAAATAAACGTAAAGTTTAATGTGTTTTTTATTGGTCGTTACTGGTAATCGTTTGTTGTTCATATAAAACAATCTTGATATATTTGCAACTGGACTAATAATGTGGGAATGTAATATGTATTGTTTTAATTTTTACAATAGTTAGTTAATTATAACTTGCCAAAAGGAATGCGAGTTATATTTATGAGAATGTATTGGGCTTACTCTGTTTCATAAGTTGTATATAACCACTGACATGTTAAGAAATCCTTTTTTAGTTGCTTGTAACTATCATTAATTAGCTCACCATGTAGCTTATAATTTTATATGTCCAAGTTGATTACTAATGAAGAATCAACCAGTAAATTAGGCACATATATCTTCGAAATAACAATGTGCATATGCATTAGTGATAGTTCTCCAGCTTTGTACAAATATTCGTTTGTAATACTATTTCATCGACAATGTACATTAATTTGTTTGTACATCATACTAGTCTTCAATTTTATTTCTCTTCTTCTCCGTTTGTTTTCAAAAAAAGAAAGAAATAATAGAAATAATAATATTGAGTTGTTTTGCAATCTCTATTGTCTAATGTGTACCAAATGTTCCTTTTTACTTCTCAGTCAGCCATTAAATAAAATGATTGGTCTAGATTTCAAGTCAACGATGTACAACATATGTTGGAAAGTAAACCAAATATTATCATGACAACTTGCTTTGAACTGTGTTAATAATTACTTTTTCTCACTTTAATGCATTACTTGGCCTAGTTCATGTTTTTTCATATGTCAAGGGTAATTGAAACTTATCTTTAGTGATATTTTATTCATAGTTTCACTTAGACTTAATCGCAATGTAGAAAATTAGCATAACTGAAAAACTGAATAAGCAAAAAGGTTGAAAATTTTCTTTTCTTTTTGCATATTTAGTGCTAATTATAATAGCATCTTGTACAATGTAAATTTGTATATAACATCACCTATAACTAGCTACATGTATTATACAAAAAAATGTCCTTCGTTTAGTGTTTCTTTTTTGAAGTTCAATATTCTTCATGATCCCCCCCACACTATTATAAGTGGGAAAGTGGGAAAGTTTTTGATATTTTGTAAGCCTCATATTGACTAGAATAACTTTTTATGGTGGTCGAATGCACATGATTAAATTGTATTGAACACAGAGAGCAAAAGAAAGAAGAACTGGTTAATGCTAACCTGTGTTCAACAAAAGGTTTTTTTTCTTAACAAATCTTACACGATAACTTCCTACTTGCGAAGTACTGGGAAATGCAAGGCAATAATTTTCAGCCTAATGATTTCACAAACCAGAACACTTTTTTTATATAAAAAACACACATAGGAAGCAATAACCCATGCACAACAACCTCCCTTACCCCTCTTCTATAGGTCACGCATGGGCTATTTGTTTTTTTTAATATGTTCTATTTGCATGAAAAAAATACACACCACAAACCATGTTTACAAACATGACAGATGTCCAAGCGCATTGAAGCAGGGCAGAGGTCAAGAGGAGAGGTATTGGTTGGTGTTGTTTACAAACATGGCATATTCATAAGTCTCTGAGAAGTACTCATACTGAGAAATATTATTCAATAATTATCTACCCGTTCTCGTCATTCAAGGTAAAAATATCCAAATATATAGTTTAATTTGGGAAACAGTGCATCACATCTAAAGCTGGCTGAAATGAATTTTTGTGGCACAACAAGATAATTGTGTTACTATTAAATTTTGGTGATACAAAATCACGAAAAGGTAGAAACAAATATGAAAAATGAAAAGTAAACATTTTTAATATGGAAATGCATAAATTATTGATTGCATTTGCATGAGATGACAAAGAAATAAATGCATGAATTATTTTCTTCCATCTTTGCTAATGAAAGAAATTAGTGATTTACTTACTATGTTTACGCCATTTATAATCTCAGCATTCCCTCCATTATTTATTATCATATCTTGATAATTTGATTGATGACTCATGTAGATTTCGCTAACTATATTTTAAGGGTAGAATTCATTGTGAACCCATCCTGGTATAGTGCCAGTGGTCACCAAATAGAGGGTCTCTTCTTGTTAAGCATAATTTGAGGTTTAAATATGTAAACTCTTATTATGTAATCTCTTGTAATTCTCTCATGTGGAATAAAATCTCTCTCTTTTGGACTGGACATACACTATCTCAATGGTAGTGGAACCAGTATAAATATCGTGTGTCTCTTCTTTTTCTTCATTATAGTTATTTACTATTTGTTTGAATAAATGGAATAAATGCTATCAAATTAGTTTGATGTTCAATTGGAAAATCTAGGTCCTGTTTATTGTTCTTCCGCACTGTGCAAAATTTTCGCACAACAAATTGGTATTAGAGCAAGGCGATTTGTTTTAAATTGTGCATCAATTATTTCTACAAGGGTTGGTAGTTTCAGTGTGATTATGCTATTACTATTTTAGGGGGAAATGAGACATTGATGAAGAAGATTATGATGAGAGAGAAGAGTGTTACAGGCCTGGAAAATGGATGTAGCTTGAGCTCTAGATTCTCATTAAGGCGGAGTTATGTGTTACAGCTACTAACTCAGCACTTGATTTTCTAGCTGATGTCTATGTTTTAAATTTTGTTGGATATTTTTGTATGCACACTTAAACTCTTTGGCTGGTGTACCGAAGGAACTTGGATGAATTATATTCGTTTCCTTTTAATCTTTGGACTTAAAAGCCAAATATTACATGTTGATAAGAGTTATGTTAACATGTTCATATCTAGTGCGTTTTAGCTTTGCATACATAATCTTAAAAAGCACAATATTATTTTGCATGAAAACGAAAATATATTAATAATTTAATTACAATAGCTAAAAGAAGAAGAATAAAGAATTATAACATACATGTTGTTCTTTCACTATATAGGACAAGATTTAAATTTAATTTAATTACAATACCTGCAGGTAATTAAATGGCAAAAGGATGGCAAAGACAATGCAATAAGTTGCGAAGTTGTTGTAGCCTGAGCCACTATTATGGCACCCAAACTGTTCTTCTTATATGTAATTAAAACAAATAATTATACTACTAAATCATTCAGTTCTACCTACATTCTTTTTTAACTTTGAAACCTAAAAAAATACATTGTCTGTTGCCTACTCTTTCAGTTGTGATATTTGGAAATCTAATTGATGATGGGTCGACCCTACCAAGTTACCAAAACAAAATAAAACCTAACTTTAGTAAACTTAAAGAGGAAATCACCTGGTAGTAAGAAATTCCTTAAAATCCAACAAGTGGTGACCGAGATCGATGCAAACTGGATCTCAATGCCAAGCCATAATCAAATCGGCGATTCCTGTCGACAAAATGGTAGGAAAAGGGGGCGGACTCTAAGGTTGCGGATGGGTAGGGGGAAGTATATTATTTTAGGATTTGGCGAACTGCATGTGCGGCAAATGAAAAGGAGAAATAAAAAGGCGAGCCTGAGAATGATCAGAAGCGGGCTTGGGGAAATTATGTAGTTTAATATTCTTTTAACAAATAATGAAATTACGTCTCATGACCTCCCTTCAGAATGATAATTAACCTCTCTAACTAATTAGATTTAAAGTGAAACATGTAACTAGAATTTGCAGGTTGATTTCGTTCATGATGTGTTTAGCAAGGTTAGGATGAATTTCGTAATAATCAGGTTGCGGACGAGGCTATTTAAATGCTCTAAACAACTTTATTGTAGACTATAATGTGAACTCCTATTATTATTGTCAAATGATTACGTAATAAATGGAAGTTTCAACTGATTGCTTATGTAATGGAGACTCCAACGCCTACCTGTTACTATATGTGAACCAGTATAATGAAACTTCAATACTTCTTCTAAAATCATTAATGTTATAAAATGAAAG
The DNA here is from genome assembly GCA_030737875.1 of Allium sativum. NCBI lineage: Eukaryota > Viridiplantae > Streptophyta > Magnoliopsida > Asparagales > Amaryllidaceae > Allium > Allium sativum. The sequence continues at coordinate 495,780,268 of CM060915.1, read as the reverse complement.
ATTTGTTAGTGATGTAATTAGCTTCATTCACTATGTTTGCTGAAAAGGTATTTATGATAATTGTAATCGGTACTTTGACATTGGGAAACAAAAATATATATATATAATATTATATATATATATATATATATATATATATATATCTGTGCGTGTGCGAACATACAATGAAATTACATTCTTTGAGAACTTATCTAATTACGCACAAGAACATGCATGATCATGTATTATTATTATCTTTCGTGATACGTGCATTTACACTATATGGTATACTTAATTTTTTGAATCTTACTTTCATAATTGGAACATAATTAAGTTATTAGTGTTTGAATAAATTTGGCATTTGATTGACGTCGGCACATTCCGATGTCTTTATAATTTTTTTGGTTAAATAAATGTCATCGTAACGACGTTGAAATTTTCAGATGTCATTCCGATGTCTTTATTTTTTTGGTAGGATGCATAAACGTCGTTGTAATGGCGTCAAAAAGTTCCGACGTCATTTCCATGCCATTCCAATGTATTTATAATATTTTTGGGATAAATAAATGGCGTCGAAAAGTTCCAACACAATTTCCAACACCATTTCGATGGAATTGTTCCGATTTAAGAATTTTCGACGCCTTTTTGACGCCCCATTTTTTGGCGTCGAAATGACATTGGAAGATTTCGTAGTATTTCGGCATTCTTCTAGTAGTGATAGTTTTAAATGTTAAGGGAAAAAACGAAGGGTGATTTGTAATCATACACAATATGTAAGCAATATATAATCACCTTGAGCTTCATGTGAACCCAAATGAAAAGAAAAACCAAAAGCATGTTATGAGCTAGACAACAATCAAGTTAAAATACATTTAAAAATGGGTGGAAGGAATAATATTTTCGGATAGTATCTTAATCTCTTTAATTTTTTTTAGATATATTGACTATAAGAACAATAAACTTAGTGGGATGAGAAACCATAATTGTCATATTGAAAATTTGTTAGTCGTCGCTTTGAAATCTGATCAGTGATGAGTTTAGAGTTAATCAAGTTGCTTATTACAAGTGTGAGGCGTGCAAAAATTTGCTTTCAAATTGTAACATTTATTTATGAGATCTGATCAGTGATGAGTTTAGAGTGGGAAACAGATGAAAGAGAACCAACTGCTGCTTCTTCAGTGATTTCTTGGCTTAAAGTAAAGGTATTGATTTCTTGGCTCAATAATTTGAGGTTACATAATGCTAATATAAATACTAAATTACAACCATGTTAACAACTACCAATTTTGATATTTTTTATGCTTTCTCCCATTTAAAACCTCCACTTTAGGATAATACACAGTGGATCATTATATCCTAATTCTGGTTTACGTTGTATTTAACAATAGAATAAAGTATAGATAAAAGGCAAATATAGCTTTTTAATAAACACCAAATGCATGGATAAAAACATTATATTTTTAGGAACACAGTGAATAACTACCAAAAGAGTATTTTACTTTAATTTTTCTCCTACAACTACAATTTTATTCTAGTTTAGTTAACATAAACACAACTGAGTTACTATTCCACAATAATCACAAAACTTTCTTTTTTATCATAACTGTAATTTAGTTCTACATACTAATCATGAAAACTATAATATTAAAAATATTAAAATTAGCATATTTAAATTTGTATCATATGTTAAAACCAAAAGCACTATTAAGTTTTACTTCTATTGTCAAATAAAATATTTTTTGTCTTTTCACTTAGCATGAGGTACATACCATGGTCTCGCTTGAGGTATATTTGTGGGAATCAGGACTCCAACATCACAATATTCCAAAAAGTCTACTTGCATAATATGGTTGAAATGCCTGCAATGTAATATTGTTTGAGGTAATGGTAAATATGAACTTAGCAGATATTCATAAGATAAAACATCAAAATGTTGGTCACATGACTAAATATGTCAGATGAAAACGATAAATGACATTGTTGCGTAATTATTTAACTCGTATCTATTATTTTTAAACTTTTTCTCTACAGTTAAATAGCTCATATATGTTAATTTTTTAAATTTACCTGTGCAACAACAATGCATACTTGAAACTACAAATCTAAGCCTTATAGATTCCCAAGCCACTGGTGTGAGCTTCACTTATTTCGGGACATGTTTCGATAATAAAAATAATGTTTTTTTTGGCAAAGCCATGATACAAATGTTTACAATTCATACAACATTATCTTTCTCCCTCTTATATTCTAGTGGATATTAAATGTTTTCAAAGACCAGCATAATATAACACAAATATTGTATATACACAATGACAAACATAAAGACATTAAAATGTTATCCATTACAGATCAAAAAGCAACTAAGATACAGTGCGCATGTGCAAACCGTTAGACTTAATAAATCAATATTAGCGTGCTTATTCCAATATGCCTTAAGTACCAAAATGTTCATACCACTAACATAAAATGGTTTACCTGTAACCAATGTTGTAAATACTAATATGGTTTATACAAATAGTCAAACCAAAAAAGTTTGCAACAAATAACCATATTAATACTGAATCTTTTGTAGGTATGATTATAGATCCTACACATAAACCGTTAGGCTTAAGTGACATAAATTTCACCGAAAATTTAACCCGATAATCCAATACTTTAGGTTCAAGAGAAAACACAATGTAGTATATTTGTCTAATACCAAATCAAGTGACGTAATTAAAGTTTAGTATTATAAACAATATTTGTAGCTTTACCCTTTTAATTAAATATGCTTGTTCGTTTGAAACAAATGAACGATTGTGAAAATCGACAAGTATTATTTACAAGACTACATGAAGAAGGTTTAAGAAGCTCCAGGCACCCCCATCCTAGGTATAAACAACAAATAATGTCCATAATAAACATGATAGCTTGTGCCTCTCTACCTAAAGGCTGTAGACCTACTTCAAGTTTATATAACATCTTGGTTGATAAGGTTTCTAGTAATACCATCTCAAATTAAATCAAACCCGACAAAGGGAATAATAACAAAATTTCAAGTACCGGATGTGATAGCAGAAACTGAATTATATAGTACAAAGTTTTTATTTTATAACAAAGTAGTGATACACATTCTTATACACCTCAATCCATAAGGGTGACATCAAAGCCATGACATACAATCTGGAGCCTAATTTAAGCTTCATGCATGGTTAATATTTAATAATATCACTGAAGTTGAATTATTGTTCTATTATGCCATTACATTTCTCTTTATGTTAAGAAAACGACACCATCACTTTTGACACATTTCAGACATAAGAAAGGAGAATTTATGTATATAATATATCGAGTTTAGACTGTATATAAAAAAGGTCGTCTAATTAATTGCAGATTTTGCTGCACACATGTTAATCCTCGCATATTCGACATTTGAAAATGCTTTGGTGGAAAAATTTCCGCATCTTCTTTAACTATATGACACTTCAAAACTAAGTTAAGTTAAAATACTGCTCAAATCTTACCATTTTTTATCATTTATAGTTATCTCTTTGTTACCTGTTGATATTATTAAAAATATTCTCAAATGACATAATCACGATAAGAATTCCCTTAATCAACAAAAACACTGCCTGCTCATAGCCTAAGCCACGAAATATGCGAGGAGAGGACTTGATAATTTCATTAATTACGATTACAAAACATTGTTACATTTTTATATTAGTAACTTACAAACAATCGATTATTAAATGATATAAACTTTAATTATTTAAGGAAATGTCTCTTAGGGGTCCTGTGTCATATTGGGATGTCTTTGCTCATAGCTTAAGCCATGGAGTAGACCGATGAGGTGGGCTCGGTCACATCCGTATGGAGTGATAATGATAAAACAACAGTTGTTTAGGTATATGTAAGTATATTATAACTAATTAGTTTAAACTTGTATAAATAAGAATTAAAATTATACGTAAAGCTCAATTGCATTCTGCATTATAATTATGGTTTCAACATGCACGCGCACATCTTTTGGACGATACAGGACGGGATGAGTTCACGACAGCCGAGGAGGAAGCTATATTCGAAATCTAGTGTGTACAGTTATCATATGACAATGGTAGTTATATGGTATTATATGCAGAGACGGATCCATGCACATCATAACCTAGGCTACAGTCCGGGTGTTGTTTTTTGGAAAATGAATATACTTGGTATTTTTTTAATCCAATATAACGAGACAATGACCTAGATTACATAGTACCGTTTGTAGTTCTCATTTCAGGAGATAGCAGAAAAAACACAACTCAAACTGCATCATTCAAAAATTAACATAGGGATAAGTTTTGTGTGTTCTAATTCATTTTTAACTATTATTGCATATTCATGAATAGTTGCGATTTTTGTAAGATTGCACTAATACATAATTAAAAACTACGGCTGGCATTTTTTGATATTACATGTTCAGTTTTTTTCCCCTTCTTTTCTTAGTCTGGATCAGCATAAAATCCTGGCTCCGTCCTTGATTATATATGTAAGAAAATAATGATATATAAATTAGTTAGCACTTAGTAGTTTTTATTTCAGAACTAAATCTATTAAATAATAGTAAAGCAGAATAATTTCAAGCTTTCTCCTTAATTCTCTCAATTCTCTCAATTCCCCTTAATTCTCTCATTTATCTCAATTCTCCTTAAATCTTGAAAGATACTTTTATTAAATCAAATTAATACACAATATAAATCTACGTTATCATGAGGCGTAACCCTCTTAGCGACGCGCTATATCGAGGCTCGGATATGGTGTTAAATATGCAAGGGTTGGGCCGCCATTCTCTTAGTGGCGCGCTACACCGATGCCCCGGTGTGGTGATAAGTGAGCAAGGGTCCTCGCATTTTTCTCGGCGGATGCGAGGCGCAAGGAAGCTAGTCGACGATAGTAGGGTTCGGTTAGGTAGTTGGAATGTAGGGTCCTTAACAGGAAAATTAAGAGAGATAGTTGATACTATGATTAGGAGACAGGTTAACATCTTGTGCATTCAAGAGACTAAATGGGTGGATCAGAAGGCGAAAGAGGTGGAGAACACTGGCTTCAAATTGTGGTACACGGGAGAAGTACGTAACAAGAATGGGGTAGGCATATTGATTGACAAGAACCTTCAGAACAATGTGGTTGACGTCAGAAGACGAGGGGATAGGATCATCCTAGTTAAGCTAGTAGTTGGCGAGGCAGTTTTGAATGTCATTAGCGCATATGCCCCACAGGTAGGTCTAAGTGAAGAAGCCAAAAGGAAGTTTTGGGAAGACTTGGATGTCATGGTTAGGAATGTGCATAGTAGCGAGAAAATTTTTATAGGAGGAGACTTCAATGGCCATGTTGGCTCATCTAGCGGGGGTTTTGAGCGAGTGCATGGTGGTTTTGGATTTGGCAGTAGGAACCAAGAGGGTGAAGATATTTTGAATTTCGCTCTCTCTTTTGATCTCATGATTGCTAATACCTTCTTTAGAAAGAGGCAATCACATCTGATCACCTTCAGTAGTGGCCAACAGGCTAGCCAGATTGACTTTGTCCTAACTAGAAGAGATAGTAAACGAGATTGTGTTGATTGCAAGGTCATACCTGGAGAATGTGTCGTCTCACAACACCAGCTGTTGGTGTGCGTGTTTCGTCTTCGGGTGGTGAAGGATAAGAGAGCGAAGATTAGCAGGACGAAATGGTGGAAACTCAAAGGAGATGCTTCACGGGTGTTTAAAGATAGAGTGATGGGAGAAGGAGCTTGGAATGTGGAAGGAGAAGCAAATGTCATGTGGAATGCGATGGCAACTTGCATTCGGAGAGTCGCCACTGAGGTATTTGGGATAACAAGAGGAAGCAAGCGAGAACCCAAGGATTCGTGGTGGTGGAATGACGAGGTGCAAAAGGCTATCAAAGAGAAGAAGGAATGCTACAAACGCATGTACCGTCATAGAAGCGAAGAGAACATGCACAGGTACAAAGTGGCAAAGAAGACTGCAAAGAGAGCAGTGAGTGTAGCAAGGGGACGAGCGTACGAAGATTTGTATCAAAGGCTAAGTACAAAGGAGGGCGAAAAAGACGTTTACAGAATAGCTAGGCTACGCGAGAGGAGGACAAGGGACTTCAATCAGGTTAAATGCATTAAGGATGAGAATGATAGACTTTTGGTGAAGGAAGATGAGATAAAGAATAAGTGGAGAGAATACTTTGATAAGCTTTTCAACGAAGAAAGTGATAGCTCTTCGATCGAGTTGGAAGACTTAGCCGATAGCACCAATAGACATTTTGTGCGGAGATTTCAAGAAGCTGAGGTAAAGGTGGCGTTGAAACGTATGAAATCAGGCAAGTCGGTAGGGCCTGATGATATTCCTATTGAGGTGTGGAGATGCTTTGGAGATGCAGGGATAAGATGGCTAACTAAGTTGTTCAACAATATTTTCAAATCAAACAAAATGCAAGATGAGTGGAGGAGAAGCATTTTAGTTCCAATCTTCAAGAATACAGGAGATATTCAAAGTTGCACAAACTATAGAGAAATTAATCTTATGAGTCACACAATGAAGCTTTGGGAGAGAGTTTGCGAGCAGCGTTTGAGGAGGTTGACAAGTGTCTCTAGGAATCAATTTGGTTTTATGCCGGGAAGGTCAACCACTGAGGCGATTTTCTTGGTTAGGCAACTTATGGAGAGATACAGGGAGCAAAAGAAAGATCTCCACATGGTTTTTATTGACCTGGAGAAAGCTTATGACAGAGTACCGAGGAGGGTTATGTGGTGGGCGCTAGAAAGGAAGAGAGTGCCATCAAAATATATTACCCTTATTAAGGATATGTACGAGGGGGTTGTGACTAGTGTTAGGGCATGCGATGGTGAGACCAGAGACTTTCCAATTAACATAGGGTTACATCAAGGTTCGGCTTTGAGCCCCTATAGTTTTGCATTAGTGATGGATGAAATCACAAAAGATATACAAAGGGAGATTCCCTGGTGTATGCTCTTTGCCGATGATGTTGTGCTGATTGATGAAAGTAGAATAGGGGTTAATCGACAACTGGAGTTGTGGAGGGAGACCTTGGAATCAAAGGGTTTCAGGCTTAGCAGAACTAAAATAGAGTATATGAAGTGTGAGTTTAGCAGTGTCAGGTCAGATGACGGAGATGTTACCCTGGCCGGTAGAGTAGTACCCAAGAAGGAATCGTTTCGATACTTAGGATCTATGTTGCAGTTTGATGGAGAGATTGATAAGGATGTTAGTTTTAGAATTCAAGCAGGATGGGTGAAATGGCGACTAGCATCTGGCATTCTCTGTGATCGGAAGATTCCTCAGAAGCTTAAAGGAATGTTCTATAGGACAGCAATCAGACCTGCAATGTTATATGGTGCAGAATGTTGGCCTACTAAGAGGCAACACGTCCAGAAGATAAGTATAGCAGAGATGCGAATGCTGCGTTGGAGCTGTGGGCATACCAGACGAGATCGGATTAGAAATGAGGATATTCGGGAAAAACTTGGAGTTGCACCTATTGAAGAGAAGTTAGTCCAATACCGCTTGAGATGGTTTGGACATATCCAACGTAGACCATACGATGCACCTGTACGCGCTGGAATTCTAGGTCGTGCCGAAGGCCCAAAGAGAGGTAGAGGTCGACCTAAAATGACATGGGAGGAGATAATAAAGAGAGATTTAAGTAACTGGAGTTTATCGGAAGAGCTGGTAGTTGATAGGAGTGCATGGAAATTGGCAATCCATGTACCAGAACCATAGTGGTTTTTTTTTGACTTTATTTCACGTTTACTGAACAATTTTACTTTTATTTACTATTTTAAATTTTATTTCACTTTTATTGAACATTTTTACTTCTTCTTCTTACTATTATTATTTAAAAAAAACCTTTATCGGACGACTTTTTATTTGATTGGTTATTTTAAACCCTTTATATATATATATTATTATCATCATTATTTATTTTATTTTATTTTAATTTTGGGTTCCATATCTAGCCAACCCCAACTTGTTTGGGATATATGGCTTTGTTGTTGTTGTTGTTGTATAAATCTACGTTATCAATAAAGCTCTCTCCTTGATTTTCTGCATTATCTTTATCCACCTTAAAATTTTAGAAATATTTTGCATTACATTTAAAATTTAATCCTACAAATAAACCTAATTACTCTGTAATATAATCTATACTACCATAGAAGCCACCAGGTTATTTTGTCAACTCAGAATTCGCATTTTAACCCTTTTCTTTTTTTCCCTTTTTTGCGCTTCTTTCTATCGTCCCACTTCTTCTTCCATAAATTAATTCCATCTTATTTACGAAGCAGAAAAGGATCAACTAGGAAAGATCAGATAGTTTCATTTAATCAGATCATCTGGGCTTAATTTATCGTTCTAGCAAATCTCCTCTTCTTTGTCATTCTCTGAACTTTTATACTCTCATCTGGGCTTTATTTTATCATTCTAGCAAATCTCCTCTTTTTTGTCATTCTCTGAACTTTTATACTCCGATCCCTCTTTTCCACAATGATTCTAGGGTCAAACCAAAACCCTAAATCTCAACCAGTTGACTCCGGCTTCAGTCCGCGCAACCTGACCCTAATTCGCCATCTCCCCTTCAAGATCTCATTTTCAGCTACATGTGCAGAAACCCCAAATTTCCATTCTAGCATAAAGGCAAGGAAGTGGTGCTGTCGTCATCTTCTCACAAATACGGAGTTGCGTACATATGGTAAGTACTTTATTTTTGTTATATTGATTTTAATTTTGGCTTTCTAATTTTGATGAAATTTTGACTGTCTGTGCATTACTACTCTGCTCTATTAATGCATTCCAAGGTGATTTGGTTTCTTTCCTGTTATCAAATACTCAAATGAAGTCATCTAAAGCTCCTCCTTCATGCAGTTCCAATTGGAAGAACGTCCATCAGTGGAACTACATTAGAGATAAGTATTTAGCTATAAAGTTTTGTGATTGTCTTATTGTTTTATATGCCTTCTGGGTCCCATGCTGTTATAATAAATCTTCTTTCAGTTAATTTAACCATAAATTGTCTGGAATTTCACTTAAAGACTAAAAGCTCTGGTAAAGCTTTAATGGTGAGTCTAACTGTTCTGGAAAGCTATTTATCATAATATTATTATAGCACCAGATTATCTTCAACTTAAATGACTGTGATTGCTTTTGGAAATATCAGGTTTTTCAAATTTTTATTTACAGATTTGTCCAAGAGATGCTACGTAGACCAAGCTTTTTTAAGTATTATAATTTGTTAGGTATTAATTGCATCTTATTACATTATAAGTTTGTGTGCTCCAGGATGTCCGACAAGCTCTTCTCCCATTAGAGCAACTTCTTCCCTTTGCCATATGCTTTCTGAATATATAAGTTCCTTCGCATTTATTTTTTATTTATTAACTTCATGTTTTTGACTATTTTTCTTTAGTTACCTCTGTACTTAAGTTTATGTCCCTAACTTATTTCGGACACCAATTTCTTCAGGCACTACATATAACATGTACGTGAGAATTCCTTTTTAAGAACTTATAATTACTATTGTGATTCTTGGTTAGGTATGTGTTATATAACTGGATGTATAAAATGGTTGCTTAATTTGATCCTAACATGTCTAGAATAGAAAACTAATTTTTACCGCCTACCATCTGCTAAATATATTACTACTGACTTGCACTGAATGACTTCCTCTGTATGGGAGACGCTTTTGCTTGGATGGTATGGTTGTGTCTTATGATTATAAGTTTCTCTATGTAAATTTATGTAAGTTGTGCTATGCACACAATCTGAGTGTAGGTTTTTGCTGGTTTAAACTGCTTGCATCTTTGGATATTGCTTATTTCGCCACCAGTGGGCCATGTCAACTGCCTTAATTATTATATACACACACACACACACACATATATATATATATATATAGGGAAAGTCTAAAAGGACACAAAATTTTGACATAAAATTAAACACATTAAATCTGAGCCATTGGATCTCTCCCTGAATTACACTTCACACATAAAGACAAACAATTCTTATAGTCCAGATTTTGTGTACATACTTATGTGTCTAATTTTGTGTCCCTATAGTCGCTCCCATATATATATATATATATATATATATATATATATATATATATTAATTAGCTGTGTAGCTTCACGCTACCCAACCGCCTTCTTCTTCTTCAAAAAAAAAAAAAACTACTGCTGCCATCTTCGTTTTGCTTGATAGAATAACAGTGGGAAAAGATTCTTTGTGATGGTTGCATGTTTATGTTTTGGTGTGTACAATTTATGATACGTGTAAATTTTGATTGAAATCAACAATTTTATTTCTAATTATGATCCACTTAACCTCGCTCCAATTATGACTTAATAGTAAAATATGTCATTTATAACTTTGTGTTGTTTTAGGCTTATGAAGGCTGAGTTGTTTATATCGATGTAGAGATTTGGACATCTTTATTAATTTGTAACAGCAAGGGCGGACCCAGGATTTAAAGTTTGGGTGGACTGATTTTAATGTTAGTTTTTCAATTATAATGCAATTTCGGTTATTACTAAAAAAAACAATCAAAAGAATTTTTTTTAATAATAAGTAAGTTCATGTTACACATTCAAGACATATCATTTAGCTTCATTGTGCTCGAGAATCCTTACGGAGTTAACTTCCTCAACATATATTTTATCTCTGCAGTTCAAACAGTTATGCCATTTTTTCCTTTAATGAATGGAAAAGGTACTAAACCTTTTTAAGACTTAACAAATTTCTTTTAGGACAAAAATAAGAGGAGATCAAATAATCAATACTGCGGAGCGTGAAAAACCCAAAAAATAGGATTTTTTTCATTCAGATTATCAATTTGCCTAAGTTATTCAAATAAAATTAACACGTAGGAAAGAAAGCTCCAAATCAGTACTCCTTAAATGTAGAGATCTTCGAGCAGGAACGAGTAATCACAGGTCACAACTAACATTCTACTTGTGAAAATCTATCAAAAATAAATATAACTTTAATGATATCAGAATCATCTATTAACGGCTAACATACATAATACACCAAGTAATTGAATTTTTTCCAGTAAAAAACTAAATCGCACACAAACTAAAAAGAAGATACCTTCTTTGATTAACTTTTCTAGGAGCAGTGAAAGAAATGCCGGAAATTTGCTTAGTATAGAGGTCGTAGGGGCAAAAGCAGTTTGGGGCTTTCTTCCAGTTTGCGGCTTTGCGTTGAAGCTTTCTTCCAGTTTGGGTTGAGGCTTTCTTCCAGTTTGGGGTTTTGCGTTGAAGCTTTCTTCCGGTTTGCGTTGAGGGTTTCTTCCAGTTTGGGGCTTTGCGTTGAAGCTTTCTTCCGGTTTGCGTTGAGGGTTTCTTCCAATGTGGGGCCCAGGCTATTATTTTTTATTTTATTTTTTTACCCTGGGCTTTAGCCCAGTCATGCCCAGGGATGATTCCGCCCTTGTGTAACAGTTATCTTAAATTATGTTTTGTTCATTCATAGTCTTATGCCTGTAAACAAGAATACATATGTAATGATTTTTTTTTTTGGTAAGTCCATATATTGTTGTTATTGCTCCAGGCACGTCCATGCATTTTTGTTAGTTCATTTCTTCTTTTCGATCTAATTTGGAAATAGCAGGTTGTTACAGGATTGCAAAAAATAAATTTGTTACCTTCCACCTAATTCTTGACTAATATTTTAAGTGACCAAAATCCAGTTAGATGTCGCGGGAAGAAGTTTGAGGCTTGCTAATTGTATTATCTATCTATAGATGATTTTAACACATAAATGGATTACAAGATGCTCGCTATTCATGTTAATTTTCTTGCTGATTCTGATCAGGAAAAACGATCAAGCACCCTAGAATATTTAACACTAACTTTTGGAGCATTCATGTGATAATGGAATGTTTCAACTAACAATCAAGGTAAATGTACAAAATGTGTTAGATTTGTTATTTTTACACTATACACACTAGGTTTAACTACATTTACAACCAAGTAAAACCCAAGCTCCAATCATATGACACTACTTATTCTTCTATTGTTATAGTGGAACTTGGTTATACTATATCTTATAATCAACGCGCTGATTGTAGCTTGAATTAAAAGGATAAATGGTTATTCGGATTTCACTATCCAGTTGCTACTTTTTGTTGCATGCTTTTATGATTTATTAGCAGGTAGCTTTCTTTATGTTATTTTATGTGCATATTAGTCATGTATAGTGATAAGTAACTTTACACATATTTGTTTGGGGTATTTACTAAAACTGGAATGCCAATACTTCTTACCTTTTTAATGGAAAAAATATATTTGTAATAATTTTGAATGTTATTTTCTGTTTTTTAAAAAAAGAAGAAAACCAGGTTCAAAGAATTACTTAACCAAGCGAGATTATGGTAAATTTTCCTAAATCCAGTTTTACATATTTATTATTCGAGTACCAATAGTCGTTTAATCATTTATAAACAAAATTCCTTAACAAGACCATGTTTTGAGGATTAGTATTTGTGAACATTTGGATAATAACTCAAATCTGCTTCAAACCATTACAAAATTAGAGGTACAACAGTAAGGCATAGATTGACATGACCATCCGCTTCCCCAGGTAAACCATGTTAGGAACAAGTTTAAGCAAATGTTCTTGAATATAACACTTCTATCGCCTACACCTAGCCAATAAAAGTTTTTGAATATTTTGTATTTCTCATTTAATTATTGAAATTATATTGGAAGATATACTGTGTTCATTTTTGAAATAGCAAAAAAGTTGATTAGGTAGTTGACTTTGCCAATGAGGGTAACATCACATAAATACATCTGTCATAAATAAATAAATAAATCATGTTATCAAAAATACCAAAAAAAAAAAAGAAAGAAAGGTAAAAGGATTGAAGAATGAAATGTATTAGACAATATGGACTTGCATAAAAATTTGGGCGAGGTATATGAAGCCTAGAATATTATTTTTTTGGTATCCATAGCTTTTAGTTTGGGCTATACACGCATAATAACACATTATTGTGTAAGAACTTATATGTGTGTGATGAGTGTATCATGCAGACCACAATTTATTGGTAATTTTGCAATATAATTGGAATGTTCAAATGTATATTCCTATGTTGGTATTCATATTTAATGGGGAATCCTATCATGTGTCCGTACGCTTTATTCATCCCATCACTTTGAATTTAAGTGTAATTATGTACTAGAAGACACGATCAAATGAATTTTGAAAAAAAAAAAAAACTTCAACATTAACTGCTATGATGTTGAACTAAATGAGTACTCATGGCTTTCAAGAATTTTTTCAAACTGCGATCACAAGTTCACCTTGGTACATAGATCATGATTTTATTTTGGTTACTTCACCTTGGTACATAGATCATGATTTTATTTTGGTTACTGAAGAAAAAAGGGAAAAAAAAAGTTGCTGATGGGTTACATCTGTAATAGAGGCCTTGATGTTGACTTAATCAATGACCGCGTACACCATTTGTATATTGTATGCCTTGAGTTCGACATTGTAATGTAGAGATAAAACAAATAACTATGTAATTCAATTTTGATCTTGCTTCCAAATCCTACTGTGCAACTATTCCAATTTTACACTCCCCTATGCTATACCACATGGATTATTAAAGAAGATAACAAAGTGATTATTCCCATGCGACTAGACCTCTTTAAATGTTCCAAAAATGTTTTTTCTTTCATTTGTTTATCGACAACATAGTACCAAATATTAAAAATTCGACAATTATCTGTTGTACGAATAAATAAAAGGGAAAGAGACTGAGTGCAGTGGGTTTTGATTCATAGCAATAAAAGTGAAGAATAATTACTATCCAACATCAATTATAAAGTACATACAGATTTAGAAAATATTAAAAGTGAATTCAACTTAGTCTTTTAGCTTCTATTAATCAGTTATTTTCTTCGTTTTAAATGACTTATTTTAAAGGATTTCCTAAGAGCTACTTATCGTGTAACAAGTTTAATATTCATTTGTCATGGTAATATCTAGCTCAGGTTTTTGTACTTCAAATTCGGTTGTCTTTATTTAATACTGTCTCACCATGGTTCAGTCTTTTGTATTATGTTTCTTTGTCTTACGAATTGTTAGTGCCATGGACATTTTAAGGCGTAAGGAAACAAATGCAGAATAATATCATGGATTTTTCCTCTAGGAATTTACATATTAAATTTTGATTGATGTTATTTACTTCTCCAGTCCATTTATATGTCTAAATGAATTTAATACAAGATCCAGTTATCAAAAGTTCTGATTTTGAGTGTTGCAAGATATGATTTAAACACATGAAAATTCTATTTTGTATTTCTTTTTTTCATTTGGATATTATTTCTCCATTCATGATTTTTTATTGTTGCAACATTTGTTTGAAGTTTTGCAAGTGTGGACACTTTATACAAGTGCAGAGTGGGCATACACGAACCAGAGATGGGGAATTATGCCACTATAACACAATGTAACATGTGCATGTTCAATATGGTTAACATATGTTAACGAAATAATAATAAAAGAATAATACTGTTTTGGCCATTCACATGCGCTTAGAAACTGTAGAATATTATATATCAAGAGATTTGCATGTATCAGTCACTTATTTGAAGATATGAAAGAATACTTGCTTGGTTAGAGATGTAATTTACATAGAAAATAAATTGAGGTGCCTGGCATAAATATGAGTTGGCCAAATTGCCCTTTTCTCTTTGAACCTATGATTTTAAGATATAACAGAAAAAAAGTTTCGGATGATAAGTAGATATATGAATGTTTCCTCAATGTAAGAAAGGATTACCTGAATCTTTAAAAAACAGTAAGATAGCTCACTCATGGTTGAATCTATTTGTACTCTCATTCTGACATGTGCTATCATTTTGCATTCATTTATGGATTTCCAGCAATTTTGGTTAGATCTTAGTTTGTAGCTTAGCATCGACTTCATGATTTTGCGTCATGTTTGTACTTTAAATGTTACTCTGATGAACTTGAACTAAAATACTGCCTTGGGAAATAAAGGTTGGGAGCTCGATCTTAGCAAAGCCTCATCTGTGTAGTCTTTTAAGTAGTCAGTTTTATGTAAATAATTAGAAGCCACAATGTTGTTGATATACGTGCAAGAAATGAGACAATACAATGTATGGCTTGAATGAAGCAGATAATAACATGAAATGAAGGCAAGGCATAGGAAATATATCACAGAATTGTGAAATAGTTTCAACCATGTGAAGCCTGCATATTATTTAATAAATAGTTTATTTGCAAAAAAAAAAAAAAAAAAAAAATTCAACTTAACATTCAAGTAATTAGACAAATATATTAGCACACCAAGAATTGTAGACTACGAAGTTATATGATCATTATTTGATAATTTTATGTTTTTTCAAAAAAGGAACAAACTTTTGTTTTTATTTTTATTTTTTATTCTAGAGATTAGATATTGTTATACTTCACACTCACACCCATGTAATATACAGGCATACCAATATATAAATATATAATTTATCATGTGTGTTTATACACACACACACACACACATATATATATATATATATATATATATATATATATAGTTGTATGTGTATGTATGTGTTTATTTAATAGTAATTTAGAAATCAAAATTTATACATGCATCTTTAGACTTAGCAAGTCATAAGCAGGAAGTGCAATTCATTAATAAGGTCTTCCATTCTAAACTTACTAATGTGTTTTGCATCTTCATTGCAGCCTTTAAAACCTTTCAGAATGGCTTTCATCCAAAAAACAATGCTAGATGTGCCTTCACTAAAAAGTTTGTTATAGAAAGAAGAGAGGACCTCAAATTGACTGTAGAATTGCTGATTATACTTATAGTTAGTGTTAACAAAGGTGTAAGTGTGATACTTTATTTGTTGTTTTGTATTATGATATGCTTGATTATGTATATACCTATCTACCCTTGATGTTTGCAGAATCTTCTATAATTTATGTAGTTATATAGGATTTTGATGATATTTATAGTTTACGAAGTGTAGTGCTATTTAGTGGAAGGACTAATGTCTATGTATGCTACAATTGATTCATAGTTTGTAGCATTTTGACAATTACTTAAACTAAACCGTCAAATGCTTTTACCAAGGAAAGGATGTTTAATAGCCGAGTAGAGTGTCACTTTGTAAGCTACTTTGTATATTCTCTTAATGCAAAGATTTTTTTTTTCTCTTTCAAGATGAAGCTTTCCCTTTTTTGATGTGCTTGATATTTACATTTGTATGTTAATTAAAAATTATGAGTTTCCGATAATGAGTCAACGTTCAAAAAGATAAAATTATTTCAAATTTATTAATCATCTATGAAGTAAGAAGTTTGATGATATATTGTAAACCGATATGGATCATTAGTTCATGGCCATTGTACTGGAAAAAAGACCAATATTAGTTTGATGATATGTAATTTAATTAGACAATGTTAATGCAAGTTTTCCTTCACAATCTGTAGTTAAAGAGAAACTGTAGTTCACTTTAGCAGTAAATCTCATGAATTGTAAACTGAGAATATGTCCGTGTATTATATAGCTTTACGTGGATGTTTTCAGGAAGAAAGGAAAAACAAACATCAAAGGAAAGCATCCAACGTGTTTTTAATAGCATATCATACTTTAGGATCACGAACAGAAATGCTGAAAAGATTTTTAACAATGATTTAAATGATAATGCTCACATTTTTTCTAAAAGAATCATGTTATTCACCTCTACATGTATTTTCCAAAACCTGATGCTATAATACGTTATAATATCGTTTTTTTTTTTCAATAAAATGGCCATGAACTAATGATTGAAACAAATATTTATGTAAGATAAACACATAGCAAATCAGTTGCCATTTACCATCAATGTGATTAACTTATCCTAAGAATTCACGTCACTCATGCTCACTTTAGCGTGTATTTTGACTATCAAACCCCACACACAACATTTCTTTCCATTCGTGTTTATGAAATAACTAAATTTATGCATATAAGAGATACACTAGGTGATGTTTCTATTTGTACAAATATTGCACAAAAGGATAATTAAAATGTTTTGTTATGTGATGGCTCTTAAGACAGTCAGAGCATGCAAATAAATATTAATAAAAATATAAAACAAGCAAACTAAACAGAAAAAAGTCAACATTTCATCTAAACATTGAACACAACACGACAGATAACAAGCCACTTCCCATGGCGGGATCATGCATTACACCCAAGCTAAAACAGAAACAAGTTGAATTTATAATAATAACTCACAAAATTGATGTGTATCTGAATTAGATATTGTTGTGTTTCTTTTTACTGTGGAGAGTGCTTGTGAATATATAGATGATTGTGTATGAGTTTATATTTATTCGACCCTTATTTCACTATTACTAAATTTGACCTCAGTATTCTTTGCACACGTCCAATGGACGTGCCTAACGTACTGGTGTTAATAGAACTAATTTATTATTCATTTATCTTAATAAATTTATCTACATCGCAGAATTTTTTTTAATTTTAAATATCCATATTTTGACATCCTTATAGCTATGTACAACTTTGTCGATTGTTTTCCAACTTTTCATGTTTGGATCATGGTTTGAGGTATCGGCCGGTACCTCGAAATCTCGGTGATACTGTACCGGTGCTGACGCTGGACGAAACAAAACAGTACAGAAAAATCGGTTTCAGCTACAGTAAAAAACAAAAACAAATTATCATTCTAAATAACGTCTAAATTGAATCAAATTAAAATAGATTAAAGATGAAAAATCAAACTCGAAAGAGCAAATCACCCAAATTTGACTGATAGTCAAAAGTCAAAGAAACTCTACCTTTAACTTTGCTTGAGAGTTGAGAGTCAATTTGAAACTTGAAGCCCTGGATTTGGTCGTGGTCAACAGTCATAGTCAACAATAAGAGCAAATTACTGACGCTTTTTTTTTACTGCTTTAGAAGTTTAATTCCCATTGTTTTGAGGAATACGTGAACATAGGTGCGTTGGTTAGCATTTAACTAATATGGGCGTTGTTTAAATTTTGATGTAAGTGATATTGGGTTGTTATTAAACTTTCGAGCTGAAATTATATAATTTGATTTGATAAGTGGTGTAATTTTTGAATGTCATAATTTTATATGCTGTTTCGGATGTAAATTATATATTTTATTTTATTTACAAGAAAATTATTGTATTTTTATTTAGAAACCATTAAAAAAATTGAGATCAAAACCAAAACAAAGACTGAAAATTATATAATTTGATTAAACATAGCGATTTTTCCAAGTGTTTGAGGACTCTGTATATCTTCAAGTTCAATTGAGAAATGGTCGTCAGGATGGAATCTGTTAGGTGTTTCTTGCATTGTATGAGAGATAAATGATAAAGAGCTTAGTGTATTTAAGGGACCATTGGATCTAGAAACTATATCTGATGTAGCTGATTTTGGTGATGGATTTGATGCCACTCCTAACAGCTACTAACTCAGCACTGATATTCTAGCTGATGTCTATGTTTTAAATTTTATTGGATATTTTTGTGTGCATACTTAAACTCTTTGGCTGGTATACCGTAGGAACTTGGATGAATTATATATATTTGTTTCCTTGTAATCTTTGGACTTAACAGTCAAATATTACAGGTTGATAAGAGTTATGTTCACATGTGCATATCCAGTGCGTTCTAACTTTGTATACGTAATCTTAAAAAGCACAATATAATTTGCATGAACACTAAATATGCTAATAATTTAATTACAATAGCTAAAAGAAGCAAAGTACTGGGCAATGCAAGGCAATAATTTTCAGTCTAATGATTTCACAAACCAAAACACTTTTTTTTTTATATAAAACATGCATGGGAAGCAATAACTCATACACAACAACCTCCCTTACCCATCTTCTACAGGTCATGCATGGAATATTTGTTTTCTTAATATATTATTTGTGCATGAAAGAAAAAATACACACCACAAACCATGTTTACAATCATGGCAGATGTCCAGGCGCATTGAAGCAGGGTAGAGGTCAAGGGGAGAGGTATTGATTGGTGTTGTTTACAAATATGGCATGTTCATAACTCTCTGAGAAGTAGTCATAGTGAGAAGTACAATTCTGTAATTATCTACTCATTCTTATCATTCAAGGTAAAAAGAATTCAAATATAGAGTTTAATTTGGGAAAAAGTGCATCATATCTAAAGCTTGCTGAAATGAAATTTTGTGGCATAGCAAGATAGTTGTGTTACTGTTAAATTTTGGTGATACAAAATCACGAATAGGTGGAAACAAATATGAAAAATGGAAAATAATTATTTTTAATATGGAAATGCATTAATTATTAATTGCATTTGCATGAGATGACAAAGAAATAAATGCATGAATCATTTTCTTCCATCTTTGCTAATGAAAGAAACTAGTGATTTACTTACTATGTTTGTGCCATTTATAATCCCTCAGTTATTTATTATCATATCTTGGTAATTTGATTGATGACTCACGTAGATTTGGCTAACTATATTTTAAGGGTAGAATTCATTGTAAAACCATCCTGGTATGGTGCCAGTGATCACCAAATGTAGTGTCTCTTCTTATTTAACATAATATGAGGTTTGAATATGTAAACTCTTATTATGTAATCTCCGGTAATTCTCTCATATGGAATAAAATCTCTCTCTTTTGGACAGGACATCATTATCTCAATGGTAGTGGAACCAGTATAAATATTGTGCATTTTTTTCTTCTGATTATAGTTATTTACTATTTGTTTAAATAAATAGAATAATTGCTATCAGATTAGTTTGATGCTCAATTGGCAAATCTTGGTCCCATTTATTGTTCTTCCGTATCTGTGCAAAAAATTTTGCACAACAAATTGGTATTAGAGCAAGGCGATTTGTTTTAAATTGTGCTTCAATTATTTCGACAAAGGTTGGTAATTTCAATGTGATTATGCTATTACTATTTTAGGGGGAAAATGAGACGTTGATGGATAAGATTATGTTGAGAGAGAAGAGTGTTACAGCTAGGAAATTGGATGTAGCTTGAGCTCTAGATTTTCATTAAGGCGGAGTTATATGTTAAAACACGGTCTGACCGACCATTGAAAAGTGACTCTTTGTTAAAAAAATGAGGTGGTACGACCTAAGACGAATCACTGGAGGTGTTAGCGATTTTTCCATGTGTTTGAGGACTCTGTATATCTTCAAGTTCAATTGAGAAATGGTCGTCAGGGTGGAATCTGTTAGGTGTGTCTCGCATTGTATGATAGATAGATGATAAAGAGCTTAGCGTATTTAAGGGACCATTGGATTTAGAAACTATATTTGATGTAGCTGATTTTGGTGACGGATTTGATGCCACTCCTAACAACTACTAACTCAACACTGATATTCTGGTTGATGTCTATGTTTTAAATTTTGTTGGATATTTTTGTGTGCACACTTAAACTCTTTGGCTGGTATATCGTAGGAACTTGGATGAATTATATATATATTCGTTTCCTTGTAATCTTTGGACTTAACCGCCAAATATTACATGTTGATAAGAGTTATGTTAACATGTGCATATTCGGTGCGTTCTAACTTTGTATACATAATCTTAAAAATCACAATATAATTTGCATGAACACTAAATATGCTAATAATTTGATTACAATAGCTAAAAGAAGCAGAATAAGGAATTATAATATACATGTTAGGACAAAATTTAAATTTAATTTAATTACAATACCTGTAGGTAATTAAATGGCAAAAGGAAGGCAAAGACAATGCAATAAGTTGTGAAGTTGTTGTAGCCTGAGCCACTATTATGGCACCCGAATTGTTCTTCTTATATGTAATTAAAACAAATAATTATACTGCTAAATCATTCAATTCTACCTACATTCTTTTTATATGAAAAATGACTGGCTTCACCGCCCCCGCAGCGCCAAGATTAACAACAACAAAAGGTGCCCTTTCTCCACCATAGAATTACCATAGGCATACTGAAAATAGATTTGTATATTAATTATTAATCTTACAGCAAGTTCACAACATGCTACTAACAACATCCTAGTAGCTGAGAATACGAACCTCCCTTCACAGCAGCACAGCAGCACTCGATTCATAACAATGAAATACCATTTAATAGTCCATCTACAACAAAACTCCAAACCATTTCCTTCCCTCTGCCTAGACTGCCTTGCTCATCGCTTCAAAATCATCGCAAAAGGAAAGCTCCTCACTAGCTGATTTCATCAATCAAATTACCGCATGCATGCGACTGTCTCCTTAACCACCCAAACTCCTCTGCACCATCAATAATATAATATCAAACTCCACAAAAAAATTACTACTTCATTACCACCAAACCTACCATTCAGCAACCCCACTAAAACATTCACGCTACAGCCAGCACCCGACCGATCGACGACAACAGATCCTCCTTCACTGTCCATTCCAGAAACACAAAAAAGGCAAGGAAAGTTAGAGGAAAACAGTGGAAAAGGAAATAAATGAAATAGAGCATTAATTGTAAATAGCTACACGTAGAAAGTTAGAAAAAAAAGGATAGGCACAGGAATCTTATATAATAAACAGGCAGGCATGCATCTGCATGCATGGTGGGCAGAACACAAGTATAAGCATTCAATCTTATGGAAGCAGGCACACTGCGACCTCACCCTCTAGCTGAAGATGCACCCATCCAGATTCCAGACTGAGACTGTGCTTCTAAGTTGTCAGATAATTAAGCTTCATCATCACTGTGACGGGGAGCAGCTCAAGTTCAGGTGGTAGGAACCTATTTGTCGTGGAGGCTGGGCGTAAAGTAGCTCAAGTTAGCTCAAGTTCAGGTGGTAGGAACCTATTTGTCGTGGAGGCTGGGCGTAAAGTAAAGGGGTTCAAAAAAATTTGGACCATTTCTCGATTTGTGCGTGTCATCCTTGCGCAGGGGCCATGCTAATCTTCTCTGTATCGTTCCAATTTTATCGGATGTCCCTGAGGGGACAACATATAGCTCGGCAGCATAGTATAAAACCAAGCGACTTTTCCTCCATTCGCCGATGTGGGACTTGCTCACTATATTCGGTTTCACTCTTTCAGTTTCAGATGGACAATAAACTACAACAGCTGCAGGGATAAAATACATACAACAGCTGCAGGGATAAAATACCAGCCTGCCTTGTGTGAAGTATAGATGATCAGTACCTAGCTACTCCCACGCTTACCTCCTCCTCCTTTTCTGCTTTCCCAATATGTCCCATTCCAACACAAACAAACGATTCCCCTCATCACAAAATAAAAATAAAATAAACCCTGTTATTATGGCATATATATACAGACAGCATTGATCATATATAATATGTTTCCAACTGGTCATTTGTAATCAATACTAGGACATATGCAAAATGTCCAGTGATAGATAATTAACATTGTATATATCCTTTACATATCATAACTTGTCAAAGTCAATGGGATCAGCTTAGCTATTCTGTTTACCAATTTAATTCACAAACCAAATGCATACCAACTCCCTTTTTCACTCAGTTTCAATTTCGACCTACCCTGACACTGCTGCTCTCTACGCTAGCTTACTTCAAACCAAACGTCATCATTTCTAATTTTCAACTTATATTACATAATATCAACACCATACTCAACATTCCCGTAGACATCCAGCTCTTTTAGGTTTTCAGCATATTACATTTCAACGAATTATGGACTGACTCCATGATATAAATTCCTAATTTAAAAGCGCTTACATTAAGAATCGGGCAAACTGGCAGAGTATCGCTTAGCAGACGAGGGCAACAACGGCGCATGATCTTAAAATCAAGGCAAAGCGGCACTGCAGCAGTTGGATTGAAGGGTGGTAGCACCATAGCCATAGCATATGGAGGTAGAGAGGGGTTGCCAAGTTTTTTTTTATCTCCAATTGCATTTCGAATTTCGAATTGAAGTTTTTTGGTAGCTCTGCTCAATTTGGGGCAGCCTGACATGACGCGCTGAATTGGTAAAGGTAAAAAAGGAGACTGTAGAACATGAGAGAAGTGATAAACGTAAAAATTAAATTATATAGTTGTAACCTATAAAACCAAACCAGGTTACTTATAATAACCTTCATGTTCCAACCCCGTTATAATAACCTATGAAACCAAACCAGGTAAAAATGAAATTATATAATAACCTTCATGTTCCAAGCATGATTGACAGATGTACGTGATACGTGTACGTTATGTTCAACAAAATCAATTATTTTTTACTGTTGTAAACCATTACATTGTACATTGTATCTACAAACAGAGAAACATACGAATCGAGATCAATGCAATGCAATTTTGTTCTGCAATTCTCTGTCTCTGAAACAAACTCATCAAAAATAAAGAAAATTACTTCATTTCCATTTAACGAAAAACATCGATATCATACAATATGGCATCATAGCCAAAAGTTTAACAACATTTCAAACTGATCAAATCAGCGAGTTGGATTAATAATAATGATAGCTTATTATATAGATATTGTAAATATACATGAATATATATATATATATATACACACACACACACACACACACACACACACACACACACACACAATATGTTTTCTAAATATTGAAAATATGTTATTTTATGCCTATACTTAGGTCATTGAGATCAAAATATGTATATATGGATATTTTTAAGTAAAGAAATTATGCTTTACGAATATATCTACGTCTATGATATAGGTAACTTAATATATTCTTTAAAAATTGAAAATATGATTAAAAAAAAAGGTTAGCTTGTAATGGCCATCAGTCTCCAAATATGTGGATTATTCAAAAATAGGTGTTGCGAAGATAGTATCCAGACTGATCTATTGTTAATACTCCGATGTATATATAATTTGATGCATATATAAAAATCTTTCTATTTGGTAAAGATTATCATTTATATTACGGCTTATCCATTCTGTTGTGAGGTTTTGTTTTGTACCTTCTTTCCTTTTTCTCCAATAATCCGTCTTTCTAGCATTCGGAAATTCGACATGTGAATACCATGGGCATATTTATGTCGACTTTTGAGGGTCGAAAGGGTGGACCCTTATAATTTGTAAATTATATTCCATATTTATTAAATATATTTAATAGTTAATTAAACATAATTAATAATTAAATTTAAATAAGTAATAATAAATAATTACTATTAAATATTTAATTTTTAATTTTGATATCTATACTAAATTAATTTACAATTTCAAAAACTAACAATTTGATAATCTCTTATTAGGGTTTAATAGTTAATGATTATAATTGATAACTACATTTAATAAAATTCAACAATCTTTAATCTTTTAACATTGATTTTAAAATGTTCATAAATTTCACTAACCTTATAAACATTCAAAATGATAAAAAAATTCAACATTTTTAAAAAAAATAGGAAAATAATATTAATATTATGTTTCAAATTATTATTCAAACTAAAGCCTGTTTTCACAAAGAAGGACACATCTCTTTACATACTGCTGGAACAATAAAAGGAATTCATGCTTCTTTTTTCCATATTTCTACACCTAGAATTGATCGCCTCACTATAAATGCCCTAATTATCCTTAGCTGCGTTTGTAATGAAGAATAACGGAGCATTAGAAAGTGATATTTGAGTGGATCATTTAGGCTTGGAAGGCGGTGAATAGGGACAAGCATTTGCAGCCATGAACGAGGAATTAGAACAGGGCATATAACTACCATATTTTAATCTGTGATTTTTAATTTAATTGTTTTATAGTTATTCCGCTATTTGTTTCTGATTGCATAATATGCATTTAATAGCACAAAGTAAATTGCAAAATTGCAATAATATAAAAAAATATTTTTTATTTCAAATAAATAAATAATAAGATTTTAAATTGTTCAGATTCTGTTCAAACCAACTTCATGTTGAATGTTTTTCATTGTATTATCTGAAATGATTGCTATTACGAAAAAGGGATCTGGGGGTGGCAACCCTAATAGGTGGGGTGCAAAGGCAACGCCAGGTGGTCGACTTAAAAATATTGAAACAAAAAAAATGGAAATAACGGTTTGAATTTGAACTTTAAAAATTAAAATTTCAACTAAATTATAAATTCATGGAATATACGTAATTTCGATGCCGAAATTTATAAAAAAGAATGTAAATTCGGAAAATATAAATGTTAATTTGCAAATTATTATTTGCTTATGTATTTAAATACTTTCTTTTGTAGCACTCTCACATACAATTTTCCATTATTTATAAACTACGCTTCATTCCCAAATTCTACTGTCTTTTCCTGACTTCTGATCCAAATTTTGTTCTCATTTAGTAATATTTCCAAATCCAAATGAAATGAAAGCGACGGAAATTCCCAGATCGACCCCAATTGGATTGTTCAGCACAAAATGGTCGCCTGTATTGTTCTACTCAAAAGTCAAAATCGAATATTGCACAGCCTCGCCTTCATAACCTATTGATTTGACAAACCCTAAAGCTACCACCGATTAATTCTTTGCGAGTCAAAAGATGCAAGGTTAGTCAAAATCGAATCTTTCTATTTGGAAAAGGTTGTCATTTATATTACAGATTAATCATTTTGTCCTGTGATTTTGTTTTGTACCTTCTTTTTTAGTCTAATAATTAATCCATCTTTTGGGCATTCGAAAATTCCACATGTGAATACCATGGACATATTATTGTCGACTTTTAAGGATTGAAAAAGTGGACCCTTACAATTAGTAAATTATATTAAATATTAATTAAATATATTTAATAACTAATAAAACACAATTAAAAATTAAAACCAAATAAGTAAAACTGAATAATTACTATTAAATAATTAATTTTGATATCGATATTAAATTAATTTACATTTTCAATAACTAATATTCAGCTAATCTATTATTTAGAATTTAATAGCTAATGTTACAATCGATAACTACATTTAATACTTAATAAAATTCAAACAATCTTTAATCTTCGGAATTGATTTTAAAATGCTCATAGAGTTCACTTGAAATAAATTCAAAGCCTTATAAATATTCAAAATGTCAAAAAACTCAACATTTTAACAAAAATAAAAATTTGGGAAAATATTATGTTTCAAATTATTATTCAGATTGAAGCCCGTTCAACTCTATAAACAGTTTTCTAAACATCGTCTATAAACCTGTTTTAATGAAAAGGAAACATGTCTTTACACACTGCTGAAACAATAAAAGGAATTCATGCTTTTTCATATTTCTACTCCTAGAATTGACCGTCTTACTACATATGCTCAAATTATCCTTGGGGGAGTTTGTGATGAACAATAACAAAGCATTAGAAGTGATATTTGAGCGGGGAATTTAAGCATGGATGGTGAATGGGGGCAAGCATATGCAGCTATGAGCTAGGTATTTGAACAAGCCATTTAACTAGCGTATCTTAATATGTGACTTTTAATTTAACTGTTTTATAATTATTCTACTATTTGTTTCTGATTGTGTAACACATATTTAATAGCATGAAGTAAATTACAAAATTGCATTAATAAAAACTAACATCTTTTATATTTCAGATAAATAAATTATAAAAATATAGTAGTCTAGTATAATAGCTAGCTCTTGCACTATAATCTAGGATAAAGTTAGTGGATGACCCACTTTAAATGCCGTATACGGTGGACGGTCCACCTTAAAAATCGAATATAGTTGATTGTCAACTAACAATCACCCGGACTATACTATATTTTATTATTAGTTGCAATAAAAGGCGTTTGCGATCACCTTAAAACCAGGTTGACTTTACCAAAAATAAATTTTAAAATTTTAAATTGCTCTGATTCGGCTCAAACCAACTTCATGTTGAATGTTTTTCATGGAATTATTTGACTTGATTGTTGATACGAAAGAGGGATCTGGGGTGGCGACCCCAATAGGTGGGGTGTAAGGGCAATGCCCCTACTAAAGGTAGTCGACTTAAAATATTCAAACAACAAAACAGAAATAATGGATTGAATTTGAACTCTCAAATAAAATTTAAATTATAAATTCACGTAATATTCATGGTTTCAACTTTGAAATTGCTAAAAAATGTAAATTTGAAAGATATAAATGTTAATTTACAAATTGTTATTTGCATATGTATTTAAATAGTTTTTTTGTAACTCTCCCGCTATAATTTTCCATTATTTAGAAGCAACCTTTCTTGCAAAATTCTGCTGCCTTTTTTGATTCCTGGTCCAATTTTCGTTCTCACTTTTGTTTTTTCTCTCAAATATTGTTCGCCACCAAAACAATTTACAACCCGTCCTAAAATAAGTTACCATTTCTTCTCACCGGTAATATTTCCAAATCCAAATGAAACGAAATCGACGAAAATTCCCACATCGACCCTAGTTGGAAAATTACCAAATCTAAAAAAAACAATTCATCACAAAATGGTCATCTGAATGGTTATACTCAAAAATTGGAATAAAATATTGCACAGCCTCGCCTCCATAACCTATAGATTTGACTAACCGTAAAGAAACCAGTGATTGATTCTTCATGAGCCAAAAGTGCTAGGTGAGTTAGCAAGGATGATGGAAAATCATGGACATTCTTTTTCTCTTATGATCGGATATTACTTATCATAGATCGCTGATGATGTGAGCCCAACAAGTTTGATGGATGTGGTGCATATGATTGATTTCAAGAATCTAACTGTTAATTCAAGGATATATTAATCTAATTTTTTTCCTGAGATGGTTTGTCATGTTTTAAGTTGTTTATCTTTTATCTTATGAACATGTCTAAGATTTTGTTTATCTGGTGTTAATTGTAGTAATTGTAACATTTTCAGATTCCATTGTAATATTTTTAGCATCCTATGAACCTGTCAGCTTCGGGTTTTATTTTTCTAATTAAAAGTTGTAGTGATTGTTAACACCTTGCAATAAACTGTTGTTATTAAGAAAACTTCTAGTCAATTTTAATATGCTAGTTTTCCTTCTATTTTAAAATATGCTTAATAGTTGCGAACAAACTATGCGAACACATAGTTCACTTAAGCCAATGTTTGTTTTCTTAGTATATAAATCTTTTTTAATCGACAAACTTAGCAGCATGGATGTGACATTTTATAATGAGTCAGTGTTACAACATAGTAGATTCCACCGAGATCTGGTGACTAAACTAACATGGTCGAATATCCCTTATCTTGTGCACACCAAGCTTTCTAGTATGAAAGTTTGCCTACATTATTTTACAGTTGTTTCATGGCTATTATAATTATGTAGACTTCAAAATGTACTTACTTCATTTTGGGCTTAAGATTTGAGGAGAAAGATCGTATCTTTTGCAAGCTTGTGAGCTTCCAACTCTCAACGGTTTAATCTCTTTAAATCATGTGCATAGTTGTTTGGTGTGTACTTTGCACTAAGTAAGTAAAGCAAAAAATCATTAAACCATGCTGATGTGTATTAAATCGTGCTGAAATATTTGTATTAAACCATGTCGTTGTATATTAAACCATGTGTTATCATCATGCAAAATATATCAAATGTACGTTTCAAAACGTTATCAACCTTTAACTTTTTCTAAAACTACTGTAAAACTTGTTGTGATGTTAAATCCTAAACCATAAATAACGTGTGCATTTCACTTTACTTGCCAATGTACGTGTATTTGAGATGGAACACTTTCTACTGCCTCTTCTTGCACAACTTTAAGCTTTTGTGAATCTATATCTATTGACATTACCAAAGCACTATAGTGGAGAGTTTCAAAAGTAAAATTATTAAACCTTTTCCTGATGTTTACATATTCTGCATGTTTCAGCAAAAATTCTGAAAGTGCTTGTAGCCAAAGAACCAAAGATAACTTTTACTGCTAATTTAAAAGTCCTTAGTGTGAATTAAATATTGATTTTCAACATTTTATAAAGCTTTAGATCGATTCTTAGCTTTCACAAGCTATAGATCTTCAGACCCACAAATTTATGTATCAATTTGAGTCCTTATCAGAGGATCATGTTTAAGCCTTTTCATTTCTCAAGTTTAGTGAAGATTCGAAGAGATCTTGTGTTTTTGCTCTGTCATTTTTATTCACTACTCGTATGATGTAAATGAGGACATGCCGATGGGTGCATGACCTCAATATATAATATATTCACTAAAATATACACATCTTATTTGTCTTTTGAATATCTCATGTTGTTGATTTCTTTTGTACGTGGTACCATATCTTTTGAACTCATTTACAATCTATCAAACAATTGTGTTTTTACAGCAAGAGGATGAAGAGATAACAATTGTAACACCCCGTATTTTCTGTGAACATAAAGTAACAAAACAAAGTATACTTAATTTTTAGAAGAAGAATTAAGGGAAACAGGTTGTGCTATTGCGTTCGGCTCAGAATTCTGCTTGGGACAGAGTCCGAGTTTGCGTAAATTGGACTTCGTATGAAGAAATTATGACACTTAGAAGTTTCAGGAATTTGAAATAAAAACCAGCCCGAATTCAAAATTTAAAAAGTTCGAAATTCAAAACACATACCCGGGCTGGGCGGGAAATTTTCCGCCCAGGACCCAGGTCGACCAAGGGGTCGACCTGGGTCATATAGGTCGACTAGGGGGTCGACCTCCCCCTATTTCCAGATCCGTGGACAGGTTCGTTTTTCTGCATTTGGACACCCGTTTTGACCAGATTCGTTGATCCATATGCTATATAAATACCCTTAAGGCTACCGTTTTCTCTACACAACTTCATTACGCTTATACTTTGCCCTAATTCATATTAAAATAAATCAATGGCGTCTCTACTCTACTGAAACCTAAGCTAGAACTAGAGCTTCTTCTTCCTCTAATCTGAATAGGATTAAAAGAGAACAACTACAACCCCTTTTTCATTTAGAATCCAACCAAGATGAGTACAGTTATTTTCGGATATGAAATTTAATTATGATCTTGACATGGTTACAAATCTGAATCTGAGATTATGCATATTCTTGTTTATCAGATCTGTTCGTATGTGTAGATCTATCTTATTAATATTATAGTAACTATTCTGTATCTCTTCCTTCCTTCTGTTCTATAGCCAGGCTACCACGAGCCTGAGTCAAATCTCATAAGAGATTGATGCATGAATGCTAAATTTGGGAAAAATAGTGAATGATGCATAACTAGACATGACTGATTTGTGACTAATTTGAGAAAAGAACATATGTTGTAATTTAAGATCTAGATCTGGGCATACTATATATGATAGTCTGTGATTTGGAAGAAGGAGAATTATTGTGTATATGACTTGGGCGCAAGGATCTATATTATAATAGGATAATTATTAAATGTGAATATGCCTAAATGGGGATTTTGGATATTTGGCATATGCTGAAATCAAAGGCTATAATTTGGCATAGTTCGTATTTTATATCATGATTTGGGGTTTTTAGAGAATATTCTGTACTGTGTAAATTTAACTAAAATTTGGGGCATGTCTTATATTGTGAATTATGACCATAATTTGGGCATGTAAAACTAGACTTAATTTTATGATTAGGTGAGGCATGTCAATGGAATTTCAAGGGATGATTAAATCTGTTAAATTGCCTAATCTGCTAAATCTGTTGAAATTGAATACGGTAATTTGGGATACGAAAATCGGTCGGCTCGATCTAAAATTGAACAAAACAAGTTAATAGAACTTTGAATAATCTGTTGTAACTTGTAAAGAGGTTCAATTTGTTGAATTGGCATAATTACTCTGATATTGGCATAATCTGTGAATGAATACTTTAGCTAAAATTAAGAATGCTTAAACACGAGGTTAAGTCTAGCTTATGGCAGAAGTCTGCCCGGAACCGTCTGGCACATCCAGCGGACACAAGCTACCGACTTAATGTGAGAGGTCTGTGCATTAGTAATTAATTAATGCAAATCTAGGATAAATATGATGCCTAAAACGTGTTGGGTGGATAAGGTTAAATCAATTGGGCGGATGAATCTAATAAACCCGTTTCGTAAATCTGTAGGCCTAATACAGGGTTAGGTGAAACAATATGTTAGTCTGTTAATCTGTATATTTGATCCGTTAGTCTGAAAACTTGTTAACCTGGATGTCTGATTAGAGAACTAGTTAATCTGAACTTTGTACATCTGAAATCTGTAAGCAAGTTAATCTGAAATCTATTAGTCTGGGGACACAAGGTTAGGAGGGGAAATTACTTGTGTCATCTGTTGTGTGGGACCCATATTAGTCAGTAACCCTTTTTTGGTATCAAAACTATGACCCAACATTTGGAGGGGTCCGGGGCACGCTTACTGAACTAATTGTAAGAGGTTCACTCTGATAATGGCGAGGGGTGTCGATGGCGCATTCCAACTGGGTCATGTGCGTGCATGGATCTGGTCTGCTCTGAGGATGTAAGACACTGTGACATCTGTAAATAGGTCTGTGTCTATAGGTTGCCACTTTAGGGAATGATACACCCTTCTGTGGGGCCGACACAGGGGTATTTATGTATTAGGGAGTCAATCGCTTGGGGTAGAATTTAGGGTACACCTAGTTCCGCTTGTTTCTGTTTCTGTACCTTCTGTTTCTGTTGGGGTGGTAAAGGCCCATTATTAGCATTCTATTTCTGTACCTTCTGTCTCTGTTGGGGTAGTAAAGGCCCATTAGTTGGGTGGTAAAGGCTGTTTCTGTGCCTTCTGTCTCTATTGGGGTGGTAAAGGCCCATTTACTAACATTCTGTTTCTGTAGAGATTATTCTGTTTCCGTTTCTATTTCAGTTTAGACATTAGGGTAACACCTAATCCTGTTCTAATATGTATTAGTGCAGAGAAGTAAGATATAGGTAAGAAGCATATCTTGGTCTATATCATACTATTCCTTCTGTTTAACTTAAGCATACATGTTACTCCTACTGCTGTAATCTCTCATCAGTTTTATTTACATGTCATGATACTACTATCTGTTTATATGCTGGAAGTCACTGGACTCGCCAGACTTTATGTCTGACCTCGTTTGTTTTCGCCTCTTTTTCTTTACATTTCCCCCCCAGGTGCTCAGGGTGGAAACATAGGAGCTTGATTCAGATTCTCTCTGCTTGAAGTGTTTGAAGTATTGCTTGGCTTGACTCTACCTTCTTGTGGCTGTTTATGTGGGGGATTATGGTTTTTAAATTATGCATTCTGAAGGAGTTTGGTATAAGACTGATACTTGTGTACTTGGATTTTGGTATTGTGATTTTGAAGGATGTAACCAAACTTATTTCTGTTTCTGCTGTAATAAAGTTATAAATTTTTAAAGTACAACTTTACGTACCTGTCTTGTAATATTCTGTTCTGTTTACTTATAATGCTTCATGGAAGTTAATGCATTCCCTTTGTGAATGACATTAACGGACATGGGGTGTTACAACAATGGCCAAGCACAATGTAGTTCAAGAGTGTGACTATTGGTCCTAGTAATCAATCATTTGTTTTCTAGTATATGTTATGTGTGAAGACAATGGAATGTTTTGTTGTGTTATTGTCTTCCATATGTTGATCATATTTTATGTTGAGCTACTATTCACGATGATTGAGATGACCCCTTAATTTTACCTCAAATTTTACTTAGTTTTTTTTCCTTTGGGTCATCCTTTCTTTCAAAAGGTTCATCCCCTTTAAACCTCTTCTAGGATCCTTGATTATACCAAAATAGAAATATTAGATTATTTTAATCTATTTTATAACTTGTATATGTGAAGATATATAAGCCCTTTTTTGCATCTAATAAGAGTTAAGTTGAAAAGCAAAAGAAAATTGGTTATTTAAATTTCAACCAATCACAACACAATAAAACTGAGCATAAGTGTAAAATTTTACAAATATATTTACTTGTGTAATTTGTTCATGTGTTTGTCTTATTTTTAAGCTACCTTATATGTCTGATTTGATAATGATTAAAAAAAATCAACACCTTAGTTATATTATAAACCTATTGCAAAAGTGTTACAATACTTTCTTTTACATAAAAATAAATCTATCTGCTTTTCCTTTTTATTTAGGCTTCCAAATCATACTTAAGTTACCAAAAATTTAAGTATATTTAGTGGAAAAACACTCACATTTTAATATAGATATACTAACCTGAAACCTTTTTTTAAAATATTATTATATATGAATTTATTTCTAGGCATAAGAATGCCCCTTTGTAAACTCATTTTCCTTACAAAGTATGTTTGTTCATATGTCATAAAACACTGGTAAATTATGTGCCTATAATCAACATTTTGTGTTGCCACTTTCATCAAAATATAGATCACATGTTGTTGAATCAATTCTCCTTTTCAAATCATAAACTGAAGCCATACTCGTTCATATAAATCATGGTACTTCCCTGGTGCATGTGCCTCAAATGTCAACATATACTATAGAAAAGTATAGCTGGCATTTGAGTGCATTTGCATGTCGCTTCATGTCATGCTTATATAGCATACACACAAGTTCAAATATACGTATATTCTAGACTTGATTCATTCTTAAAATTGTAAGCTTTGCTATATAATTATAGGTATTCTCTTATCCAATCAGCCTAACCTATTAAATTAAATAGGTTCTCAGGAATATATAAAAATACTAGCCACTTTTAAAAGCATTCCTTGATTTCTAATTCATTTTAGATTTAAGTAGAAAATATTTCCTCACTTACATATTAATCACATTAAATAATAACAATAAATATCTAGTCTTAACATAGTACATAGCAATCAATACATCAATCCTTCTTCATTAACTAATTATTTCAGCGTTAATTAACTACTTAAGTTAACTACACAAGCACAATTCCTTCCTTCCAAGCTATATTCCTTAACGATTCTTGCTTAGCCTATTCACTGCCTGCATATGCCCTTGAAACTACCTTAAATAAATTGAGACACCCCAGAGTGCACAATCATGAATAGGGTCAGACATTTTTGCCTGGTATGAATAATTTACTTAGAACATGGCATCAACCTACATAATTAAATAACATGTATTTACTTAAGTATAAAGGTACTGAAAGTATACTTATGCATGAATATATATCATTTTATTGGAATTATGTTTGTGTATATTAAACATTCTAGCATTCATATGCACAAACCTATATAACAATGTATATGAATGCTTCAACAGATCATAATGAATAAATAACCATCGTGAATCAGAACATATTAAACCCCATTCATAAGATCACCCTTCCAATCTACATCACTGCCTTTCTTCCAACAATATATACTTTAACCTGTAGGGCTAAGTCTCATATGGATATGCTATTATCTTTATCAGGTCATTTGCTACAACTTGACTCTTATGTGCACATTGATTGGGTTATGCCATTCCCCCCAATCAATCGAATCCCTGGGGTTAAACAAGCCATTTGCAAGCCTGCATAATATATGCAATTCTCAGCTGCTCAACGTATCCTCTTTTCAACCTTTGTCCTTAGTGATGTACTAAATGTTTATTTATCTTTCCTCATTATTTTGGTTACTCCATTTCCTGAGTACTCAATTTTTCTCAAAACAGCGCAGAACTGACATGAAACATAACCATGTAACATATCATTTATAAGAAATCAACCAATCATATATATATATCCACACACACACACAACAAACATTAATGATCTATATAGACTCTTAATTCTAATTTTAATATGTCCATGGGTGTTTTGAGGGAGAGGCACGCCCTGAAGCCTTCATTTCCATTTATTTGTGCTTTACTTAAACCATATATTATTATCTATGGCTCAACTAAATCACAACATTAATTTTTAAGAAGGTTTAATGAAGCAAATAGGAGCAAAGCACATCAATTTAATCATTGCACCACTGCCTTCTTCTTATATAAATACAGAACATAAGCAATGTACTCTACACTACTGCCCTGTACTTATACCTTTATTGACCATATCTCATATAGAAATAATGCAATGCAATTTTAATATTCAATCCAAACAAAGGTTATTTATACATTGTAACTCGTAAAACAAACATCTTATGAAGAAATTATTAATTTTCATTTTACCCTCAACTTCGTGAGTGCAATCTTTTGGTTCCAAGCTCCTTTGCACCTTCACCAATTTAATCACTTTTTCCTCAACTTTTTCTCCTCTCTGGCAACAATGCCAACTGCTTCCTTCTCATACACCCAGACTGGCCTAATTGTTAGTTTGGTTGGTGACTCCAATATAGCTTATTTTTCATGAACCTACCTCCTTAATTGAGACTTGTTGAATACATCATGTATTCCCTTCATTTCTTCAGGGAAACCCAGCTTGTATGCTAAAGTTCCAACCTTTTAAACAATTTTATCAAGACCTACATACATGGGCATTAATTTTCCCTACTTCCCAAATCTCAAGATCTTTCTCATGGTAGACACTTTCACAAAAACATAGTCACCTTCCTCATATTGCACTGGCTTCCTCTTCTTATCTTCATATTGCTTTTGTCTATCCTGGTCTTCTGCTATTCTTTTTCTTATAATTGCCAGGTATGTCTTTTATATGGTCAAGGACTAGCAACACCCAATCCTCAGTCTCAACCCATCATGCAGGAGACAAACAAGACTTTCCATACAGAGCTTCAAAGGGTACTAAACTTATGCTACTTCGGTAACTATTGTTGTAAGCAAATTTGACCAAAAACACATGGTCCTCCGTACTTCGTTCAGAATCCAGTATACAGGCTCCAAGCAAGTCTTCCAGCATCTTGTTTATAATATTTGTTTTCCCATATGGGGATGCTATGTTGTTCTAATGCATAGTTCTGTCCCTATAACTTCCTAAAATCTAGACCTAAATTTTGAAGTAAATATCGTATCTCTTTCACTCACAATGGTCTTGGGTATTCCATATAATCTCAAATTTCCTTCACAAACAATTGTGCTAAAGTAGTTGCATTTTAATCTGATTTCATTAGTATGAAATGGGCTGTTTTTGTTACCCTATCTACGATTTCCCAAATGTTATCATTGCCACTTCTTGATTTTGGAAAACCGTCCATAAAATACTTTGGTATGTCTTCCCACTTCCACTAAGGTATATATCTTCAATGGTTGCATCAAGCCCGATGGCCTTAGATACTTAGTTTTCACCTGCTGACGCACAATGCATTTTGCTACCCATTTTCCTATTGCTGCCTTCATTCCTTTCCACTATCAATTGCTCTTGAGATTTCAATACCTCTTAGCATTCCAAGGGTGAATAATATATCTGCTCTTATGATAAACATCTAGGAATTTCCTTCTTTAGTTCTTCATTGTCTGGAACACATATTCTCTTTTTATTTCTCAAATAACCCTATGCATCATTTGGAAATTCTATACTTCCCTCCTTTTATCAAAGAAGCTTTCTTCTTTGTAAAAAGAATCATGGTCCTGCAGATTCCCTGCCTTATCTATTAAGTCAGATTTAACAGTGACAAATATTAATTTCCCAATATCCATTGGTCCAGTATGCACATCCATTTTGTACACTACTGGAGTTATTTGCATCCGCCCTAGTAAGCAATGCCAAGGTTTTGAATTGTTCCATCATTAACGTAGCCACCCTAGCATGTTTTCTACTCAAAGCATTAACAACCTTAGTAGCTTTTCAAAGGGGATAGAGTATATCCAAATCATAGGTTGCCAAGAATTCTACCCACCTATGTTGTCTCATATTTAAATCTTTTTGAGAAAATAAATATTTTAATGATTGGTGATATGGATACAACTCAAATTTAGTGCCTAATAAATAATGTCTCCATGGTTTTAAGGGATATACTAATGTAGCTAGCTTTAGGTCATGGGTTGCATATCTTGTCTCACCAGGTTTTAACTACCTAGATTCATATGTTATCTCTTGATCCTCTTGCATTAACACAGTCCCTAATCCCGAGCCACTTGCTTCATAATTAAACCCGCATTTCCCTTAGGCACATTCAATATTAGAGGCTACTCAAATGCCTCTTTCAGCTACGTAAAAGCCTTCTCACACTTTTCATCCCAACTGAAGGGTTGGTCTTTTCTTGTCAGTCTTGTAAGTGGGATATATATTTTTGCAAAATCCTTTATAAATCTCTTATAGAGCCTAATCATTCCCATGAATGACCTGACCTCTGTAACTGTCTGTGGCCTCTTTCATCTCTGAAAATCCACCACTTTACTTGGATTAATAGAAATACCCCTCTCAGATACAATATGACAAAGGAAACTCACCTCATTTTTCCAAAAGGTGCATTTTGAAAAATTGGCCTTTAAGTCATGTTGCCTCAATCTACTTATATACTAAGTGTAAGTGCTTTTCATGATCCTTGGTTATCTTTGAATAAATCAGAATATCATCTGTGAATATCAAAAAAAATCTCTAGGTAGCCTTTGAATATTCTATTCATTAGGTCAACAAAGTAGGATGGTGCATTTGTCAAGCCAAAAGGCATGACAAGAAACTCATATAATCCATATCTGGTGTTGAAAGCAGTGTATTTGATGTTGCCCTCCTCTACTTTCATTTGATGAAAACCTAATGCCAAATCCTATCTTGAGAATACCCTAGCTCCATTTAATTGATCAAAGAGATCATCAATTATGGGAAATGGATATTTATTCTTAAACCGTTTTAAGCTCTCTATAATCAATACACGTCTTAAGGGATCCATCCTGTTTCTTTACAAACACAATAGGAGATTCACAACATGAACTACTTTGCCTTAATCCTTTCCCCTCTAACTCTATCAATTGTCGCTTCAATTCAGTTAGTTCTCTTAACACCATTCTTGTGACCTTTTTCACTATAGGACTTGCTCCTGGAATTAATTTTATCCGGAACTCTATTGGCCTGTGCTATGGTACCCCTTGACTTCATCAAACACATCAGCATATTGATTTACTATGTGTTTTGATTCCAATATTGGCTTTGTCTCTTGAGTATCCAGTCTACAAATATAAGCTAACTTCCTTTCCTTTGTGGCTTCACACAAAATTGACACTATCCTGCTTTCATTATTCCTCAGTGGTATAATAGAGGTTTCTAAATTTATGATGGCCTTAAAAAATTTCAATCAATCTACCCAAAGAACGATTCCTATTCTCGGGTAGTTTAATACATACAAGTCAGAAAGAAATATATACCTACCTATATTTAATTCAACTTGCAAACATTTGATGCCTAACACACAAGAGCTACCAAAAGGGCTTTAATTAAACAAAGGCAGCATACAACTTAATTTTATCTTTTGTACTATGTCATGTGATATAAGGGAATGTGCAGCCCCTGTGTCATATACTACGGCTATAGGCATGGAGTTAATGAAAAATATACCTTCTACTTGTCCTTGTTGAGTGTAACAATATGATTTTTTTATTTGATGATAACAAACATATATATTATTATATAAATGTGTTTGTATTTGTACTATTCTATATTATATCACATATAGAAATAAATATTTATTTTGAATAAATTGTTATTGCATAGAATTCAATATTCAAATAGTTTTTTTATTCAAATAAATATTTTATTTCAATATATGAATTGACATATATTTCTAACTCCACTATTGTACATTTCATTGTGATATAATTCATTCAATTCACATTTACATTCATTCCTCACTACAACACTCAATTCACCCAGATTTTCCTCAGTTACATATTAAATGTCACATACAGTTTCCTATACATGGTTTTCCTCATTACATTTCACTCAGTTCACTCTGATACATACATACACACACACACACTAAGTCTTCAACTGCTTCTATATCCAGTCCAGTTACCTATATACCCATCACAGAAACATACACAGTAAAATGAAAAAAAATACATTTAAACTCTAGAAAATATAAATTTATTTTAAAATTTATTTGGCACAGAATTTTGGTGTGTTTTCTCATCATCTTTCTTGACTTGGCTTGATGTGTATGTATTGTGTGTGTATATATATATATATATATATTTGTATCTAGACTACTTATGATATATATATATATATATATATATATATATATATATTTGAGTCTAGACTGCTTGTGATATTCACAGTGATTCACTATAAGCACCACAAGGTAGACTGAATACTAGTGCTCGCAGATCAGCCCCAGCACAACTATCGTAGTCTGTTGATCAGGAACTGTCTCAACTCATATTTGTGGTCTGCTGATCTTGACCAGCCATGACACATCATATAGTGGTCTGCTGATTTAAATAGGAAAATATTTTTGCACTTGTATGCATTTATTTTTCAGGTGAACAGGTACAAAACTCAAGCATGGACAATGGTACAGCTAAACATGCACATGGATCAAAGCGACATCGAATATACAAAACATGAAGCATGGATTGATATGCAACAACAAATATAGATGCACATGTACAGGCAGCAAGGCCAAAGAGAAAGCATGAAAGGGCCAGTGCAAGTCAAAATGATCAAGACACAACATGCCATCAACACATATGGTTCAGCTCATGCAACACTTGAATGGAACAACAAGTATGGAGCATGTGAGCATAGATGCAACAGTATAAGGCATTGTAGCAAAGACTGGTACAAAATGTGCTAGAAGCTCAAATACACAACACGTATACACATAAATCTTGTATATATATATATATATCTGTGTGTGTGTGTTTATTGTGCATATGTAAGCAGTGGAATAGGATCAGAAGACATAGCTCATTTCAGAAGCACATGCATTGCCAAGTGCCAACAACTCAAGTGTATTTCAAGTCAGAGCAAGTGAAGTCAGCCATGCAAGACACAGTGCTCCAATAATACATGGCAATGCAACATGAATCAGCAAGCCAGATTCAGGCTCAAGCAATAAAAGCATGCATGGAAACAATATTCACCATTATATCCAAGTATATGAAATGAACACAACACAAGTGCAAATACAACCAAGCAGATCAAATATATACATGGATACAACAGCGTATATGTAGAAGTGTTCCAAGGTACATGTTAAATGTAAACAAAAAGGAAAGTAAATGTATAGATAGGTCAGTGAAAGATAGTCAAGACAAAAAGAAAGGGACAAAATCACATCCGGTTGAATACAAGTGACAAACAAGGGTTCAAGTCCAAGCAAGGTGTAACATATCAGAAGTTTCAAGTGTGAGGAAACACTGCTCAACAAAGTACAACATGGTGACTTGAACCAAAACCAACACATATGGTATGCACAAACCTTCAGGTGCAGCAAACATGGTGCATGCAACATGCATAAGCACCATAGTTCAAGCTCAAGTGAAACAGCATTAGGTTCAAGGCCCAAATTGATCAACGCTAAAGGGTGCACAACAACACAGATGTGCAAAAGTGGCATGCACAAGCTTTCACATGGCAATATACACATGAGTGCATGCACACAACAATATGCAGGAGATAGAGTACAAGCAAGGGCCAACAAACATTGTAGCATAATCAAGTGAATACAAAATATGAAGTGCAAATACTAAGTGAACAAGTCCAAAGGCAACTGTTCAATCTCAGAAAATGGTCAAGTGTCCCAAGACATGAACCAAAACATGTATACAAAATAGCAGCATGGTCAAGTGAGCTCAAACCAAGTGCACTAAAATGGTCCAACATATGACGGGATGTATGAATACACAATGGCATATACAGACATCTACATCAAATACAGAATGGTCAAGACAAAGTAGAGTACATGGCATCACATATGTGGAAACTTCAATAGTCCCTATTCACACACACACCCTCTATGGTTAATTTAGATCATGCAATCCTTATTCCTCTGCTTTTGTAACACCCCACACTTTTCTAAGCTCAAATTTCGGCAGAAATCAAAATTCAAACCCATCCAAGCCTGGAGTGTGTAAATCTGGTTTCTGCAAATAAATGAGCATGAGCAAAATTAGAGTATGATAAAACAATTCATAGAAGAAATGAAATAGGATAGACTAGCATCAACCCGGTTAACTACCTTATAAAAGCAAATCACCACGTCAATACCGAGCATTAGAGAGAATGAGAACCAAAAACCAAACTTAAACACCTGTGAGAACCAGATCTGCTCGAGATAAACTGGGAGATTATAATGAGGAGGGGGTCAGAACAATAAGTTTTGGTGACCAGAAAGAGTATAACACAGTCTACAATACACAGATGTATCCCATTTGGTTCAACTAGTGATATAGGTTTATCAAGGCTAGTAATTCTAACCCAAACTTGTAAATACTTACGCACGACTCCAAATACCATACCATGGTAGCATTCCCAAACGATAAACTATATCGCAATACTAAGATAATACTTTTATGCATAATTATGAAGCCTTTAAACCATCCTTCAACCAATTGCAAAAACTAAGAGGCGAGAACTCAACTACTCACTAATCATACGGAGGTTAATTATTTATATATTTATCCACTTAGGACTTTACTATCAAATGATATCACTTAAGACCCTAGGCAGACCTATTGGTCACTTAATGCCCTTTCGATGGTTTATTCTACGCAAATATAAATTAGAGGACACTAGCTACAATCCTACTAATTAAGGCTTCCGTCATTCACGCATATAAACTCATTCCACATATAAGGCGAGAGATAGTAAGCAGCCACTTAAGACTAGTCAGATCGGTTGGTGTATCACGCCATTTAAGACCTCTCTATAGTGGACCCCCTCGTTACTATCTATGTGATCTTACACTTAATACTTTCTCGTTAGGATAGGATGAACTATTGTACCTCTGTAGTAGTCGTTAAAACCTATTTCCTATATGGGCCTTTGTACCCTAGCCATTTAAGACCCCAGGAGAAAGCAGACTAATCACGAAGATTATCATTCTCGTACCCAATTAGCCTTTAATACTTTTATTTATGGGAGGTGGGATACCCAAACACTTAATACCTTTTTATAGGTGGATCTAACCACTGAAGACTTTATCCCTAAAGCAGGCCACGTTATTGAGTTATTCCAGTAACAACCCGAATTCCGACAGACCGATTTTTTTTAAAATTCTAATCTATCGAAACTCGTGTTGGTTTGCTCTGGTATCCTGCAAAAAAGATAGAGACATAAAATATGTCAGAGCTTAGAAAATATCTCATAGCGGAATGGATAAAATACGATGTAATCAAAATATAGCCTTACCGTATTAATAATACTGGCTAACTAGCATCCAAAGCTATCATCTCTCGGCCACAAATCTAACCTGTGAGTGTGTTATGAGAAGAGGGTCAGAACACAAGTTCTGGTGACTGGATTTAAACTATGCATTTTGGATAATCCTACATATACCGTTCAATCACATTTTCTTATTTATTAAGTTACTTGGGTTAACAGCACTCAAGGCTTACACACAAGTCGTACCCATTTACTTCTCAGCGGAATAACTTAACACAATATATATGTAGCTACCCCTCAATATTGAGGTACTCCCCATGGTACCCCACTCGCATGGTCTCTACCGTAATTTCTAGAAATAAACGCAGTCCCTCATCCTACGCCGGAGTGACATACGGATCTCTACATAACATTGTTACGTCCCGCATATACATGTCATTGCTATGCTACATAAGCGTACGGACTGCCACCGTTGATCGAATCAGATTCCATAGCAGAGTAATGCCATCAAGTCTACGATACACCACCCAGAGCCGATATGCATGTATTTAGACTTTCCCACGTACGTATCTTCAAACGTATTTGATGCCTTAACTGCACATAATGTGCATCGGGTTCTGTGGCAGGGCTATACAAGAAACATGGAACTCGGTCGGGAGCTTTTCCATATCTGTACAGGCCCATCTTTAAGAGCCTCTAAATACAGATATTCCTAGGGTCTGTTTTTCATGGTGGCTATCGCCCCACCTTGGCCCCTCCCTCAACTAAGTAAAGACTACAAGCGCTAAATGACTTGCCCTTAATAAGCAATCTAAACATCCAGTTGGCGTCTTCCCTC
The DNA here is from genome assembly GCA_030737875.1 of Allium sativum. NCBI lineage: Eukaryota > Viridiplantae > Streptophyta > Magnoliopsida > Asparagales > Amaryllidaceae > Allium > Allium sativum. The sequence continues at coordinate 495,737,390 of CM060915.1, read as the reverse complement.
AACCACTGTACCTAGATACTGAAAAGTAAATGGTCTATTGGTTTTAGCTCTAGTCTTTTCGCATCCCACTAGCTGCCGATGACGGGTATCCGGCGATCTACTATCTATGTTGGTCCCGACCCTCTACCGCCCCATTGAGGCGACCGCCGAATCACCCTAGTGTCACCACATCACAACATTCTGATTGCAAAGCTACTTTCGTAGTCAAGGCCCACCCACCTAGAAGTAACGCGCAGACCCAACCTCTGCGAGCACAACCTAAACATATGCCACCGCACAGAGGACTACCAAGAGCACCGTACGTATCTCAGGAAGCCGCGTGCTTCCCCTTCCATTACTTCGGAATCGATAGAATAATCAGATGAATGTGCGCTCCCCTCGTGCCTCATGACACCACGATGATCTACCCCGTTGGGTTATTCACCCTCAAATGTACGGACTGGTCCAAGTGCCTCATTTTAATGTGTCATTAGACCCTATGTCTAAACATTCTTTTACGCGCTTGCTTTACATCACCAAGTTTCATTTAACTTGGTTATCCCTGTTCACATTGACTTCTTATTCAAGTTACCAAGTTTCTCTTGCTTATTAATTTTAGTCATATAACTTAACCCATTTAAGTTTATTAATAAGCCCACAACATGTTATTCTCTAGATTGTGGTACAAGGTCTGTAATCCACAATCCCTTTATATTCTTGTTTGATTTCATAGTCACAATAACATGTTCTACTTAATATGTAATTAAGTATATCTCAATTCACATGTTTTCTATTTAACATGTCAGTCATTATTTATGATTAAATATACTTTATTTCATATAAGTTTGTCTCACTCTTTCCTATTTAATCATAATTCCGTCTTATATTGTCACTACAACTTATCGTTGTTTGCTTATTAACTTAGTTCTCTTAACTAAGGTCCACTAATAAGTTTCTCTTCCCATAAATATAACTTATGTTGTCCTCATCTGTAGATTTCAATTCTTGTTCTTATAAATAGCTTTTTAAGTACATCTTATCTCCTTACATAAGTTATTCATCACCTTTATCGTTTATTATAACCTAAGTTATAATTTCCACTTGTCCCTAGGATAAGGCTAAACATGTTATTCTTATCAGCAGATTTCAGACTTCCAAATTTACAGATTCCTTAATTTATAATTAAGTACAACTTCTTACATAAACTTTCCCCATTTTCTCTACTTATTACAAACAACTGGTTTTAATTTTCCCCGTTTACTGATTACTTAATTTAATTAAGTGCCACTTACCTCATTTCACTAGTTATCTTATTCCTTACTAGTTTATTATAACCTAAGTTATAATCTTCACTTGTCCCTAGGACAAGTCTACCTATTATACAACATTCTCATTAATGTAATTTATTTAAAATAGGTTATTATCATTCCCTGTTTATTCCCTTTCCTTTACTGTTGTAATTATCTTTCATTCAGTTCCATTTATTTCCACTAATTACAATTAATGATGTTTATCAGTCCTGCCATTTACATAAATATATATATATATATATATATATGTATATGTGTATGTTTTGTGTACTAGACCTCTCACATTAAGCCTATACTTGTGGATGCTGGATTTGTCGGGCGGTTCCGGGCTGACTTCTTCCATAAGTTGACTTAACCTCGTGTCTTAGCACCGTTACATGTTTTATATATGCACTTAGACCCCTCACATTCGATTTACCACTTGTGGATGCTGGATATGCCGGGAGGTTCCAGGCAGACTTCTACCACAAGTGTAATCTAACCTTCTGTCTAAGCGTGGTTACAGTTTCTTATTTACTGTAAATCTTCTATATAATCTAGGCATGTCTATTCTTTCAAATTTCCGCTGTAATTTATATTTTATATGTCATTATATTATCAATGTTTTATGTCATACGTTCTTTCTAACATATAATCAATTCTATTCCATCATGTAATCAATTAATCAGATAATTGTTCAAATTTAACGATAACATGTGATTCCCAAATCATATAATTTTTCTCAATTTCTACCGTTAATGGTCCAAGTACATAAATGTCACAAGTTAACATGGAATTGAAACAACAGTAATCGCTACGCATACTTTGGCAGATTTTACAACATAAAAATATCTTAGCATACTAATATTCCAACATGTCATATTCGTCACTTTAATCCTTTTAACATATGTTTAAACATTTCAACATATCATATTTAAACATGTCATAATAACATTACAATACTTTTAATTATTCTATCCAATTCACATTGTATAATAACAGGGAATGTTAAACGATAATATATCATTTTCTAAAATGATATAACTTAAATCCACTCACCTCATATGCTTTCCAAATCCTCGATCTGGTCTAGATATATCATTCCATGGTTTTCCTCTAATTGGACTCGTAACCTAACAACCATGGACTCATAATTTATACTAAAAGAAAAAGGAATAAAGAAAAGAGAATTGAAATAGACCAGATCTAGAAAATTACCTCACTTTGATAAGAGATCTGAACACCCATTTACAAACATACATTCCTTTCCCTCAGATCTGGATTCAAAATTTTTCCTATACTAAAAATCTTAATTTTCTGAATAGATTTGAGGAGGGAGAGGAACGGAAGAGCTCCTGCGTTGTCTCATAAATATGTGACTTAGGGTAGGCTCTATAGGCTTATTTATAGGTGTTCAACAACGTATTTCGTAAAAGAAATAGTCTACGTTCGCGTAGAAATAATATGCTCAGATCTGCCATAGGGTGGTCGACCCCCCCTTTATGGGGTCGACCCAGGGGTCGATACCCCCCGTATAGGGTTGTCCCAGGGGTCGACACCCCGTCGATGGGGTCGACACCCCTGGGCAGGAATTTTCCCGCTCCCCTTTCTCTACGTGAATTTGAACTATTTTGAATTTCTGGACTTATTTTATTTATATATACTCTTCTTATGCGTATACAAACTTCAAACCTTAATAATTTCTTCATAAGATGTTTGTTTTACGCAAATCAGGTGTCTATTTTGACCAAAATTCCGAGACAAACGCAATGTCGCAGTTCGTTTCACTTAATTCTGAATATTTAGTTATGTTATCCTTATTTTATTATCTTGAGTTAAAAATGCGGGGTGTTACCATTCCCGTTTGGTTTCTTGTTATGGAAATAATCTATGCATGTGAACTAACTATTGTCATAGGTTCCTTTGGTCAATGGTGTCTCACATCACTTGGACATATATTCGACTGTTGGAAATTGCAGACTTCTGTTGAATAAGGTAACTATCCTCGCATCATTAACTTACTAAGTCCAATTCTAATTTTTTAATTATTACTGCTAGATTAACTAGTATAAAATAAGGAAAATTATATCCTTCCTGCCCTAGGATATTTATTAAATTAGTTTCCTCGTTGGACATAGTATTTAAAATGGCAATCAATACCCATTCATCCTCTTTCTGATTCCGTTTATTTTCATTAATTATGGTTATTGCCCTTTATGACCATAACAGTCATATTTTCCTAAGGCGCTAATTAACCCTTTAAATGCTATTTACTACCGCTGGTTATAATTAATGTCATTTATGAACCTAATGGTCAAAATTTCCTAAGAAATTAATTTACAACTAAATGCCCTTGTTATATCACTCCCTTTTTATTTATAATCTAATTATTGTAACTCCTTAAACGTTTCTATTTTACTTTAATTTGATTTATTTTGTACATACATACATACTTATATATATTATATTATAAGAAATATTTACTTACGAGTTACAATTCGTATTCCTAGTCATTGGTTTCAAATTGCAACCATTAGGCCAAACTACCTAATTTAATTTATTTTCCCCCAAATCCACAATGGTTATGATAGTTATTATTTCTTTATGGACTTATTTGTACCAAATCAATCGCTTTTATTGCTACAACGTTCATAATATATATATTTCCATATAATATGGATAACACTTCCATATGTAGTTCCATAAAATCAAAACCATTCAAAAACACAAACATTAATCATAATATATATTTCGTCATTTACATAGATTTGAATGGATAATGTATGTTTGTGTATTTGTGTGTGTGTGTGTACATATATTCGCGCAGTTAACGTAGTTGTTTTTCTTTTACTTTTATAATTATTAAATTAAATGTTTTGGTTTAAGCTAACAATCAAACATTCCTATTTGCGTTCAATTTTGTAATAAGATTCTGAATCTTACAAAAGGCTATTAACTTAATTATTGCAAATTATGCTTAAATATTTAGAAGGGGAATATACATATTTCAAATCATAAGAAATATATAATATGAATGTTTTTGGAATGATTGACGAAAACTATGCACAAATACACACACACACACACACACACATATATATATAAGAACCTATATTTGTACATGAATTTATGCAACCTTTTTCTTTATGTTTTTGTGAATATTTCTTATTGATTTCAAAATAATTTTTTTTATTGAAAAGGAACAAAAAGGTAAATTTATAATAACTAAGTTAAAACCCAAACCAAACTGAACACAACCAAGCTTATATCTTTTTAACCAAATTTACATAAATTACAAGTTAACATCAAAATTGCATATCTGGAATAAAGCTACAATTTAATAATGATTTATGGGACTGATTTCCAGATTATGGTCTTTAAAATAACCACAATATTTTAAACACAATTGTGGGCAATGATTTTCACGTACAAAGTAATAATAATATTCAAAAGTGCAATTATTCTTCAGATCTGACGAAAACTACAATATATCTATAGAACACATAGGCATATATTTCAGATTTAATACAAATGAAGTAATCATATTATTGTACACTTTGTATATAAATTTCCCACTTACCTGAAAGCATCCAAATCTAAATTTGTATAGTCTTTTAGGCTTTCACTTAAATTCTTACATATATACAGTTTCTCTAAAAAGGGGATACTTTCAGATTTGTAGACTTGCACGTAAATAAGAAAAGAGTGGGAAATCTTATGAAGAAGAACCTAAACGTCAATCCATTTGAATATGATTAACCCTTTCAAATCCATATTGTTTATGTTTGATTTCGATTATACTTTTGTTTTAGAACTTGTTTGAGGAGAAAGGAAAATGCGGAACTTTGCTGCTGCTCCCCAGAAACATGTGGAAAAGAATGGTGGGCTAACCATTTATTTACGGGATTGAAATGGGTGTGAAACGTTAGATTTAATTTAATAAACATCCATCTATCCGTTTTATATATTATATAACAAAAACCTATATAACCCTAGCGGTCATTGGGCCGCAGTCGTCAGGGGCGATCGACCGCCCCATCCAAGGGTGTCGATCGCCTTAGACAAAAACGCCAAATGAAGGCAAGTTGTAAATGGTGTTAGATATTATATATATTCTGTTTTATTATTTCCATCCATTTTCGTATTTCATCCGTAACTTTTTCACACGGACTCTGTTTGCGAAACTCCAAACACGAAAGTTGACCAGAATTCCGTGACGAACGCAACGGTAAAAGTTTCATGGTCAAATTTCATCATTTGCAGAAATTCCTCTTTTTGAGAATCTAATTAAATAGCTAATTAAATTATTGTCAAAATTCCGGGTTGTTACAGCACTGAACCTACCACATATTTGCCTTTTCCTTTCAGTGTCCCTACTTTGCCTAGCTGCTTGGGTTCAGGGCAACTCTTCCCCATTGGACACTTAGTATTTATATGCCCCTCTGTGCAACAAATATAACAAATTATATTTCTTCTTTCCTCAGTAATTCCAATGGTTTTATTAGCTCCATCGTCCCTTTTCTTATTTTCATAAGGATAAAACTTATTTTTTTTCCCTTCTTGTTATTGTTGTTCTTGAAATTCCTATATTTCTTCCTGATTTAATCATGTGCTCAATACTCAGGGTTAAGTCCAGCACTTGGTCAAATAATTTACCTACATAGGGTAACATTGCCCTACTCAAGCCGACATTTAACTACTGAAAATATCTGCCATTCTTAGATGTTGCAACAGCTACTAGCATTGTGCCATACTTGGACAATGCCTCGAACTTCTGGGTATACTCAGTGACACTCATTGCTCCTTGCCTTAATTTGATAAACTTTCTAGCAGTGAGGCTTTTACTGAGGCTGACACAAATCTTGCCACTAATAGCTCTTTGAATTTATTCCATGTTATCTGATTTTATAGCCTTCCAACAATGATGACTTCCCACCAATCCAAAGCAACACCCCTTAGTTGTCTTGAAGCAATCTCTCTTCCTATGATCCTTAACTTGAATATCAATGAAGATCCTTTCCAGGGTCCTTAGCCAAGTTTGAACCCCCATAACACTCTCAATCCCATCAAAGCTTTTGCCTCCAAGATGTGTAAATGGCTTCATCAAGTTGGATAGCTCTTCATGAGGGTTGGCTTGCCAATTGACTACCCATCTCTCAATTCCCTTATAAATCGTGCATGTCCACCCTTTATGTCTCATTTGATGGTCCTAACGCCTGATGATGCCTTGGTCCTACCACGGTTTCCAAAGGATAAATTTTCTTAAGTTAGTGTAGTTTTCTAGCATTTCTTTAATTTCACACAATTAACATGGGTATCCAGTCATACAATTCATATTCACACTGATTCTGTAACACCCCACCTCCGCCAGGGTGGCTCTTGCAAGCACTCTGACTTTGGAGGGGCGTTTGTACCGGGTAAACATGCATAATGATATATCAAGGCAGAACAAGAACATATGTATATATGTAAACAGAGTAAATAAGATAAGTAAAACAGCGGCAGATTTCAAACTATTTCAAAACAAGTCTGGTACAACATAATGTCAACTTTCCAAATACACAAGTCTAGATAAAAACAACATCACTGAAAAACTGAAATACATAAGTACTATCCCCAAAATAAGTGATAACCATAGCTAGCTTCATGTCAAGACCGTACATGAGCTAAAATCCCACAAGCAAGCGATCAGAAATCCAAGCTAAGCTCCAATATACCACCCTGAGAACCTGGGGGGGGGGGGGGGGAACGGAAGAAAAGAGGCGAAAGAAAAACAGGTCAGTCAAAAAGACTGAGTAAGCCCTACTACAATCAATGTAAACTGATAAAGTTAACTGGCATGAGAAGCAGGGATGAACATAAGGATAACAACATACTAGCATGATGATTAACTAACAAGGTAGATAAAGGTGTCATCGCATACTCAGGTTTAAGGTTTTTGCACCACATGTGTACTAGCAAGCTAACATGACTTAAATAAACAAGTATTGATCCCTTGGCCCAAGCTTTGGCCCAATAACATGAAATGACCCTAATACGAGGTCCAACCAAACGGTCTAATCGATCGGCTCCCTAAGCCTAACTCGTCACGTGTTGGTGTCAATACGGCCCAAACATAATTGTAGTCGGACTGTCCCGGGTCTCCCGTCGGGTGTATCAAGCCCTAGGGTGTCAACCCCTGGACACCATAAACATAAGTGCACAGTCTCGATCTACTGGCACCCATGCTTGACTTCTCCAAATACGGACTACGTGCACGACCATAGTCCGTCCGGAACTACATCGGCGTACCACTCGACCGTCGTTCTGGTCACTTATACCAGTCCTGTAATTGTGCCCCCTCCCTAGCCTAGTCCTTAGGGTCTTAATGATACAAACTTGGGATTACTGCTGGAGTGGACCCCCATTGCTAGGATTTTCTAGTGGGTTAAGTACGGTTTAACCCTCTTGCTAATCATGGATTAACTTGGTTAAGTGTAACGATGAGTTCACGACTTAACCCTGATTAATATACCAAGCCCAAATTGGTTAAGTATTAAGTGGACCATGACTTAACCCAAATCATGAGGCATTAATTAATTTAACGTGCCTTAACCTCTCACATTAGACCTTGTTGTGGTTACTAGTTAAGCCGGGCGGGTCCGGGTAGCTTTACACCACAACTTGGTCTAACCTCGGGTTCAAGGTACAACATGACCAACTTCTCACATTGGGTCCTATTGTTTGTAGCAACTAGTTAAGCCGGTCGGTTCCGGGTAGTTTTACGCTACAAACTCAACCCAACCTCGAGTTGGTCACACTTATATTTTTTAAGTGTCATGTCCATCATGTTTCCAAAACATATTACAAGTTTTCAAGAATTTGGGTAGACCTAACTTAATAGGTAAATTCCCAATGGGTAGACCTAACTTAATAGGTAAATTCCCAATCTTATGTTTTTATGTCTTTTAAGTTTACCCAACCCCAAACGCAATCCCATCGCTTACATATCGCAATAGCGCATAAAGGATAGAAAGAGGGAACTTGGCATAATCATGACATAAAGGTGTTGAAGCCATAAGTTTAACATGGTGGCATATGAAATGTACATATGTTCATATACTTGCATACTACATTTTTAGGCCTCAAAAGCGTGCATAAAACCAAACTTAGCATATTGGTGATACATGGTGATAAATGACATGTAGAAATGGCCATAAGTTCGCATTTAGCCTCACATGCAAGTTATCATAAGAGATATGATAACCTACATGTTGCCAAAATGCAACCTTTAGCATAAAGCTTGAAGCTTTATGTTCATATACTCAAGGTAAGCTTGCATAACATGATAACATGAGTAAAATGATCAACCCAAACTTGCATAACATACATGGCAAACTTGCATATCATAACATAGCAAACTTGCATAACATAACATGGCAAACTTGCATATAAACTTGCATATCATAACATGATAAACTTGCATATCATAACATGGCTAACTTGCATAACATAACATGATTAACTTGCATATCATAACATGGCAAACTTGCATATCATAACATATCAAACTTGCATAACATGACATAGTAAACTTGCATATCATGGCAAACTTGCATATCATAATGATCAACCAAACTTGCATCATTCATTTAACTTTAGAGTTTAAATATGAAAGTAGAAAAGGGCTTACGATGCTTATGAAGACACAAAAATATATATAGATTGAGACAAAGCCCTTATGCAATCAAATAAACCCAAAATGCAAGCTCCAATAGAAAAACCCTTGAGCAAAAATGATCAAAACCCTTGCTTTATGATGTAAATATGGAAACTTGACTTGAATGCAAGCTAATGACACTCATACAAGCTTGAAAACACTTGTATGCATGGAAAATCTCTCATAGAAATAACTTAGAATTTTATGAAGAGAGTGGAGGCCATGAGAGGAATAATTTTGCCATAGTTTAGTTACTTGAATGAATAATGATGATTTAGGGTTAGGTTAGGGGCTTATTTATAGAGATTAGGATTAGTTTCAACCTTAGGATTAAACCCTAATTCCAATCTCAGCCCTTAAAACCGAATCTGGCCCCAAAACCTAACCAAAACCCCAAAATGGTGCACCAGGCAAAACTGCCCGGCTGAACCAAGTCGACACCCAAGTCGACAGGGCTGTCGACATGGGCCTAACCATGTCGACTGCCCAGTCGACAGGGCTGTCGACATGGGTGGTCTGGCGGGAAATTTCCCGCCTGCGCCCAACTGCCCTAATTTCCAAATTCAAACTTGAATTTGAAATCTGTTTTTACTTTGAAATTTTCTGAAAACTTCGTTGGGCCTTAATCGGGTCATACGGACTCCGATTTTCGAAAACTCGGACTCTATTTCGCGTATTTTTCCGAGACGAACGCAATGGCATAGCCCGTTTCCCTTGATTCAGATTTATAAATTAAATTCTGCCTCGATTTACGTTATAATAGGTTATTGAAAATACGGGTTGTTACATTCTCCCCTCCTTAAAGGATTTCGTCCCCGAAATCTTCAAGTTAGGAAGAACGTATCCTATCATCCAACATCCATCTACTCAAAACATCATCCACGAGCAATCATTGTCCTTACAAGATTCTAAATGTTGTATGAACATATGCAAAGGTGTGTGTATATGTACTTATCTAATGCAAATATCATCAATGCAAATTATGTTAGTGAAATGAATCCATATGTATGCAATTCCTAACATAATGTATAACATCTATATGTGTGCACATAACATACATCCATATGCAACATCCATGTGATAACACAAAAATTTTCATCCATGAATAAGCGTAAACACTCATGCATATGCAATATGAGGAGTGTGTGAGCCGATCTAGTGCCTAATGTGTATAATGCATCCACGAGTAACCACTTGCAAACACTTGAAACCACTTGCAAACATCAAGCATAACATGTTTCAAACACATGTTTCATCCAAAGGGTTTCTACCTAAGGTTCTCATGACAAGATTAACACGATATAGATAGCAAAAGAAAGATATGCTACAAAGAGATCGGGAAGATAAGCAAGATATACTCCTTTTGGATTACAAGAAATCCCTTCCTAATCCAACTCCAATCCTATAAAAGCCCAAAAGGTTTAGTCAACCTAACGGACCCCTTCAAACCTTGACATGTATTACTAACCGATGAGTCATACCCCCTTATGGAGTTTACAACAGAAATGGGATCGAGAATGGGACCGAGAGGATATATGTAAAAGATAACATGCAAGTAAGTTCCACAGGAAAACAAGGATCAAGAATATACTCTTAAAAAGAGATATGATGCGCGTATCTAGCCTTCAGTCTTCTAAGTCACGTTTCCTTGAGCTTAACTCCACTATGCTTTGACCGTCTTTTACTTCATGATTTCTTAGCTTCTTAACTCTTATTTCCAAATATGAGTTGGAACCCATTTCATTGTCGCCTCTCGTCTTCCTCTTTCACTTACTCTTCTTCTATCATACTTGGCTTAAACATAACTATGACCTCATGGTTTCATGCAAGCTCTCCAAAATTCACCAGTGAATCCTGGATCTCGTTTACTTACTATAAAGTATTCCACGCAGCAGAACTTTTCTTGAAAATACCAATCCACGTTGCCAATTGCTCTTACTAACGTGATTTTCTATAACTCATGCTTGAACGAAATGAACCATCCGCCTGTGAATGATAGACCGTACTTAGATTCAGTCGCTTGCCCATGACTTCCCGTAGACTATTCCAAAACTGGCTAGTGAAAATTGAGTCATGGTTACTAACTATACTTGAGGGAACCCCGTGCAACCTCCTTATTTCTTGAAAGTAAACTGTCGCTAGTTATGATGCAGTCCTTTCGTTCTTTACCGGAGTGAAATGAGCACTCTTCGTGAGTCTACCTACTATGACCCACATGCTCGTATTCCCTTTCCTTGATCTAGGCAATCCATCCACGAAATCCTTCGTGACGTTTTTCCCTCTTCCATTGCGGGGACCTCCAATGGATATAATAGCCCACCGGGCTTCTATGACTCGGCCTTTAACCTGTTGGCACAACATGCACCTTGGGACAAACTCGGCCACCTCCTCGGGTGATGTGCATCTTCAAGAACCTTCTTTCTCTCATCGCGTCTTAGCCATCCCTTGTCATCTATAGCGAGGTGACTTACCATCTCGCCTCGAATCAACTTGTCCATGATCTCGACTAACTGCGGGTCTTCTTTCTGCGAAGTCCCTACTTGATCCAGAAGGGTAGGTCTAAGCTCAAGGGACGCTAACTAACTAATTAAACTGAGAGAACTTCTTACTTCAATTGTCCTCGTCGGAGCTTTTCGGTTTTGAACCGCGACCACTTTAGCAGGATCCACCACTAAGCCTTGCTTAGAAACTATGTGCCCAAGGAATCTAACTCCTTTTTCTCCAAAATGACATTTGGAGGACTTGGCTTTCAACTGATGCGCTCTAAGCGTATCCATCACCTCCTTGAGATGTCTAGCATGTTCTTCCTCGTTCTTTAAGAAAGTCAGGATATCGTCTACAAAGACTACCACAAACTCGTTCAGGAACTCTCTAGACACCCTACTCATCAAGTCCACGAAGTAGGCGGGTGCATTAGTCAAACCGAATGGCATGACCAGCCATTCTAAGAATCCATCTGGAGTTCTGAACGCAGTTTTGTCTATACTATCCTCAGCTACTCTGAGCTGATGGAATCCAGTAGCAAGATCAAGAGAAAACAGATGTTCCTACAAGCTGATCAAACAAATCATCGATCCTTGGTAATGGTTGTCTATTCTTCTTGTTCTACTCACGATAATTAACATACGGGCGAAGCGAACTGTCCACATTACTAGCGAATACTACTAGAGCACCCTCCTCGGAAATGCTTCATTGTATGAAGTTCTTCTCAAGCAACTCCTTGACTTAACTCTCATCTTGCGGGACCATGTGCCTAACCGGCCACGTAACTGGCTTGGCATTGTCAACCAGATAAATGCGAAAATCTATCTCGCGTTTAGGGGTAGCCCCTTCACTTCACCCAAGATATCAGGATATTCTCGGACCACCCTGATAGATTGCAAACTATCGATAGACGAGTTGAGGGATTCAAGATAACACAACGTGACGGGACCCATAGGGTTACAAGAAATTTTTAGGGTATTACCGAGGCGAGTCATGAGCCTCACAACCCTATGCTCAAAAATCAAGAATGGCTCCAAAACTGGACAATCGATCCGTGCCCAAAATCAACCCATACCCCATGAAACCGAGAATATAAGCATCACACGAGAACTCTACACTAAAGATAGAGATTTTCAAATCCACGTAGATAATAAACAAATGGGAGGAAACCCCAATTGGATTTGAAACACACACGGGATCATTAACTAGACTAGTACTTAGGTGCAAACTTTCAACTAGATCAGATGGAATAAACTATGCGATGTGCCAGAATCAAACAAAGTACAAACAGGAAAATGTAAACAGGACTTTCAACAGAAATACTACCTCGATCGGGAACTGGAGCGGCATTGAGAGCATGAACTTGCCCTCCCTAAGGTCCAGCACGCTGAGTCTGACCCTGGCCTTGCCCTTGCTTCTTCGGGAAATCCCTAGTGAAGTGTCCCATTTCTCCACAGTTAAAGCAAGTGCCCTTCCTTTTCCTGCAATCCTTGTTTAGATGAGTCGAGCTTCCACAAGTAAAGCACTTCTTTTCCTTCTTATCTTTAGACTTCTCCTCCTTCTTTTTCATTTCCTTTTTGGGCTCCGTTTCCTTGTTTTGAGACTCATTCATCTTGACCTCCTTCTTGTCGCTCCTATTCTCTTCATTGAGTAGGGCCATATTCACCAAACTCTCGAAAGTTGCCCCCAAGGGTATATGAGATATGGCCAAACCATGTAATGGCTCGTTTAATCCTAGAGCAAAGTATAGGGCCTTCTTCTGAGCTGTGTTAACCAAGTCTAAACCGACCCGAGCCAGTTGATTAAACTTATCTATGTATTCCCTAATAGTCATGTCCCCTTGCTTCAGTGATAGGAACCTTACTCCAAACTTTCCCCGAAAGTCATCCCAAGTCTCAATTGGCCTAGTAGCGGTGGTGACCACCCACCAACGTGCAGCTTCTTCCTTTAGCAACCACACTGCCAAAAAAACCTTCCTACGGTCATCTATATCAAAGAAGGCAAAAAGATCTTCGGTTTCTTTCAACCAATTCCTTGCCTCTACATAAGTCTCGGTTCCAATGAAATTCTTGCCACCCATCGTCTTAAAGTTCTTACAAATCTCCGCGAAATCCTCTTGTGGATGCTGAGGGGGAGGAGGAAGAGGAACCTCAGCGACAGGAGGAGGAGGAACATTAACTACCGGAGGAGGAGGAGGAACATCGGCGGGGCCGGCTTCGGTCGCCCTAGCCTCCAAAAGTCTCCTATACCAAACAGGTACGTGTACTCCCTCCGGAATGGCAAAGTTATTGGCCATACTGAAAACGAAGAAAAAGATAGATTCGGAATGGAGAAAAACGAAGGAATTTTGCTAATGGCTTTTTGGGGAATAGCCTTTAAAATAAACTAGACTTTTCTTTGGAAAATACTTTATACTTGGTTTTGAAAATAGTTTTCCAAAAGTTTTAAAAACCTTTTTTGTTCCTTCTCGTAAACCATATGCTTTGATACCAAATGTAACACCCCACCTCCGCCAGGGTGGCTCTTGCAAGCACTCTGACTTTGGAGGGGCGTTTGTACCGGGTAAACATGCATAATGATATATCAAGGCAGAACAAGAACATATGTATATATGTAAACAGAGTAAATAAGATAAGTAAAACAGCGGAAGATTTCAAACTATTTCAAAACAAGTCTGGTACAACATAATGTCAACTTTCCAAATACACAAGTCTAGATAAAAACAACATCACTGAAAAACTGAAATACATAAGTACTATCCCCAAAATAAGTGATAACCATAGCTAGCTTCATGTCAAGACCGTACATGAGCTAAAATCCCACAAGCAAGCGATCAGAAATCCAAGCTAAGGTCCAATATTCCCACCCTGAGAACCTGGGGGGGGGAACGGAAGAAAAGAGGCGAAAGAAAAACAGGTCAGTCAAAAAGACTGAGTAAGCCCTACTACAATCAATGTAAACTGATAAAGTTAACTGGCATGAGAAGCAGGGATGAACATAAGGATAACAACATACTAGCATGATGATTAACTAACAAGGTAGATAAAGGTGTCATCGCATACTCAGGTTTAAGGTTTTTGCACCACAGGTGTACTAGCAAGCTAACATGACTTAAATAAACAAGTATTGATCCCTTGGCCGAAGCTTTGGCCCAATAACATGAAATGACCCTAATACGAGGTCCAACCAAACGGTCTAATCGATCGGCTCCCTAAGCCTAACTCGTCACGTGTTGGTGTCAATACTGCCCAAACATAATTGTAGTCGGACTGTGCCGGGTCTCCCGTCGGGTGTATCAAGCCCTAGGGTGTCAACCCCTGGACACCATAAACATAAGTGCACAGTCTCGATCTACTGGTACCCATGCTTGACTTCTCCAAATACGGACTACGTGCACGACCATAGTCCGTCCGGAACTACATCGGCGTACCACTCGACCGTCGTTTTGGTCACTTATACCAGTCCAGTAATCGTGCCCCCTCCCTAGCCTAGTCCCTATGGTCTTAATGATACAAACTTGGGATTACTGCTGGAGTGGACCCCCATTGCTAGGATTTTCTAGTGGGTTAAGTACGGTTTAACCCTCTTGCTAATCATGGATTAACTTGGTTAAGTGTAACGATGAGTTCACGACTTAACCCTGATTAATCTACCAAGCCCAAATTGGTTAAGTATTAAGTGGACCATGACTTAACCCTAATCATGAGGCATTAATTAATTTAATGTGCCTTAACCTCTCACATTAGACCTTGTTGTGGTTACTAGTTAAGCCGGGCGGGTCCGGGTAGCTTTACACCACAACTTGGTCTAACCTCGGGTTCAAGGTACAACATGACCAACTTCTCACATTGGGTCCTATTGTTTGTAGCAACTAGTTAAGCCGGTCGGTTCCGGGTAGTTTTACGCTACAAACTCAACCCAACCTCGAGTTGGTCACACTTATATTTTCTAAGTGTCATGTCCATCATGTTTCCAAAACATATTACAAGTTTTCAAGAATTTGGGTAGACCTAACTTAATAGGTAAATTCCCAATGGGTAGACCTAACTTAATAGGTAAATTCTCAATCTTATGTTTTTATGTATTTTAAGTTTACCCAACCCTAAACGCAATCCCATCGCTTACATATCGCAATAGCGCATAAAGGATAGAAAGAGGGAACTTGGCATAATCATGACATAAAGGTGTTGAAGCCACAAGTTTAACATGGTGGCATATGAAATGTACATATGTTCATATACTTGCATACTACATTTTTAGGCCTCAAAAGCGTGCATAAAACCAAACTTAGCATATTGGTGATACATGGTGATAAATGACATGTAGAAATGGCCATAAGTTCGCATTTAGCCTCACATGCAAGTTATCATAAGAGATATGATAACCTACATGTTGCCAAAATGCAACCTTTAGCATAAAGCTTGAAGCTTTATGTTCATATACTCAAGGTAAGCTTGCATAACATGATAACATGAGTAAAATGATCAACCCAAACTTGCATAACATACATGGCAAACTTGCATAACATACATGGCAAACTTGCATATCATAACATAGCAAACTTGCATAACATAACATAGCAAACTTGCATATAAACTTGCATATCATAACATGATAAACTTGCATATCATAACATGGCTAACTTGCATAACATAACATGATTAACTTGCATATCATAACATGGCAAACTTGCATATCATAACATATCAAACTTGCATAACATGACATAGTAAACTTGCATATCATGGCAAACTTGCATATCATAATGATCAACCAAACTTGCATCATTCATTTAACTTTAGAGTTTAAATATGAAAGTAGAAAAGGGCTTACGATGCTTATGAAGACACAAAAATATATATAGATTGAGACAAAGCCCTTATGCAATCAAATAAACCCAAAATGCAAGCTCCAATAGAAAAACCCTTGAGCAAAAATGATCAAAACCCTTGCTTTATGATGTAAATATGGAAACTTGACTTGAATGCAAGCTAATGACACTCATACAAGCTTGAAAACACTTGTATGCCTGGAAAATCTCTTATAGAAATAACTTAGAATTTTATGAAGAGAGCGGAGGCCATGAGAGGAATAATTTTGCCATAGTTTAGTTACTTGAATGAATAATGATGATTGAAGGTTAGGTTAGGGGCTTATTTATAGAGATTAGGATTAGTTTCAACCTTAGGATTAAACCCTAATTCCAATCTCAGCCCTTAAAACCGAATCTGGCCCCAAAACCTAACCAAAACCCCAAAATGGTGCACCAGGCAAAACTGCCCGGCTGAACCAAGTCGACACCCAAGTCGACAGGGCTGTCGACATGGGCCTAACCATGTCGACTGCCCAGTCGACAGGGCTGTCGACATGGGTGGTCTGGCGGGAAATTTCCCGCCTGCGCCCAACTGCCCTAATTTCCAAATTCAAACTTGAATTTGAAATCTGTTTTTACTTTGAAATTTTCTGAAAACTTCGTTGGGCCTTAATCGGGTCATACGGACTCCGATTTTCGAAAACTCGGACTCTATTTCGCGTATTTTTCCGAGACGAACGCAATGGCATAGCCCGTTTCCCTTGATTCAGATTTATAAATTAAATTCTGCCTCGATTTACGTTATAATAGGTTATTGAAAATACGGGTTGTTACATTCTCCCCTCCTTAAAGGATTTCGTCCCCGAAATCTTCAAGTTAGGAAGAACGTATCCTACCATCCAACATTCATCTACTCAAAACATCATCCACGAGCAATCATTGTCCTTACAAGATTCTAAATGTTGTATGAACATATGCAAAGGTGTGTGTATATGTACTTATCTAATGCAAATATCATCAATGCAAATTATGTTAGTGAAATGAATCCATATGTATGCAATTCCTAACATAATGTATAACATCTATATGTGTGCACATAACATACATCCATATGCAACATCCATGTGATAACACAAAAATTTTCATCCATGAATAAGCATAAACACTCATGCATATGCAATATGAGGAGTGTGTGAGCCGATCTAGTGCCTAATGTGTATAATGCATCCACGAGTAACCACTTGCAAACACTTGCAACCACTTGCAAACATCAAGCATAACATGTTTCAAACACATGTTTCATCCAAAGGGTTTCTACCTAAGGTTCTCATGACAAGATTAACACGATATAGATAGCAAAAGAAAGATATGCTACAAAGAGATCGGGAAGATAAGCAAGATATACTCCTTTTGGATTACAAGAAATCCCTTCCTAATCCAACCCCAATCCTATAAAAGCCAAAAAGGTTTAGTCAACCTAACGGACCCCTTCAAACCTTGACATGTATTACTAACCGATGAGTCATACCCCCTTATGGAGTTTACAACAGAAATGGGATCGAGAATGGGACCGAGAGGATATATGTAAAAGATAACATGCAAGTAAGTTCCACAGGAAAACAAGGATCAAGAATATACTCTTAAAAAGAGATATGATGCGCGTATCTAGCCTTCAGTCTTCTAAGTCACGTTTCCTTGAGCTTAACTCCACTGTGCTTTGACCGTCTTTTACTTCATGATTTCTTAGCTTCTTAACTCTTATTTCCAAATATGAGTTGGAACCCATTTCATTGTCGCCTCTCGTCTTCCTCTTTCACTTACTCTTCTTCTATCATATTTGGCTTAAACATAACTATGACCTCATGGTTTCATGCAAGCTCTCCAAAATTCACCAGTGAATCCTGGATCTCGTTTACTTACTATAAAGTATTCCACGCAGCAGAACTTTTCTTGAAAATACCAATCCACGTTGCCAATTGCTCTTACTAACGTGATTTTCTATAACTCATGCTTGAACGAAATGAACCATCCGCCTGTGAATGATAGACCGTACTTAGATTCAGTCGCTTGCCCATGACTTCCCGTAGACTATTCCAAAACTGGCTAGTGAAAATTGAGTCATGGTTACTAACTATACTTGAGGGAACCCGTGCAACCTCCTTATTTCTTGAAAGTAAACTGTCGCTAGTTATGATGCAGTACTTTCGTTCTTTACCGGAGTGAAATGAGCACTCTTCGTGAGTCTACCTATTATGACCCACATGCTCGTATTCCCTTTCCTTGATCTAGGCAATCCATCCACGAAATCCTTCGTGACGTTTTTCCCTCTTCCATTGCGGGGACCTCCAATGGATATAATAGCCCACCGGGCTTCTATGACTCGGCCTTTAACCTGTTGGCACAACATGCACCTTGGGACAAACTCGGCCACCTCCTCGGGTGATGTGCATCTTCAAGAACCTTCTTTCTCTCATCGCGTCTTAGCCATCCCTTGTCATCTATAGTGAGGTGACTTACCATCTCGCCTCGAATCAACTTGTCCATGATCTCGACAAACTGCGGGTCTTCTTTCTGCGAAGTCCCTACTTGATCCAGAAGGGTAGGTCTAAGCTCAAGGGACGCTAACTAACTAATTAAACTGAGAGAACTTCTTACTTCAATTGTCCTCGTCGGAGCTTTTCGGTTTGAACCGCGACCACTTTAGCAGGATCCACCACTAAGCCTTGCTTAGAAACTATGTGCCCAAGGAATCTAACTCCTTTTTCTCCAAAATGACATTTGGAGGACTTGGCTTTCAACTGATGCGCTCTAAGCGTATCCATCACCTCCTTGAGATGTCTAGCATGTTCTTCCTCGTTCTTTAAGAAAGTCAGGATATCGTCTACAAAGACTACCACAAACTCGTTCAGGAACTCTCTAGACACCCTACTCATCAAGTCCACGAAGTAGGCGGGTGCATTAGTCAAACCGAATGGCATGATTAGCCATTCTAAGAATCCATCTGGAGTTCTGAACGCAGTTTTGTCTATACTATCCTCAGCTACTCTGAGCTGATGGAATCCAGTAGCAAGATCAAGAGAAAACAGATGTTCCTACAAGCTGATCAAACAAATCATCGATCCTTGGTAATGGTTGTCTATTCTTCTTGTTCTACTCACGATAATTAACATACGGGCGAAGCGAACTGTCCACATTACTAGCGAATACTACTAGAGCACCCTCCTCGGAAATGCTTCATTGTATGAAGTTCTTCTCAAGCAACTCCTTGACTTAACTCTCATCTTGCGGGACCATGTGCCTAACCGGCCACGTAACTGGCTTGGCATTATCAACCAGATAAATGCGAAAATCTATCTCGCGTTTAGGGGTAACCCCTTCACTTCACCCAAGATATCAGGATATTCTCGGACCACCCTCATAGATTGCAAACTATCGATAGACGAGTTGAGGGATTCAAGATAACACAACGTGACGGGACCCATAGGGTTACAAGAAATTTTTAGGGTATTACCGAGGCGAGTCATGAGCCTCACAACCCTATGCTCAAAAATCAAGGATGGCTCCAAAACTGGACAATCGATCCGTGCCCAAAATCAACCCATACCCCATGAAACCGAGAATATAAGCATCACACGAGAACTCTACACTAAAGATAGAAATTTTCAAATCCACGTAGATAATAGACAAATGGGCGGAAACCCCAATTGGATTTGAAACACACACGGGATCATTAACTAGACTAGTACTTAGGTGCAAACTTTCAACTAGATCAGATGAAATAAACTATGCGATGTGCCAGAATCAAACAAAGTACAAACAGGAAAATGTAAACAGGACTTTCAACAGAAATACTACCTCGATCGGGAACTGGAGCGGCATTGAGAGCATGAACTTGCCCTCCCGAAGGTCCAGCACGCTGAGTCTGACCCTGGCCTTGCCCTTGCTTCTTCGGGCAATCCCTAGTGAAGTGTCCCATTTCTCCACAGTTAAAGCAAGTGCCCTTCCTTTTCCTGCAATCCTTGTTTAGATGAGTCGAGCTTCCACAAGTAAAGCACTTCTTTTCCTTCTTATCTTTAGACTTCTCCTCCTTCTTTTTCATTTCCTTTTTGGGCTCCGTTTCCTTGTTTTGAGACTCATTCATCTTGACCTGCTTCTTGTCGCTCCTATTCTCTTCATTGAGTAGGGCCATATTCACCAAACTCTCGAAAGTTGCCCCCAAGGGTATATGAGATATGGCCAAACCATGTAATGGCTCGTTTAATCCTAGAGCAAAGTATAGGGCCTTCTTCTGAGCTGTGTTAACCAAGTCTAAACCGACCCGAGCCAGTTGATTAAACTTATCTATGTATTCCCTAATAGTCATGTCCCCTTGCTTCAGTGATAGGAACCTTAGTCCAAACTTTCCCCGAAAGTCATCCCAAGTCTCAATTGGCCTAGTAGCGGTGGTGACCACCCACCAACGTGCAGCTTCTTCCTTTAGCAACCACACTGCCAATAAAACCTTCCTACGGTCATCTATATCAAAGAAGGCAAAAAGATCTTCGGTTTCTTTCAACCAATTCCTTGCCTCTACATAAGTCTCGGTTCCAATGAAATTCTTGCCACCCATCGTCTTAAAGTTCTTACAAATCTCCGCGAAATCCTATTGTGGATGCTGAGGGGGAGGAGGAAGAGGAACCTCAGCGACAAGAGGAGGAGGAACATTAACTACCGGAGGAGGAGGAGGAACATCGGCGGGGCCGGCTTCGGTCGCCCTAGCCTCCAAAAGTCTCCTATACCAAACAGGTACGTGTACTCCCTCCGGAATGGCAAAGTTATTGGCCATACTGAAAACGAAGAAAAAGATAGATTCGGAATGGAGAAAAACGAAGGAATTTTGCTAATGGCTTTTTGGGGAATAGCCTTTAAAATAAACTAGACTTTTCTTTGGAAAATACTTTATACTTGGTTTTGAAAATAGTTTTCCAAAAGTTTTAAAAACCTTTTTTGTTCCTTCTCGTAAACCATATGCTCTGATACCAAATGTAACACCCCACCTCCGCCAGGGTGGCTCTTGCAAGCACTCTGACTTTGGAGGGGCGTTTGTACCGGGTAAACATGCATAATGATATATCAAGGCAGAACAAGAACATATGTATATACGTAAACAGAGTAAATAAGATAAGTAAAACAGCGGAAGATTTCAAACTATTTCAAAACAAGTCTGGTACAACATAATGTCAACTTTCCAAATACACAAGTCTAGATAAAAACAACATCACTGAAAAACTGAAATACATAAGTACTATCCCCAAAATAAGTGATAACCATAGCTAGCTTCATGTCAAGACCGTACATGAGCTAAAATCCCACAAGCAAGCGATCAGAAATCCAAGCTAAGCTCCAATATTCCCACCCTGAGAACCTGGGGGGGGGGGAATGGAAGAAAAGAGGCGAAAGAAAAACAGGTCAGTCAAAAAGACTGAGTAAGCCCTACTACAATCAATGTAAACTGATAAAGTTAACTGGCATGAGAAGCAGGGATGAACATAAGGATAACAACATACTAGCATGATGATTAACTAACAAGGTAGATAAAGGTGTCATCGCATACTCAGGTTTAAGGTTTTTGCACCACAGGTGTACTAGCAAGCTAACATGACTTAAATAAACAAGTATTGATCCCTTGGCCCAAGCTTTGGCCCAATAACATGAAATGACCCTAATACGAGGTCCAACCAAACGGTCTAATCGATCGGCTCCCTAAGCCTAACTCGTCACATGTTGGTGTCAATACGGCCCAAACATAATTGTAGTCGGACTGTGCCGGGTCTCCCGTCGGGTGTATCAAGCCCTAGGGTGTCAACCCCTGGACACCATAAACATAAGTGCACAGTCTCGATCTACTGGTACCCATGCTTGACTTCTCCAAATACGGACTACGTGCACGACCATAGTCCGTCCAGAACTACATCGGCGTACCACTCGACCGTCGTTTTGGTCACTTATACCAGTCCAGTAATCGTGCCCCCTCCCTAGCCTAGTCCCTAGGGTCTTAATGATACAAACTTGGGATTACTGCTGGAGTGGACCCCCATTGCTAGGATTTTCTAGTGGGTTAAGTACGGTTTAACCCTCTTGCTAATCATGGATTAACTTGGTTAAGTGTAACGATGAGTTCACGACTTAACCCTGATTAATCTACCAAGCCAAAATTGGTTAAGTATTAAGTGGACCATGACTTAACCCTAATCATGAGGCATTAATTAATTTAATGTGCCTTAACCTCTCACATTAGACCTTGTTGTGGTTACTAGTTAAGCCGGGCGGGTCCGGGTAGCTTTACACCACAACTTGGTCTAACCTCGGGTTCAAGGTACAACATGACCAACTTCTCACATTGGGTCCTATTGTTTGTAGCAACTAGTTAAGCCGGTCGGTTCCGGGTAGTTTTACGCTACAAACTCAACCCAACCTCGAGTTGGTCACACTTATATTTTCTAAGTGTCATGTCCATCATGTTTCCAAAACATATTACAAGTTTTCAAGAATTTGGGTAGACCTAACTTAATAGGTAAATTCCCAATGGGTAGACCTAACTTAATAGGTAAATTCCCAATCTTATGTTTTTATGTCTTTTAAGTTTACCCAACCCCAAACGCAATCCCATCGCTTACATATCGCAATAGCGCATAAAGGATAGAAAGAGGGAACTTGGAATAATCATGACATAAAGGTGTTGAAGCCACAAGTTTAACATGGTGGCATATGAAATGTACATATGTTCATATACTTGCATACTACATTTTTAGGCCTCAAAAGCGTGCATAAAACCAAACTTAGCATATTGGTGATACATGGTGATAAATGACATGTAGAAATGGCCATAAGTTCGCATTTAGCCTCACATGCAAGTTATCATAAGAGATATGATAACCTACATGTTGCCAAAATGCAACCTTTAGCATAAAGCTTGAAGCTTTATGTTCATATACTCAAGGTAAGCTTGCATAACATGATAACATGAGTAAAATGATCAACCCAAACTTGCATAACATACATGGCAAACTTGCATATCATAACATAGCAAACTTGCATAACATAACATGGCAAACTTGCATATAAACTTGCATATCATAACATGATAAACTTGCATATCATAACATGGCTAACTTGCATAACATAACATGATTAACTTGCATATCATAACATGGCAAACTTGCATATCATAACATATCAAACTTGCATAACATGACATAGTAAACTTGCATATCATGGCAAACTTGCATATCATAATGATCAACCAAACTTGCATCATTCATTTAACTTTAGAGTTTAAATATGAAAGTAGAAAAGGGCTTACGATGCTTATGAAGACACAAAAATATATATAGATTGAGACAAAGCCCTTATGCAATCAAATAAACCCAAAATGCAAGCTCCAATAGAAAAACCCTTGAGCAAAAATGATCAAAACCCTTGCTTTATGATGTAAATATGGAAACTTGACTTGAATGCAAGCTAATGACACTCATACAAGCTTGAAAACACTTGTATGCATGGAAAATCTCTCATAGAAATAACTTAGAATTTTATGAAGAGAGTGGAGGCCATGAGAGGAATAATTTTGCCATAGTTTAGTTACTTGAATGAATAATGATGATTTATGGTTAGGTTAGGGGCTTATTTATAGAGATTAGGATTAGTTTCAACCTTAGGATTAAACCCTAATTCCAATCTCAGCCCTTAAAACCGAATCTGGCCCCAGAACCTAACCAAAACCCCAAAATGGTGCACCAGGCAAAACTGCCCGGCTGAACCAAGTCGACACCCAAGTCGACAGGGCTGTCGACATGGGCCTAACCATGTCGACTGCCCAGTCGACAGGGCTGTCGACATGGGTGGTCTGGCGGGAAATTTCCCGCCTGCGCCCAACTGCCCTAATTTCCAAATTCAAACTTGAATTTGAAATCTGTTTTTACTTTGAAATTTTCTGAAAACTTCGTTGGGCCTTAATCGGGTCATACGGACTCCGATTTTCGAAAACTCGGACTCTATTTCGCGTAATTTTCCGAGACGAACGCAATGGCATAGCCCGTTTCCATTGATTCAGATTTATAAATTAAATTCTGCCTCGATTTACGTTATAATAGGTTATTGAAAATACGGGTTGTTACAGATTCAAACAATAATAATACCATCCAGAGTTTTGATTTAATCATTTCTAGGAGTGTAACATGTTAATACTGATACCAACTGAGATGACCCCTTAGTTTTACCTCAAATTGTACTTAGCTTTTCCTCTCTAGGTATTCCTTTCTTTCGAAAGGTTCGTTGCCGTTAAACCACTTCCAAGATCCTTGATTATACCAATATAGCAATATTAGTTATTTTAATCTGCTTTATAACTTGTATATGTAAAGATATACAAGCCCATTTTGCTTCTAATAAGAGTTAAATCGAAATGCAAAAGAAAATTGGCTATTTAAATTTCAACTAATCACAACACATCAAAACTGTGCATAAATGTACAATTTTACAAATGTATTTTCTCATGTAATTTTTCCATGTGTTTATCTTATTTTTAAGCTACCTTATATGTCTGGTATGATAATGATATACAAATTCAGCACTTTAGTTATATTATAAATCTATTGCAAAAGTGTTATAATACTTTCTTTTACATATAAATAAGTCTTGGCCTTACCTACTTTTCCTTCTTATTTTGGCTTCCAAATCATACTTATGTTACTTGAATTTTAGGTATAAATCATGGTAAAACCCTCCCATTTTAACATAAATATAATAACCTGAAACCCTTTTTAAAAAAATATTCTTATATATGAACTTATTTTGAGGTATAAGCTGCCCCTTTGTAAAATTCATTTTCCTTATGAAGTATGTTTGTTCATATGTCATAAAACACTGGTAAATTATGCACCTATAAACAACATTTTGCACTGCCACTTTCATCAAAAATATAGATTACAAATTTTTGAATCATTTCTCCTTTTCAAAGCATAAACTACAGCCATGCCTGTTCATAGAAATCAGGGTGCTTCCTTGGTTCATGTGCCTCAAATGTCAACATATAATATAGAAAAGTATAGTTGGAATTCGAGTGCAATTTCATACTGCTTCCAGTCAAGCTTAAATAGCGTACACATAAGTTCAAATATAAGTATATTCCAAACTTGGTTTATTATTAGACTTTAAGCTTTGCTATACAATTATAGTTATTCTCTTATCCGATCAACCGTACTTACTTAATTAAATAGGTTATAAGGAATATGTGTATATACTAGCCACTTTTAAAAGCATTCTTTGATTTCTAATTCATTTCAGATGTAAGTTGAAAATATTTCTTCACTTACATATTCATCAGAGCAAATCATAACGACAAATAACCGGTCTTAACACAGTACATATCAAACAATATATTAGCCCTACTTCATCAACTAATTATTTCGGATTAATGAACTACCTGAGATAACTAAGGAAGCATAATTCCTTCCTTCCAAGCTATATTCCTTAACACATCTCACTTAGCCTCTTCACTACCTACATATGCACTAAAGACTACCTCAAAATAAATTGAGACACCCCAAGCGTGCAAAAACACAAATAGGATTGGACATTTTTTTTGGTATGAATAATTTACTTAAAACATTGCATCAACCTATATAGTTAAATAACATGTATTTACTTAAATATAAAGGTACTACTAGTATACTCGTGCATGAATATATATCATTTTACTGGAATTTTGTTTGCATAGATCAAAGCATTCTAACATTCATACACACAATACCTATGGTACATTGCATATGAATGCTTCAACAAATCATAATGAATAGACAATCATCGTGAATTAGTATATACTAAACCCATTCATAAGGCCACCATTCCAGCCTACATTATTGCCTTTCTTCCAGCAAGATACCCTCTAAAGTGTTGGCCTAAGCCTCCTATGGATATGTTATTATTTTTATCAGGTCATTAGTGACAACTTGGATATTATGTGCACATTAATAGGGTCGTGTAATTCCCCCAATCACTCTGATGAATGGTCTTAAACAAGCCATGTGCAAACCTACAAAATATCTGTAATGCCCAGCTGCTTAAGGTAGCCTCTTTCCAACCTGTATCCTTAGTGATTTACTAAATGGTTACTTAACTTTCTTCTTAATTAGTTTACTCTATTTCTGGGATACTCATTTGTTCTCAAAACAGCCCGGATCCAACACCAAACATAACCATATATCTACACAAAAATGACAGTCATTACATATCATTCATAAGAAATAAACCAATGATACATATACATCAAACATTAACAATCTATATAATCAATTATTGCTAATTTTAATATGGTCATGGGTGTTTTGAGGGAGAGATACACCATGAATCCTTTATCTTCATTTATCTATGCTTTACTTAGACCTTATATGATTATCCAAGACTCAACTAAATCACAACATTAATTTAAAGGAGGTTTAATGAAGAAAACCTGAGCTTAGCACAAGAATTTATCATTGCACCCTTGGCATCTTCTTATATAAATACAGAACATAAGCAGTGTGCTCTACACTACTGCCCTATACTTATCCTTTTTACTGACCATATCTCAAATAGCAATAATATATAGCACTTTTGATATTCAATCCAAACAGAGGTGTTTATACAAGGTTTTAAATTAGGTTTTCCATATGTAACTTCTAGATATTTACCAGCATGTTCTAGGGATCTTAACATAGCAATATCACATCTATATTTGCATACATCGTCACACATATTTTATCCTAAACCTCACAGTTAAATAAAATCATTTCTTATAGAAATTTTAGACTGCCTTTGTAATAGGACTTAATGCCATATGATTAGTGAAATTACTCACCAAATGCTTTTCTTTCTAGTATATTTAATTTGACTTTGTTCTTCGTGAAGTTGCTACTATTTCCTTGTTCAGTTTATGAGAAGACTAGCTTAGCTAAAACCTATAGGCTACTTATGTATAAAATCATTAGCTAGGGTTTGGTTGGTTTAAACAATGTCCATTATACCCTATGTTATAATTATTTTGAAGCACTAATTTTTCATATCCTAACCCTTTTTGAATTCGGGAGAAAGTTGGTTTAACAAAGAAACACTAGGTATTTCTTTCATTCAACAAAAGGCTTTTTAAATTCCTCCTTTATCACCTGGGTCATGGAATTTGCATTTTTCCTAGGCTATTCTATTTTAGAAATAAGGTGTATCTGTTATGTAACCTGTTATATCAACATAATCCTCTTTGAACACCAGTTGTGACTTATATATATATAATCCTATTAATTTTTCTTTGCTGGTTATTTTATTTCCATAGCGTACTAATTACTCTAACAAACTTCCTTCTTCATTATTTATACAAACAAGATTTTATCGCTTATTATTTTCTTGCATTAAACCAAAGTTTTAATTTAATAAAATTCTCACATGTCTATTTCCAAGATTTTCAATTATCATTTGGATATGTACAGTAAACGGTGTGCACACACACGTTTTATAACATAATTTTTATCACAGTCAATCATGCTTATTTACTTTAATAATCATGTCCAAGGTGTAAGTGAATTTAGGGTTATTACAATGATCAGGTTGTAATACATGCAGTTTTGAAAGGCATCAAGCTTTATTGTTTCATGCTTCAGAGATTTGATTAGAAACAATTCAATAGATGCAACTTTAAATGGCACAAAGATAAATAGTGCATTCTAACGTTCATCGATGGTTCTTTCGATGGCTAGCAAGGGTTCCTTATTTCGTGCTATATTTATAAATAAAGTACATACACTTAAGAAATCGTATCTATTATTCCCGATGTATGTCGTGGAACAAAATGAGTTACAGCAGCCCGAGAGCTTTCTTCTTCCTCATTTTCTTTCCTTCCAAAACTAAATTTCATAAGAAAATTACAACCTCCGCCTTCTTCCCTCCTACCTCTAATTCACCATTCAACATTCCCTACACCTCCATAAGGTCTCCAATTCCTCCATATTAGTCTATCAGCATATCCAACCTTCTAGGCACCTCTAACTTAGTACTTTATCTAAATCCTAGGAAGATTTAGTTTTGTTAATTTGATGTAATTTGCTACATTACTTGTTCGCATCATATATATGATTGTTTAATATAGTTTATTAAGTATTAGTTGTTATTGTTAACTATTAAATGTTGAAAATACAAATTTCTTTAATAGGAACTAGGGGATAACAGCGAAGTAGAAAACAACAATGTCGAAAATTAATATTTCATTCATAATATGAAGCTCAAAACTTATAATTGAAAATTAATTAAAGTAAATGTATGAGTAAAAGAATATTAAATTGTATAAATGAACTAGAACTAAATATAAAAGGAATTATATTATACAAGTAATAATTAAACATTAAACTGTATGTTTGAATTGGAAAATAAAATGTCAATGTTTTTTTAAATTAGAAGAAGTGATTAATTACTTTACTGATCGGAGCTGGATGTATCAATAATGAAGGAAAATAAGAGGCTCAATGGGCAAACAATTTATAATGCATACACATATTTATTAAACTCATTTTGAGTAATAATGGAAACATCAAAGAAATTCATTATTCTGGTGGTAGGTGCAAATTGTCGAAGAATTTGACCCCATATATGGTTAGAATTCATTTGCATCGGTGTTAACATTATTTTTTTGCCAACATGGAAATATAGGTTATGGTATTGGAACTAAGGTAATCTAGTCCTTTCGAGCTTTGACTGAATTCACCATTCCTTGTATATAAAGATCCTAAGTTCGAAAATTAGTTACTCTTCCTTCAAAAGGCAAGTGTCACGCTTACGAGACTTAAGTACCAACAGTTTTCTCAGAATAAGGCTTCAACAGTCATTACTAATTGGAGCTTGAATACGCACCAAGGTAGGTTAGGTAACTTCTAGGTATATTTGATTCGGGAGTGTTAACATACAGTAGCATAATGGATGCAGGATAATATGAGAAATATCAAGAACACAATAATTTATAGTGGTTCGGGTAAAACCTATGTCCACTTTGAAGACTTTAAGGATTTCATTCACGGGTGGAGGTGACAAGGAAAATCCTCAATTTGATTTACAAATTAAGGTTTATCTCTTAGAATATAATATAAGACTTGAGAATGAGAAAAGTCTCCCAAAATGTGACCCCTGGAGTGTTATTTATAGACAATTTGAGCCCCTTTCGAAATGATCACGTGGAAGCCCGCATCTGCCTCCATCCTTCAGTACTGGCTTCCCTTATATCTTTCGGTGTCGGGTTCTTTTGTATCAGCCTTCTTTGAAAGTTCCTAGTATCAGTGCGGGTTTTCATTTTACTGTCTTCGGGTTTTAGAACCCTAGCTTCGGAAATGACTTTTTTTAGTGTCGGCTTGCCCTTAGGAGTTTCTTTTACTCATTTCTTTATGTTTTGGTTAATTGTATCGGTACCAAGCCTATTGGTGTTGATAGCACTTTGTTTACCTGTCTATTCTGTGTTTGGCTCTACGCTTCCATTTGAGCTTTGATGTCATGCTCAACTTTCCTTGTATGTGATATTGCTCGTACTAGTACTGGTGTTTGGCTCAAATGTTTGGCTTCATTTCCTCATTTAATGTGTTAACTTTTGGTATCACCTCTATGCTATAAACCTGCTTCCTTCCCACTTACAATTGGTCTTCGTGCTTCTTCTTTTATTCTTCTTGTTTTGGTTCTGCCTTCAACGACTTCGGCTTTCTGGTATCGAGTTTTGCTTCTGTTGCTTATGTTAATGAAGACGCCCTTGCATATTGGTATCGATACCGAAATTGTTGGTATTGGTAGTTTCCTGTTACTTTATCATATGGGTTTTTCTCTCTTCATTTTCTTTCGTGAGTTTGGTTTCGGTCCCATGCCCTCTTTTTGAGTTTTTGGGTATCGAACTCACAATATTGGTTCCTTAACATTCAGCTTCATTCTAGTTGCCTTCACTTGGGACATCAAACCCATGTCTTCACCCTTAAGTCTTTGGTCTCGGGTTTATTTCTTTATGACTTCGATATCGGCTTCGTCACGTGGTGCTATCGCTACTTTTGTTATTGTTAAATCTATTCCTCATAAATCCCCTGCCATCGGTGTCGCCATGACACCTTTGTACTTTTGTACTAATTATGCTTTATTCAGGTTTCTGCTAAGTCACCGGCCCTTGGCCTTCTCACTACCTCTTTGTATCTGTTTCGGCTTTATTTGCTTCATCTTGAACCTGTTACTATTGATGTTGGCTTTGACTCTTCCCAGGCTTCTATTTTAGTGCCAGTCTCACTAGCCTTTTCTTTTCATTAACTCTATACAAATTTGGTGTCAATAGTTAGCCCCCTAGTATAAAAGAGGCTTTTGTTCTTTAAGACAAAAATCCATTGACCCCTGCATTGCCTTTCTATAACTTAAGAAACATCAGGGAAACTTTGTTATTAGTTTTAGCTTAACCTGTAGTAATGATACAAGAAAAGATGTAAGGTTTTCTCAGATGGTAGCATTGGATTTTAAACTTAAAATTGTGAACCATACGAATTTAACTATATAATATGCTAACCCAGTAATCTATTCCATGTGGGACCCAATAATGTGATTAAGAGATTTAGGGCCCTTTTTAATAGAAATAAGAAATTCGGAATTTTAATTTTGTTAACTTAACTCCAAAGGTTTATTCTTGGAAATGTGAGATAATATCCTAAGACCCAGACTTAGGCGTTTATGATAGAAGTCCAAGACCCCATTCTTAGTCATATTCAGAGCGACAGAAACCCATATTTGAGTGCCTTGAAAATAAGACTAGAGAGCCACTCTTGGAGATAACAGGAATCTTGAAGCCTAGATTCGGGAGTTTATAATAGAAGACCAAGATTCCACTTCTGGGAATAATAGAAATCCTGATGCCCAGATTTAGACATTTGTAATAGAAAACCAGAACTCCACTTCTGAAAATAATAGAAATCCTTTGTTTGTGCTTTGAGTATCTTCATCCAGGATTTCCTCTACATCATTTTGCGTATAGCTAACCACATAACGCCCATGTGTTACTCCTTTGATCAGGGTAAGATACATGTAATAAGTGGCTTATCTTGTGTGAGACTCTATCTGGATGTAACCAAATAACATAATGATTGCGATAGAATAATAATCATTTGTATATTATTTTCTGCTAGAATTACGAGCGATAACATCATGCATATAGTTTTAAAAAATCCTTTCTATGTGAGGTGCTGAGAAACCATAACTTTTATTCATAAACCTTCAAAAGACCCGAGGTACTATCCAAATTTTGATTTAACAGACTACTTTTAAGAATAGATTCTGTAGGCCCGAATTTCATATTGGGCATGCTAATAAAAGCTCAAAAATTCTTTTCTAGAAATAAAAATAATGAACCCATAACCCATATTTAGATGTTGGAATAAAGCAAATATAAGTATTCATTTCAAAAAGTGTTATAAGTCCAGGATATTTATCTGGAAGTATGTGGGGATAGTTCTAAATCCTAATTTGAGTTCGTACGGAAATATTCCAAGAAATCATTTTCTAGGAATGAGAACCATAGTCATGAGACCCGAATTCGGGTATTAACAATAGAGGATCATAAATCCATTTCTGATAATCAATAGAAGTCCCGAATCAAACCCAGATTCAAGTGCTTAATAAAGAACCAGAAATCCACTTCTGGTATATAATAGAAGTCCCGAACCAAACCCAGATCCAGGTACTGTAGAAGACCAAAAATCCACATCTGGCAATAGAAGTCCCAAATCAAACCCTGATTCGGGTATTTAATAGAAGACCAAAAATCCACTTTTGGTACTTAATAGAAGTCCCACCAGATTCGGGTATTAATGATAGAAGGCCAGAAATCCACTTCTTATATTAAATAAAAGTCCTGAACCGAACCCAGATTCGTGTACTAATGTTAGAAAATCAGAAATCCACTTCTGGTATTTAATACAAGTCCCGAAATATGCCCAGAATAGGGTATTAATGATAGAATACTAGAAATCCACATCTTGTAGTAGAAGTTCTGAACCGAACCTGTAACGACCCGTATTTTTCGGTATAATAATTAATCTATTTAATTATATAAATAGTGTTTAGGGAATTAAATGGTCGTTAAATTAAATTATATGGATTATTTAATTAATTTAAATAATAAAATAATATATTTAATTCAGAAATAATCAGAAATATTGGAATATACAATATTCTGTGAATTGGATTATTTCTAAGATTTAATTCAGCTTAGAATTGAATTAGAATAACGAGTATATTTAAATAACGACAGTTTGAACGTAGAATTATAATATAATTATAATCGAGCTCGAAATGGCACGACAGTTCGTAATTTGGCGATTCGAACTTTAAACGAATATACAAAAGCCGTTTTAACTCGGATTTTTGTGAAATAAGAAACGTTAGGAGTTGGTGAAATATATTTTTCTAATGGAAGAGAAAAATCGAGATTTCATCTGTAGATTTTGATTTATGTCCAAATCAAATTTTAGAAAAGTCGCTGTGGAATTCCTTTATAATTTATAACGATATTTAAAAGGAATTTCATTTTTAAATCGAATATCGATTTAATCGGGATCTAAAATATCAAGTTAGAAATTCATGTAAGAATATTCTAGAGCTATATGATTTTCTGTTGTGGATATATACGATAATATTTATTTATAAATATTAAATTTAATTACTTTTAAATATATTTATATATTTAAAAGGGTTGTTTAGAGCTTTAAAAATAGCCAGTTTTGCAAACTACCTCGGAATTCGACGAAACCAATTTTGTTGGATCCGCAATATTAAATTATTGGTAGATTTCAATTTCCATGATTTTTGAAGTTAGTATGTAGCCGTAGCGATTTTTAATGTGAAATACAATCGATAATTTGACCTTTAAAAATACGTTGTGTGAGCAAACGGAGTCGAAATTCGACGAAAGCAGTTTCGTTGGGACCGTAATGTCGAACTGTAGCTGCATGTCCATTTTTCATGATTTTTGGGGTATCGTATGGGATCGTACCAATTTTTAGAAGGCAAATACATTTTAAATTAATGGAAAAATCAACAAAAAATTATATAACCATCCTATAAATAGGTCTAAATTTTCCCTAACCTAATTATTTTCATTCCTCAGTCAACATCTCTTTCCGCCGTCGCATTTTCATTCTCCTGAAAAAGAAAACCAAATCGTATTCTTCATAAAATCAAAACAATCCGAATAAATTCCCTAAAATCATGAAACGATTTTACTTGATTTCCTCATGTGATTCTCTTTAATTTGATACACCTTTTTCTGAGTTCGAATCTAATCTGTGCGTTGTGATTTTTCAGTAGTAAGACTAGGGTTTAATCTTTTGTGGAGTTTTGGAGCTTCTATTCATGAATCGAAGGATGATTTCATGTTTGGGGGGTCACGGCGGCATTAGTGGCAGCGAGGAGATGTTGTAGTTGAGTTATGAGGGTTTTCGAGATCGAAGTATGTCGCTGTTCTTCCATACAGGAAGCGTCGGCCTGAGGTCGAGTATCTCTGGGGGGTGTCGCGATGTGAGATGAGGCTGGTGATGTTGTTTGCGGAGTTGTCGAAGCTGATGATCGGTGCTGGGAAACTTCGTGACTAGCAGAGGAATGGGTTCAAAAGTGTTGTAAAGGGAGAAGAAAGGGGCGTGAGGCATTGGCAGAAAGATGCGGTCCACCGTGAATATGATGAAGTGAAAGGGAAGAGCGGTGTGTTTGGGATAAACAGGAAGATGGAGTGCAGATTTTATGTAAAAGGGGGAAGGCTAATGTTGTAGGAGCAGCGAAGTCAAATGTTGTAGGAGGAGGACACTGTCGAGCTTGATGTGAAAGGAAAGGTTGTTAAGTTTAGTTGAAAGGGAGAAGAGCTGTGAAGTTGTTTTATAAATTGGTGATGAAAAGAAGGAGGAGGTATGAGCCATAAAAGATTGGCTAATAGTGTTACAGGAAATGGAGTATGAAGATTTCCAGAGAGGGAGGAAGATGAATTTGGTACGTGTGGGCCTGATATGTTAACAATGGTGATGGGTCTTGGTTAAATAGCAAGCCCAGAAATCATTTAAAACATAAGTTTTTATTTAATTAAATTAAAGTATCAAATTAGAAAAAAATAATATCTTACATGTACATGATCAGAATTCAGGAAAACAAAATCCGTTGGGATCGTATGGACGGGGGATCAACAACGGACCTGACTGAGAGTGAAATGAAACTCGTTACAATTTATAGTGAAATAAACTGTCCGTCCAAATCAAGTGATGGTTATCATTATTCACGATGATCGTCCAATGTGAGTAAAACTCTCCAACTCTGAACAGTTATATTTTTATAACGTATTTTTAGAACTATTAATCATCTGTTGATTGCTATGTGTTAACTGTTTTGTTGAATTGCTTGTGTATTGGTTGAAATTATAGATAATGATATATATATAAATCGTTAATCAAATATTGATTCTGTTTAGCAGAATATTTCATAGTGAAATGAAATCGATGTTAATTATATTGTTTAACATCTGTGGATGCAGGGAAACAGGTTGGGAAAATCCAACTGGATTCCTCAACATTTATTTTACTGTTTTCCATATATTGTGATATACGATGTGATATATAATCTATTGTTGATTATGTGTGTTTGAATGATATTGATCACTATTGTTTGGTAATTTAAATACGGTAAGAAAACCTTGGGATGAAAAAGGAAAATTTCAATAACTATATTGAAATAAAATATTATATAAAATCGAAAGGTTTTATATAGAAGGAAGATTTCAAACTGTATATTGAAATAGAATATTTATAAAAAAAGGATTTTATATAAAGGAATATTTATAAAATCAAGGGATTTTATAAAGGAAATTATTTGTAAAACAAATAGATTTGAAAAAGAGAGATATTGTAAACCATTTACAAATAGAAATGAAAAGGATATATTTGTAAACCATTTACAAATAGATTGGGAAAGGGAATATTTGTAAGAAAACATTTACAAATAGAGTTGAAAAGAAAATATTTATTTGTTAAATAAATAGGATTGGAAAAGAATATTTATTTGTTAAATAAATAGAGTTATAAAAGGAGATATTTATTTAGAAAATAAATAGAGTTATTAAAGGGATTTATTGGGAAATGCAAAGAATGTCATATAAAGAAATATTTGGAAAATGAATAGAATTTTACATCAGGAAAGTATAGACCCATGCTTCGCACACATGTATAACAGGATATAGATTTAAAGAAAAGATTTTAAATAGAATCTGTTCTAACCGATAGATTGAGAAGATTAATTTATAAATAATATAAAATATTTATCATTGGATAAATAGAAGTGAATATTAGGCTCACATCCCTATTTTGAAACTTAATTAGGCTCACATCCGGTCATAAACTTATTGTAAATTAGGTCCCTATTTTTTGAAAAGTCATAAAAAAATATAAAAAAATATAAAAAAATCACGTAAATTCGTATTTAAATAAAACATGTAAACACTAAAAAATTCAGAACGAAAAACCATCAACGAAGGCGTCAAAAATCAAAAAAACCAAAAAATAACGAAATTTCCAGTTAAATGCATAATAGTATGCACATATATCACTTTCCTGCATACATCCGTGCATATTTTTCACTACATACATCTTCGTTGATTTTTATTCATGCAAATAAATGCATACATGTGCGCAAAAATTTCAAATACTTGCATACATTTGTGCAGGTTTATTTTCAGATTTTAATCTGAAAACAGCTTACGGAAAAGTTGCATACATATATGCAATTATCAGTAATATTTGCATAAATGTATGCAACTATTTTTTTTCGATTTCCGTAGATTCCTGACATTATTTCCATATTTTAGATTTTTTTTTATGAACGTACGCACATTTTAAAAAAAAAATACAAAAAGGCGGAAAAAATAAAATAGGGGGCGGGTTTAAAAATTTTCAGAACTTTGTTTTTTTTTATAAATTAGGTCCCTACTTTTTATCCTATAAAAATGTTGCACACATGTGTGCATTTTTTTGAGAAATTTGCACATTTGGATGCAAATAAAAATGAACTGAAAAATTATGTTAAATCTATCCGCTGGAAGAACTGCAATAATTGCATAGATGCATGCAATAAAATCAAAAAGGTGCATAATATTATGCATTTAACTGCAGTTTTTTCTGTTTTTTTGCTGTTTTCTTCTTTCTGACATTATTTTTGTTGTTTTTTGAACTGAATTTTTTTTATAATGCGTAATATATTTTATTACTAATTTACGAAATTTTTTTAATTTTTTTTAATTATTATTTTATAAGTTTTGAAAACAGGGACCTAATTTACAATAAGTTTATGACCGGGTTTTTTTTATATTTTGAAACTTAATAGGGACCTCTAAAAAACGCACCCTAAATAGAATATATAAGTCAGGACTTATATAGAGAAGTAAGAATCGATTTCAACATCGATATTTGAAATTGAATATGGACGCAGAGTTAAACAAAGGAGTTAATCAAAATGTGTTAATCAAAATGAGTTAGAGGAGTTAATCGATTAGAGTTAGAGTTAATCGATTAGAGTTGGAGTTAATCGATTAGAATTAGATTTAATCGATTAGAGTTAGAGTTAACTAGTTAGAGTTAATCAGTTAGAGTTAAATTGAACTAGAGTTATTCGAATAGAGTTAATCGAACAAGAGTTAGTCGAATATTTGTATATCGAATAGAGTTAATTGAATTAGAGTTAGTTGGATTAGAGTTATTCAAATATTAGTTATTCGAAAGGAGTTAATCGAATATTAGTTATTCGAAAGGAGTTAATTGATAAGAGTAAATTAGTTAGAGGTAATTGAATAAAGATAATCCAGTAGGGTAAATCAAATAGAGTTAATGGAATTGAGTTAATCAAAAAGGAGTTAACTGATAAGAGTAAATCGATTAGAGTTAATCGAATAATGTTAATTGAATAGAGTTATTCGAATATAGGTTATTCGAAGAAGAGAGATTATCGAATATAGTTTATTCGAAGGAAAGAGTTATCGAATAGAGATTTATTCGAAAGAGAGTTACGTAAGGAAGTTTGTTAAAGATTTAAAAGATAAACTTTGACTATTTTGAAGTTAAAACGTTGTTCAGTTAAGGTCTGAGAGGTAATTATACCCCAACTCGATTGACTTCCTTCTTAACAAAGGAATGGTAAGGTTTGAAAGTGAAGGTTGGTTAAGTGAATAAGTTAATGAAGGTAATGGTGAATTGGTATGACGATGTTTTATTTAAACATCTGTTTAAATCCAAGGAATGAGTTTTGGAAACGTTTTCCAAATATAATCAGAGATATTTTCTAATCATAGAAAATGAAATGTTGGATGGTAAAGACTAATGGAATGACAGTGATACGTGGAAAGGAGATGGAAATGTTTTCCAATGATTAATAACGTATATTTTCTAAATTTAGAAAATAAGAATTTCTGTATATATATGCAGAAATAGGAAATGGAGAATGAATAAATTAATGATAAATTAATTTAAGAGAAAATGTTGAATGTTGATTGATCGATAAAATTTCCATCTGGAAATATTACCGTTGTTTACACACGTGTTTTTCTTTGATAGTTAAATCACAGACTATCAAAATTTTAACCATTTTTCCATCGTCAATACGGAGGGACCGGTTGGATTCTTATCCAAAGAACCACTCCATATTGGCATAAGCGTTGCGAATCATATATGCCAAAGATAATTGAAGACGGAGTAAAGTGCAAGGGCTGTTATATAAATCTTATGTAAAGATTGCCTAAGATGGATGTACTGAATAGTGCCTTCGGTTTGTCCAGTCCCAGGATGACCTGTATGGAAGAATGTCTGACAGAGTATATTTACTAGATCGCGAAAGTTGATCTCTTCAAACGTATTTACGTTTGGAGGCGGAGCTATTCGTTTCTCCTAGTTGTATACCCGTGGTATTTTTGGGGAAATCAATTTGTGATTTGGCAGGTATGACGATGTGACATTCAAAACGAATAAATGTGTGATCTGTCAGAGATAAGTGTGGCCTCTAGCCTCACAACCACGAAATGACAAAAGTCGGGCAGGCAGCATGGCTAAGTATGTCGCACCTATTAGGGTGTATAATCACCTGATCTAGAGTTTCATTTACTTCTAAAAATCTATTGTCGATGCTGTCCCATTCGGGAAACGGTTGCTGATCCCCACCGTTGGTGATATACATTCGATACACTCAAGCGAAATGAGTGGTCGGTCATGTGTGGCCAGGTTGCAAGATGTTCTTGTTGAACCCAGTGTATTCCTCTCTAGAGGTACACTAGCGAAAGGTGATTCCATACCTTGTCATAGTTGGAAATCCATTACCCAATACGTGCTTACGGTTTTGATTGTATTCTATATTTGTAGAACGTGAGATGAAAGCGTTTCTGCTAGATGATTATTATATGTGGTCGATAGACATTATTATAATATCAAAAGAATTTTGATATAAAGATTAGTTTTGATTCTCATAAGGGAAAAACCCGTTCCGTTATACGACATGGTCTTATGAGATATCATTTTATTGCTCAGACTGTTTTAAACTGTTTTACTCACACCAGTCCCATGACTGACCCGGAGATTATTTTGTTTTGTTTTCCCTAAACTCTTGGGTGCCCAATTTTGTACGGGTAGTCAAGTAGTCAGGATTTACAGATTTACTTGAAGAGCTGGAGCAGGAGGCTTCAGAATTATATAGCTATGGTTATTTCCGCTGTGTTGTAAGTGCTGTACTTTGGAAATGATATATATATTCAAGTACAGATTAATATTTCAATGTTATGTTATATATTATATGTTATTCGTTCCGCTGTGAGGTTCGTGTTACTCTAATGGTGTGTTGTTCTTCTTCTTCTTCTTCTTCTTCTTCTTCTTCTTCTATTCTAAGTTTCTATCTTATCTATTCTCACCCTCTGTTTTTCTTTCTATAAGTTTTCTGATTTCCAGTGTAATGTGGGTTGGACTTGTGTTATTTAGTCAGCTCAAATTGGACCGGAATTTCAGGACACTACAGTTGGTATCAGAGCTTAAGGTTAAGTAATTACCTTGGCTCTATTGCGTGACTCAGTAGAGATGGGGTTAGTAATACCCTAGATTGAGTTTGAGTGTATATATACGAGTGAACGTATTTGTTATTTGATATAAAAATTGTTTTATATTGTGGAGATTTATTGGTTGAGTTGTTTATGGGTTCTGTTCGATCAGTTTGATCCACTGTATCGGTAGGAGTTTCTAAACACTCTAATACGATGGGTCGACACGATATGTTTTGAAAAGAGGGTAAATGAAAATAATTTTACCCAAATTATATTTAGGTATAGAGAAGATATATATATTGGAATGAATATATATATATATATATTGGATATATTGGTTGTTTTTATAATCTAATTAGATTATAAAAATGTTATGTAAATAACCGATCAAAATTCAGAAAAGCATAATGAATTTAATTAAATCTGAAGTTAAAATCAGAGTTGAAATTTAAACCCTGGAATTTGAAAGGTGTTTGTAAATGGAGTTAAATTAAGTATATGAGAATTTTAAAATCCTGGGAGATTTTAAATTGTTTTACAAACATTGGAAGGATATTTCGAAAATGATTTCAAAATGGAAATGTTTAAATCTGGTTTTGAAAGTAATATAGTATTGAACTCATTTCGGTCGCTGGGAAATAAATTTCGATGTTGATCCGGACATCGTCAGTGTTCATTTTCGAGTTTCTAAGTGACGGATTACTACCAAAGATTTTGTTTTTGAATTGTTTTGAGAAAAGCAAAGTTGTTTAAAATTCCCCAGGAATAGACTATGAATTAAAAACAAATTTAAATAGAAAATTGTGAAAGCAAACTAGAATTGAATTGAAGCCAGTTAAGTGGTAAATGAAATTGAATTAGAATGATATCGAGATAAATTGGATTTGTGAGATAAGGAGTTGAAATAGAATTGGTTTGGTAAATTAAGAATTGGAATCGAGAATGGAACCTTGATTTGGATTTGAATTCGACTTAGGTATAAGCGAATGGTTGGGTTTGTGGATAAAAACATATTGGAGATGGCCCAGAGAGGCAAGTTGTAGTTGTACCGATTGACCAGTACAAAGGAGGTGCTAGCGGAATTTTTCAAAAAGTTAAAGTGTTAGAGAATTTTCAGAAATTTTGCAAATTTTGGTTAATAAGAATGAATTAACAATTTAATTGAAATTAAATTGGTTCAGTTGAAACTAAAGTTAAGAGGCGAACAAATTAATTCTAATCAGTTAGTAGGGTTTGTTTTCTAACTTAGCAATTTCGAGGACGAAATTATTTTAAGTGGGTAAGAATGTAACGACCCGTATTTTTCGGTATAATAATTAATCTATTTAATTATATAAATAGTGTTTAGAGAATTAAATGGTCGTTAAATTAAATTATATGATTATTTAATTAATTTAAATAATATAATAATATATTTAATTCAGAAATAATCAGAAATATTGGAATTTACAATATTCTGTGAATTGGATTATTTCTAAGATTTAATTCAGCTTAGAATTGAATTAGAATAACGAATATATTTAAATAACGATAGTTTGAACGTAGAATTATAATATAATTATAATCGAGCTCGAAATGACGCGGCAATTCGTAATTTGGCGATTCGAACTTTAAACGATTTAACTCAGATTTCTGTGAAACAAGAAACGTTAGGAGCTGGTGAAGTATATTTTTCTAATGGAAGAGAAAAATCGACATTTCGTCGCGTAGATTTTGATTTATGTCCAAATCAAATTTTAGAAAAGTCGCTGTGGAATTCCTTTATAATTTATAACGATATATAAAAGGAATTTCATTTTTAAATCGAATATCGATTTAATCGGGATCTGAAATATCAAGTTAGAAATTCATGTAAGAATATTCTAGAGCTGTATGATATTCAGTTGTGGATATATACTATAATATTTATTTATAAATATTAAATTTAATTATTTTTAAATATATTTGTATATTTAAAAGGGTTGTTTAGAGCTTTAAAAATAGCCAGTTTTGCAAACGACCTCGGAATTTGACGAAACCAATTTTGTTGGATCTGCAATATTAAATTATTGCTAGATTTCAATTTCCGTGATTTTTGAAGTCAGTATGTGGCCGTACCGACTTTTAATGTGAAATATAGTCGATAATTTGACCTTTAAAATATGCTTTATGAGCAAATGGAGTCGGAATTCGACGAAACCAGTTTTGTTGGGACCGTAATGTCGAACTGTAGCTGCATGTCCATTTTTCGTGATTTTTGGGGTATCGAACGGGATCATAACAATTTTTAGATGGCAAATACATTTTAAATTAATGGAAAAAAAAAAAAAAAATTATATAACCATCCTATAAATAGGTCTAAATTTTCCCTAACCTAATAATTTTCATTCCTCAGTCAACATCTCTTTCCGCCGTCATATTTTCATTCTCAAGAAAAAGAAAACCAAATCGTATTCTTCATAAAATCAAAACAATCCGAATAAATTCCCTAAAATCATGAAACCATTTTACTTGATTTCCTTATGTGATTCTCTTTAATTCGATACACCTTTTTCTGAGTTCGAATCCAATCTGTGCGCTATGAT
Organism: Allium sativum; assembly: GCA_030737875.1. Taxonomy (NCBI): domain Eukaryota; kingdom Viridiplantae; phylum Streptophyta; class Magnoliopsida; order Asparagales; family Amaryllidaceae; genus Allium; species Allium sativum. The sequence goes on along the minus strand of CM060915.1, from coordinate 495,695,452 downwards.
TTTTCAGCAGTAAGACTAGGGTTTAATCTTTTGTGGAGTTTTGGAGCTTCTATTCGTGAATCGAAGGATGATTTCGTATTTGGTGGTCACGGCGACATTAATGGCTGCGAGGAGATGTTGTAGTTGAGTTATGAGGGTTTTCGAGATCGAAGTCTGTCGCTGTTCTTACATACAGGAAGCGTGGGCCTGAGGTCGAGTATCTTTGGGGGGTGTCGCGATGTGAGATGAAGCCGGTGATGTTGTTTGCGGAGTTGTCGAAGCTGATGATCGGTGTTGGTGAACTTCGTGACTAGCAGAGGAATGGGTTCAGAAGTGTTGTAAAGGGAGAAGAAAGGGGCGTGAGGCATTGGCAGAAAGATGCGGTCCACCGCGAATATGATGAAGTGAAAGGGAAGAGCTGTAAGTAGCCCGTAACTTCCCCATGAAGGAAAGAGCAGATACTTTGAGAACAACACACAAATGAACGCAGACAGAAGAACATTTCATTGTTAATTACAACAATTCCATCAGATACAAGAATATACAGAGTATAAATGAATATTATACAACAGAAAAATATCAGAGATTACGATAAATTACATAGTAGCGGAAAATAATACAAAGCACAACTGAAGGTGATATATGGATACAGAGCTTTCCGGATATCATTCCAGCTGTAAACCAGGATCCTATGAATATAAATCTGCAAAACCAAAACTACTAGCTGCCCGTGTAGAAAATAGGGGCACCCAGAGTTTAGGTTAAAACAATAAACTCCAGGTCAGTCATGTGACTGGTGTGAGAACTAAAACAGTTATTTAAAGCTTTACTTTAAAAGAGAGTAATTCAAGGGACCACACCGTATAACACGGAACGGGTTTCCTCCCAAGAATACCAGTGCATAGAAAAGACAACGCAATGCTTTTTCGAAAAATGAAGCTATTATAAGACCCAGGTCCCATCACACAATGCAACGCAAGCCGGAGGATAGGGTTTTCCCTTATAATAGCCAAACATGCTTGGTACGTTTAAAACAAATCATTTGATATTATATTAAGTGTATAGTGTCAAAACAATTTCAATCATAAATATAAAATCGTAGACGGCATAGCATCCCATGCTACTATGTCGCCATACTAGGCTCTACAAATAAAGCCGAAATATCTCATATTGGAAATTGGATTTCCGTCATGAGTCGAGGCAAGGGGCAAGCTCCTCTCCGCTTTCGAGACACTCTAGCAAATGTCTCAGGACTACACACTCTGGGCTATCCTTGGATCTTCAGGGTCGGTCCTCTCTTACGTTTGAGGATTAATTATTCCTGAACACACGTTTCCCGGTCCTTACAAACTTAAAATCGAGGCGCCTCATCCAACAACCACATAGGTGAAAAGTATATAAATGTCAGGGCTGGTAAGTCACTGACACCACCAAAGCTAGAAAGAAACGTCGTGCTCTCCTTGCAGTCCTTATCCCGTTTTTAACTCATACCGAGGTGTGAGGCTCGCGAATTCACGTTATACACAAAGCTACGCCACAAAGGCCGTGCTTTGATCATCAACCACAAGAGTTTGCTTTTCAACAGAAGCCTTGATCCATGCAACTCAGCGTGCCACACAGGCAATTCATGCCATGCGATTGATATCTATCGATATATAACCTCTAAGCTCGTACGTCTCAGTGAAGGGCGTTAAGCAAGAGAATAAATTCTCCGCCGCCAAACAGATATATATTTAACAGAAATCAATCAACACAGAATAAAATCCAATGTCAGACACACAATCCATTTACAAGTTCGTTCTGGGTCTGAACGAAACCGGAGGCACTTTCCTCGCACATCCATCCATCTCCAAGTACGTCTGGACGATCACAAGCTGATTCCCTCATCTTGGGTGTACAGCCTAATCAAGATCATCAGTAATCACCCAAACGATGTGAAGACTTCCAGTCTTCAACCACCGTCTTCATCTTCGACATCTCGTCGAATTGGTTATTCAGAATGGGTATAAACCCGGCCTTCCCGGATAACCCGCGTATATAATAAACATGTGTTACACAAACACAACATACGCCTCATTCCAATTCAGAATATTCTTTTTATTCAAATTTTCACATTCTTAGGGAAAGGTCCCCATTAATTTTATCCAAGATAAATTCTTCTAAATTTATTCTTTAATCTTCCTTTAGATATCATTTCAAACCCTATTATGGTTTTTCAAACTAGTCGGGATTAGCGAACCACACCGAAGTAATTATTTATTTTATTTCTCAATCCCAAACTATTCATCCCATGAAGAAAAACTGGTAATACTCCATATCTAACACCACGGTGTTATCGGTAAAATTAATTACCATTTCACGTTCAAATCTAATTAAAAATTTAACTATCGCTTTAGAGCAAAACTGGTAATACTCCATTCTCGCTAACTTTCCAAATTTGATAATTTAAATTATTAATTCACATTTCAATCTAATTGCAGATTCATTAAAACTCCCTTTACTGGATTAAAGAACTAATGTCATTTTAAACATAGTTCACGATAAACCCAAATCACATTCTATTTATTATCGGGTTAAAGAACAAGTGTTATTTAAAACACCCTTCACGATAAACCCACAAATCAATTCTATTTACAACCCATTTCAAATCCAATTTATTTATTTAAAAATAAATGGGTTTTAATTTTAGTTCAAAACTAGTTCATTTCGATAAAAATCTATTTTTATCTTTTCAAATATGGAGTTTTTCATCCCAATTTTTCCCAAATCATTTCTTATGATTTTACACAAATTATTACTATTTTTAATAATTTTATCAAAGCCCATACAGCCGATTTCCATCAACGGCCATCGAACTGCACTTACATCGACCTTTTCTGAATTTGATTTGGACGTATCTCCAAATCCAACAGTTAGATTTCAAATTTCTAATATTTGTTAGAAAGCTCTTTTCGATACGAACCCAACGGTTCCGGTTTTAGGAGAATCCGACGGTCGGATCTCCCGTAATGTCCGTTCGAAGTCAATGGTCGAAATTTACGAACTGCCGCGGCGTGACGCATTCTATTCAGGCCAATATATTATATATATATAATATATATATATATATATATATATATGTAATATATATATTTTGTTGATTTCTATTCAAAACGAATTTTATAAATAGTTTTAAATTCGTTTCAAAAACATTTCAACTTCCATTTCCAATTCAAATCAAAATTGAATTTTTCCTTATAAATTCGTTTTAAAATTCATCTCAATTCAATTCAAATTTCAATTCAATTTGAATTCATTTCAAATTCCATTTTTTTGAATTTCTTCTTATATTCAATTCGATTCTAATTCGTTATATATTCAATTCAATTCGAATTTCTTTTATATTCAATTCAATTCGAAAAACGAATATAATCGATATAAATATCGTTCGCGTCAAAATAGCGCATATCTAATCAACACGGCTTTATATATTTCAATAATTATGTTATTCTATTCAACAAATGAATATTTATCCTATTCAATACATGAATCTATATTTTTGTCAACACATGACTAATCTCAACGAATGAGTACTATCCACGTGTGACTATTTTTGTTATTTAATATATTTTATAAAAATTATGGTATCTATCGTTTGATTTCAAATCAGACTCCAACCGTAAATTAGTAAGAGAACGATTCCCTGAATATTAACCCCGAAGGCCGAAACCAACATCAGATCAATATCCAGGAGACCACTCATCTTATCTATTTTGCAGTTAGTTTCTAATTTTATATATGATAAAGATGTAAATTTTATCGTTAAAATATTTCGTTCAACACATGACTAATCTCAACGGATGAGTACTGTCAACATATGAACCTTTATTTTATAATATAAAGATGTAAATTTTATTGTTAAAATATTTCGTTCAACACATGACTAATCTCAACGGATGAGTACGGTCAACACATGAACCTTTATTTTATAATATTCTTTATTTTCTAAATTGGAATGAGGCCCAATCAATCACCATATAGCGTTAACTATATGGATTCCATACAGCACATGTATATAATAGCAACGATACCAAATCAACCATCATCCAAAGTGCACTACACTGCATAAGCATCAAATATAGATATCTAGCGCTTATAACAGCCAGTCAATCAATCGATCGACATACAACTAATTATTGGGATTAGTGTATGTCATATATTATCCCAATACCCGTGTGGGGTTTTAAACAATCAAACAAAGATTTTATTTGTGCAGTTCGGCGATGTGTAAAATTTATCGTCCCAATCTATGTCCTTCAAATAGGTGTACATAAACAAACCGTCTGGTTTGTAAATGAATATTTATTTATTCATATTCACGTTAAAAATTATATTTTTAACGACCAAATTATTCTATTCAACCTACGAATATTCTATTCGGTCCATTTATTAAACAAAATGATATCTTTATTTTTCTAACTTATTTTAGAAAATTTCGACGGCATAACGGCACGATACTAGAAACGGGACAAGGCCTAGCCTTATCCCCGGTCTAATAATGGCCCACGCCATACACATATCAATCAAATCCATTTCATTTCACCAAACAATCAAATTCAAATCAAATAATCTAACGAACCACAAAACCAAACAAACAAGTCCATGGTCTGTGGACGATGGTGTCGGGTGCTACTAAACACCGTCTGCATCCTAGTATATATTTATATAACTAGAAAAGAAAAGTTAAAGTGAGAAGTTCTCACCTTTGGGATCCACTCCGCCGTGCTTTATTTCTGAATGGTTCGGATTTGCCCCAAAATTCCAATGCGATCTTTTCCCGCTGTTCATAGTAAAAACCACATTTTTATTTCAACGCTTCTATAAAAATAATATTTTTATTTATCTCTACTTATAGATAAAAATTCTATTTTTATACGGCTACTATATAGATAAGAATTCTATTTTTATCACGTTGTATACAATAAAAAGATTATATTTTTACAACGCTATGTATATTAAAAAGATTATATTTTTACACAAAGCAGTTCTAATTTTATTTTCAAAGCAGTGTGGATTCTATATTTTAAAACAAGGTTAAATTTCTATTTGAAAACAATGTAATTTTCTCTTTTAAAACAAAGAAATTTCCTCTTTCATAACAAAGTAATCTTATCTTTTAAAACAATGTAATTGTCTCTTAAAAAAACAAAGTAATTTTCTCTTTAAAAATCAAAGTAATTACATCAAGAAAATAGGGTTTGTTACCATCTCTTTCACATTGAAATCGGCCCAGGGAAATCGAAAGTCGCTCATCGCCTAGGATTTGGGATTCCAGCCACCACGAGGCGTCTGAGGAGGATCGGTCTTCACCACGAGAAGCAGCTACAAGAGAACCCTCGGCGCCCCCTAACACTGGCGAGCTCGATCGCCAGCAGCGGCGGCGAAACGGACCCGAACGCCTGTCCTTTGGGAGCAAAATCTGAGTGGTTCCCTAAGTGAAAATCGATCAGGGTTGTTGGATCTTGAAGCGTGGAAGAAGCTCTTCCATTTTCGGTTTTGAAGTCGGGTTTAATTCGAATCAGATTATGAGGATTTGGGGGATTTCTTTTTGACCTAAATCGACCGTTAATTTTGAAAGAGGAGGCGCGATGGAGCGTTGACCATAGGCTGAGAGTAATGAGGGTTTGACTTAGCTTTGACCCTCTTATATATTTAATTTAATTTTTATTTTCCATCAAAAAGTTACCTTTTATTTCGGCCTCTAAACGAGACCCACAGTCTGTCATCCATAGCTAATTACCCCCATTCCGAACACAATGGGATATGTATCGTAGACTGATTTGATCGTTTCGATCTGTTTCTGTCAAAATCAACATATAACTCTATATATTGAATTTGAACACGCATTTCAATTTACCGGGGTCACATACTAACTCGAAAAATTCAAAAAATATATTTTCTAGCTTTGTATTGACGATACGGTCCTAACAAAACTAATTTCGTCGAATTCTGAGACCGTTAGAAAAATGGCCATTTTCCAGTCGATTAAAATCAACTGAAACTGGTCAAACACGTTTTCCTTTGCCACACCCACATATTGATTCGAAAAATTATGAAATTTGGAATCTAGAAATAACTTGACATCACGGATCCAACAAAAGTTGTTTCGTCGAATTCCGAGGTCGTTTGCAAAATTCCCATTTTTAAGGGTCTGAATTCCATAGCGACTATTCTGAAATTTCAATTGGACATATCTTTTGATCCCCGCTATGAAATTTCAATTTTTCGGATTCGTTGGGAAGATATTCACAAATAGATCCTATTATTTTCGGTTTCGCTAAAATCCGGATTGTTTTGCAACCGGTATGTTCAATTGAAGTTTGAAATCGAATTATCGAATTACCGCGCCATTTTCAATTCCTTTTATAATTATATATAATTATTTATATTCTAACGACGACGTATATAATATATACGTTCGATTCTATTCAAAATAAATTTCTCGTCGATGTTATTTAAAATAATTCATTTTAAATATTCAAAATTCGCTAAAATTGCCAAAATAAAATTTTAAACTGGCCCAGATTTTTGGGTTATTACAATCTCCCCCACTTAAAACTTTTCGTCCACGAAAAGGAACGAAGCCGAAAGTTGTTTAACAATTCAACCCAACTTTCATTATTTTGATTACGGCTTAAGTTCTTCGACATTTCAGTTTCTAAGAACTTTTCAACTTTTTCAAAAATTTGGCTAACACCCTAAATTTTCGAAAAATTTCGCCATAACCTCCCCTGCACCGGGAGCACCGGGAAAATCCCGAAATTGCCATACAGGCCTTCTGATCTCAAAAAGAAAAAGAAAAAGCCAAGCGACTAGCCAATCGGCTCATAAAATCATCATCACCCAAACAAAACAGTAAATTATAGTAAACTTGTACCTATTTGTCGGCCAAACAAATTTTATTCTCTGCTCTAGCCTCCTTGTTATGACCTGTTCAATGTAAGCTCATGTATATGCAAGCAAATGCGACCAATTTTCAATACAATTCAATATTTGATACAATTAGGCATAATGGTTCAAAATTATCAAACAAATAACAAACAACACAACCATCAATCTATTAGTGAATTAGAATTCCAAATTCATAATTTTGATACATATATACAGAAAATCATGGTTTTGATGCCAAATCACAATCAATAAATCTATCTATATACGTTTTGGTTCTCACACCAGCCTGATGGAAATATATAGATATCATACCTTCGAAACACGAACACAAATTCTAATGATGATATATCAATCATCAGAATCATCTCTGGGTGTCTAGAATGTGATTCTATATCTATCCAGTATATTAAAACTTCGAATATACGTTCAGGACGCGTATATGCAAAATCTTTATATATTGGATTATCCAAATTCAATATAAATAAATATTCAAATACGTATAAAATGGTTTAAATTTCAAAACAAAATTGTTTTCATTTGAAAAATATACTCTTCACACTCGTTCTAGGATACTACTGATCCTATCTCTAACTGGATATTACTAATCCAATATCTGATGAATTCTTTCCTATGGTTCTAATGTGTCTTGTTCTCGAGCTCTGTAAACCAAAGCTCTGATACCACTGTAAGTAACCCGTAACTCCCCCATGAAGGAAAGAGCGGATACTTTGAGAACAACACACAAATGAATGCAGATAGAAGAACATTTCATTGTTAATTACAACAATTCCATCAGATACAAGAATATACAGAGTATAAATGAATATTATACAACAGAAAAATATCAGAGATTACGATAAATTACATAGCAGCGGAAAATAATACAAAGCACAACTGAAGGTGATATACGGATACAGAGCTTTCCGGATATCATTCCAGCTGTAAACCAGGATACTGTGAATATAAATCTGCACAACCAAAACTACTAGCTGCCCGTGTAGAAAATAGGGGCACCCAGAGTTTAGGTTAAAACAATAAAATCCAGGTCAGTCATGTGACTGGTGTGAGAACTAAAACAGTTATTTAAAGCTTTACTTTAAAAGAGAGTAATTCAAGGGACCACGCCGTATAACACGGAACGGGTTTCCTCCCAAGAATACCAGTGCATAGAAAAGACAACGCAATGCTTTTTCGAAAAATGAAGCTATTATAAGACCTAGGTCCCATCACACAATGCAACGCAAGCCGGAGGATAGGGTTTTCCCTTATAATAGCCAAACATGCTTGGTACGTTTAAAACAAATCATTTGATACTTTAATAAGTGTATTGTGTCAAATCAATTTCAATCATAAATATAAATCATAGACGGCATAGCATCCCATGCTACTATGTCGCCATATTAGGCTCTACAAATAAAGCCGAAATATCTCGTATTGGAAATTGGATTTTCGTCATGAGTCAAGGTAAGGGGCAAGCTCCTCTCTGCTTTCGAGACACTCTAGCAAATGTCTCAGGACTACACACTCTGGGCAATCCTTGGATCTTCAGGGCCGGTCCTCTCTTACGTTTGAGGATTAATTATTCCTGAACACACGTTTCCCGGTCCTTACAGACCTAAAATCGAGGCGCCTCATCCAACAACCACATAGGTGAAAAGTATATAAATGTCAGTGCTGGTAAGTCACTCCACCAAAGCTAGAAAGAAACGTCGTGTTCTCCTTGCAGTCCTTATCCTGTTTTTAACTCATACCGAGGTGTGAGGCTCGCGAATTCACGTTATACACAAAGCTACGCCACAAAGGCTATGCTTTAATCATCAACCACAAGAGTTTGCTTTTCAACAGAAGCCTTGATCCATGCAACTCAGCGTGCCACACAGGCAATTCATGCCATGCGATTGATATCTATCGATATATAACTTCTAAGCTCGTACGTCTTAGAGAAGGGCGTTAAGCAAGAGAATAAATTCTCCGCCGCCAAACAGATATATATTTAACAGAAATCAATCAACACAGAATAAAATACAATGTCAGGCACACAATCCATTTACAAGTTCATTCTGGGTCTGAACGAAACCGGAGGCACTTTCCTCGCACATCCATCCATCTCCAAGTACGTCTGGACGATCACCAACTGATTCCCTCATCTTGGGTGTACAGCCCAATCAAGATCATCAGTAATCACCCAAACGATGTGAAGACTTCCGGTCTTCAACCACCGTCTTCATCTTCGACATCTCGTCGAATTGGTTATTCAGAATGGGTATAAACCCGGCCTTCCCGAATAACCCGCGTATATAACAAACACATGTTACACAAACACAACATACGCCTCATTCCAATTCAGAATATTCTTTTTATTCAAATTTTCACATTCTTAGGGAAAGGTCCCCATTAATTTTATCCAAGATAAATTCTTCTAAATTTATTCTTTAATCTTCCTTTGGATATCATTTCAAACCTTATTATGGTTTTTCAAACTAGTCGGGATTAGCGAACCACACCGAAGTAATTATTTATTTTATTTCCCAATCCCAACCTATTCATCCCATGAAGAAAAACTGGTAATACTCCATATCTAACACCACGGTGTTATCGGTAAAATTAATTACCATTTCACGTTCAAATCTAATTAAAAATTTAACTATCGCTTTGGAGCAAAACTGGTAATACTCCATTCTCGCTCACTTTCCAAATTTGATAATTTAAATTATTAATTCACATTTCAATACAACTGCAGATTCATTAAAACCCCCTTTATTGGGTTAAAGAACTAATGTCATTTTAAACATAGTTCACGATAAACCCAAATCACATTCTATTTATTATCGGGTTAAAGAACAAGTGTTATTTAAAACACCCTTCACGATAAACCCACAAATCAATTCTATTTACAACCCATTTCAAATCCAATTTATTTATTTAAAAATAAATGGGTTTTAATTTTAGTTCAAAACTAGTTCATTCGATAAAAATCTATTTTTATCTTTTCAAATATGGAGTTTTTCATCCCAATTTTTCCCAAATCATTTCTTATGATTTTACACAAATTATTACTATTTTTTATAATTTTATCAAAGCCCATACAGTCGATTTCCATCAACGGCCATCGAACTGCACTTACATCGACCTTTTCTGAATTTGATTTGGACGTATCTCCAAATCCAACCGTTAGATTTCAAATTTCTAATATTTGTTAGAAAGCTCTTTTCGATACGAACCCAACGGTTCCGATTTTAGGAGAATCCGACGGTCGGATCTCCCGTAATGTCCGTTCGAAGTCAATGGTCGAAATTTACGAACTGCCGCGGCGTGGCGCATTCTATTCAGGCCATTATATTATATATAATATATATATATATATAATATATATTTCGTCGAATTCTATTCAAAACGAATTTTATAAATAGTTTTAAATTCGTTTCAAAAACATTTCAACTTCCATTTCCAATTCAAATCAAAATTGAATTTTTCCTTATAAATTCGTTTTAAAATTCATCTCAATTCAATTCAAATTTCAATTCAATTTGAATTCATTTCAAATTCCATTTTTTTGAATTTCTTCTTATATTCAATTCGATTCTAATTCGTTATATATTCAATTCAATTCGAATTTCTTTTATATTCAATTCAATTCGAAAAACGAATATAATCGTTATAAATATCGTTCGCGTCAAAATAGCGCATATCTAATCAACACGGCTTTATATATTTCAATAATTCCATTATTCTATTCAACAAATGAATATTTATCCTATTCAATACATGAATCTATATTTTTGTCAACACATGACTAATCTCAACGAATGAGTACGGTCCACGTGTGACTATTTTTGTTATTTAATATATTTTATAAAAATTATGGTATTTATCGTTTGATTTCAAATCAGACTCCAACCGTAAATTATTAAGAGAACGATTCCCTGAATATTAACCCCGAAGGCCGAAACCAACATCAGATCAAATATCCAGGAGACCACTCATCTTATCTATTTTCCAGTTAGTTTCTAATTTTATATATGATAAAGATGTAAATTTTATCGTTAAAATATTTCGTTCAACACATGACTAATCTCAACGGATGAGTACTGTCAACACATGAACCTTTATTTTATAATATAAAGATGTAAATTTTATTGTTAAAATATTTCGTTCAACACATGACTAATCTCAACGGATGAGTACGGTCAACACATGAACCTTTATTTTATAATATTCTTTATTTTCTAAATTGGAATGAGGCCCAATCAATCACCATATAGCGTTAACTATATGGATTCCATGCAGCACATGTATATAATAGCAACGATACCTAATCCACCATCATCCAAAGTGCACTACACTGCATAAGCATCAAATATAGATATCTAGCGCTTATAACAGCCGGTCAATCAGTCGATCGACATACAACTAATTATTGGGATTAGTGTATGTCATATATTATCCCAATACCCGTGTGGGGTTTTAAACAATCAAACACAGATTTTATTTGTGCAGTTCGGCGATGTGTAAAATTTATCGTCCCAATCTATGTCCTTCAAATAGGTGTACATAAACAAACCGTCCGGTTTGTAAATGAATATTTATTTATTCACATTCACGTTAAAAATTATATTTTTAATGACCAAATTATTCTATTCAACCTACAAATATTCTATTTGGTTCATTTATTAAATAAAATGATATCTTTATTTTTCTAACTTATTTTAGAAAATTTCGGCGGCATAACGGCATGATACTAGAAACGGGACACGGCCTAGCCTTATCCCCGGTCTAATAATGGCCCACGCCATACACATATCAATCAAATCCATTTCATTTCACCAAACAATCAAATTCGTATCAAATAATCTAACGAACTACACAACCAAACAAACAAGTCCATGGTCTGTGGACGATGGTGTCGGGTGCTACTAAACACCGTCTGCATCCTAGTATATATTTATATAACTAGAAAAGAAAAGTTAAAGTGAGAAGTTCTCACCTTTGGGATCCACTCCGCCGTGCTTTATTTCTGAATGGTTCGGATTTGCCCCAAAATTCCAATGCAATCTTTTCCCGCTGTTTATAGTAAAAAACCACATTTTTATTTCAACGCTTCTATAAAAATAATATTTTTATTTATCTCTACTTATAGATAAAAATTCTATTTTTATACGGCTACTATATAGATAAGAATTCTATTTTTATCACGTTGTATACAATAAAAATATTATTTTTTTACAACGCTATATATATTAAAAAGATTATATTTTTACACAAAGCAGATCTAATTTTATTTTCAAAGCAGTGTGGATTCTATATTTTAAAACAAGGTTAAATTTCTATTTGAAAACAATGTAATTTTCTCTTTTAAAACAAAGAAATTTCCTCTTTCAAAACAAAGTAATCTTCTCTTTTAAAACAATGTAATTTTCTCTTAAAAAAACAAAGTAATTTTCTCTTTAAAAAACAAAGTAATTACATCAAGAAAATAGGGTTTGTTACCATCTCTTTCACGTTGAAATCGGCCCAGGGAAATCGAAAGTCGCTCATCGCCTAGGGTTTGGGATTCCAACCACCACGAGGCGTCTGAGGAGGATCGGTCTTCACCACGAGAAGCAGCTACAAGAGAACCCTCGGCGCCCCTAACACTGGCGAGCTCGATCGCCAGCAGCGGCGGCGAAACGGACCCGAACGCCTGTCCTTTGGGAGCAAAATCTGAGTGGTTCCCCAAATGAAAATCGATCAGGGTTGTTGGATCTTGAAGCATGGAAGAAGCTCTTCCATTTTTGGTTTTGAAGTCGGGTTTAATTCGTATCAGATTATGAGGATTTGGGGGATTTCTTTTTGACCTAAATTGGCCGTTAGTTTAGAAAGAGGAGGCGCGATGGAGCGTTGACCATAGGCTGAGAGTAATGAGGGTTTGACTTTGCTTTGTCCATCTTATATATTTAATTTAATTTTTATTTTCCATCAAAAAGTTACCTTTTATTTCGGCCTCTAAACGAGAGCCACCGCCTGTCGTCCATAGCTAATTACCCCCATTCCAAACACAATGGGATATGTATCATGGACTGATTTGATCGTTTCGATCTGTTTCCGTCAAAATCAACATATAACTCTATATATTGAATTTGAACACGCATTTCAATTTACCGGGGTCACACACTAACTCGAAAAATTCAAAAAAAATATTTTCTAGCTTCGTTATGACGATACGGTCCTAACAAAACTTATTTCGTCGAATTCCGAGACCGTTAGAAAAATGGCCATTTTCCAGTCGATTAAAATCAACTGAAACTGGTCAAACACGTTTTCCTTTGCCACGCTCACATATTGATTCGAAAAATTATGAAAATTGGAATCTAGCAATAGCTTGACATCAAAGATCCAACAAAAGTGGTTTCGTCGAATTCCGAGGTCGTTTGCAAAATTCCCATTTTTAAGGGCCTGAATTCCATAGCGACTATTCTGAAATTTCAACTGGACATATCTTTTGATCCCCGCTATAAAATTTCAATTTTTCGGATTCGTTGGGAAGATATTCACAAATAGATCCTATTATTTTCGGTTTCGCTAAAATCCGGATTGTTTTGCACCCGGTATGTTCAATTGAAGTTTGAAATCGAATTATCGAACTACCGCGCCATTTTCAATTCCTTTTATAATTATTTATATTCTAACGACGATGTATATAATATATACGTTCGATTCTATTCAAAATAAATTTCTCGTCGATATTATTTAAAATAATTCATTTTAAATATTCAAAATTCGCTAAAATTGCCAAAATAAAATTTTAAAATGGCCCAGTTTTTTGGGTTATTACAAGAGCAGTGTGTTTGGAATAAACAGGAAGATGGAGTGCAGACTTTATGTAAAAGGGGGAAGGCTAATGTTGTAGGAGCAGCGAAGTCAAATGTTATAGGAGGAGGACATTGTCGAGCTTGATGTGAAAGGAAAGGTTGTTAAGTTTAGTTGAAAAGGGAGCCGTGAAGTTGTTTTACAAATTGGTGATGAAAAGAAGGAGGAGTTATGAGCCATGAAAGATCGGCTAATGGTGTTACAGGAAGTGGAGTATGAAGATTTCCAGAGAGGGAGGAAGATGAATTTGGTACGTGCGGGCCTAATATGTTAACAATGGTGATGGGCCTTGGTTAAATAGCAAGCCCAGAAATCATTTAAAACATAAATTTTTATTTAATTAAATTAAAGTATCAACTTAGAAAAATTAATATCTTACGTGTACATGATCAGAATTCAGCAAAAAAAATCCGTTGGGATCATATGGACGGGGGCTCAACAATGGAACTGACTGAGAGTGAAATGAAGCTCGTTACAATTTATAGTGAAATAAATTATCCGTCCGAATCAAGTGATGGTTATCGTTATTAACGATGATCGTCCAATGTGAGTAAAACTCACCAACTCTGAATAGTTATATTTTTATAACATATTTTAAGAACTTTTAATCATCTGTTGATTGTTGTGTGTTAACTGTTTGGTTGAATTGCATGTGTATTGGTTGAAATTATTGATAACGATATATATATATAAATCGTTAATCAAATATTTGTTCTGTTTAGCAGAATATTTCATAGTGAAATGAAATCGATGTTAATTATATTGTTTAACATCTGTGGATGCAGGGAAACAGGTTGGAGGAATCCAATTGGATTCCTCAACATTTATTTTACTGTTTTTCGTATATTGTGATATATGATGTGATATATAATCTGTTGTTGATTATGTGTGTTTGAATGATATAGATCACTGTTGTTTGGTATTTTAAATACCGCAAGAAAACCCTGGGATGAAAAAGGAGAATTTCAATAACTATATTGAAATAATATATTATATAAAATCGAAAGGTTTTATATAGAAGGAAGATTTCCAACTGTATATTGAAATAGAATATTTATAAAAAAAGGATTTTATATAAAGGAATATTTATAAAATCAAGGGATTTTATAAAGGAAATTATTTGTAAAACAAATAGATTTGAAAAAGAGAGATATTGTAAACCATTTACAAATAGAAATGAAAAGGATATATTTGTAAACCATTTACAAATAGGTTGGGAAAGGGAATATTTGTAAAAAAAACATTTACAAATAGAGTTGAAAAGAAAATATTTATTTGTTAAATAAATAGGATTGGAAAAGAATATTTATTTGTTAAATAAATAGAGTTATAAAAGGAGATATTTATTTAGAAAATAAATAGAGTTATTAAAGGGATTTATTGGGAAATGCAAAGAATGTCATATAAAGAAATATTTGGCAAATGAATAGAATTTTACATCAAGAAAGTTTAGACCCGTGCTTCGCACACAGGTATAAGAGGATATAGATTTAGAGCAAAGATTTTAAATAGATTCTGTTCTAACCGACAGATTGAGAAGATTAATTTATAAATATAAAATATTTATCACCGGATAAATAGAATATATAAGTTAGGACTTATATAGAGAAGTAAGAATCGATTTCAACATCGATATTTGAAACTGAATATGGACGCAAAGTTAATCAAAGGAGTTAATCAAAATGTTTTAATCAAAATGAGTTAGAGGAGTTAATCGATTGGAGTTAGAGTTAATCGATTAGTGTTAGAATTAATCGATTAGAGATAGAGTTAACCAGTTTGAGTTAATCAGTTAGAGTTAATCGATTAGAGTTAAATCGAACTAGAGTTATTCGAATAGAGTTAATCGAACAAGAGTTAGTCGAATATTTGTATATCGAATAGAGTTAATTGAATTAAAGTAAGTCGGATTAGAGTTAATCGAATATTAGTTATTCGAAAGGAGTTAATCGAATATTAGTTATTCGAAAGGAGTTAATCGAATATTAGTTATTCGAAAGGAGTTAATTGATAAGAGTAAATTAGTTAGAGTTAATTGAATAAAGTTAATCCAGTAGGGTAAATCAAATAGAGTTAATAGAATTGAGTTAATCAAAAAGGAGTTAACTGATAAGAGAAAATCGATTAGAGTTAATCGAATAGTGTTAATTGAATAGAGTTATTCTAATATAGGTTATTCGAAGAAGAAAGATTATCGAATATAGTTTATTCAAAGGAAAGAGTTATCGAATAGAGATTTATTCTAAAGAGAGTTACGTAAGGAAGTTTGTTAAAGATTTAAAATATAAACTTTGACTATTTCGAAGTTAAAACGTTGTTTAGTTAAGGTCGAGGTAATTATACCCTAACTTGATTGACTTCCTTCTTAACTAAAGAATGGTAAGGTTTGATAGTGAAGTTTGGTTAAGTGAATATAGTTAATGAAGGTAATGGTGAATTGGCATAGCGATGTTTTATTTCAACATCTGTTTAAATCCAAGGAATGAGTTTTGGAAACGTTTTCCAAATATAATCAGAGATATTTTCTAATCATAGAAAATGAAATGTTGGATGGTAAAGACTAATGGAATGACAGTGATACGTGGAAAGGAGATGGAAATGTTTTCCAATGATTAATAACATATATTTTCTAAATTTAGAAAATAAGAATTTCTGTATATATATATATATATATATATGCAAAAATAGGAAATGGAGAATGAATAAATTAATGATAAATTAATTTAAGAGAAAATGTTGAATGTTGATTGATCGATAAAATTTCCATCTGGAAATATTATCGTTGTTAGCACACGTGTTTTTCTTTGATAGTTAAATCACAGACTATCAAAATTTTAACCATTTTTCCATCGTCAATACGGAGAGACCAGTTGGATTCTTATCCAAAGAACCACTCCGTATTGGCATAAGCGTTGCGAATCATATATGCCAAAGATAATTGAAGACGGAGTAAAGTGCAAGGGCTGTTATATAAATCTTATGTAAAGATTGCCTAAGATGGATGTACTGAATAGTGCCTTCGGTTTGTCCAGTCCCAGGACGACCTGTATGGAAGAATGTCTGACAGAGTATATTTAATAGATCGCGTAAGTTGATCTCTTCAAACATATTTACGTTTGGTGGCGGAGGAATTCATTTCTCTTAGCTGTATACCCGTGGTATTTTTGGGGAAATCAATTTTTGATTTGGTAGGTATGACGACGTGACATTCAAAACGAATAAATGTGTGATCTGTCAGAGATAAGTGTGTCCTCTAGCCTCACAACCGGGAAATGACAAAAGTCGGGCATGCAGCATGGCTATGTAGGTCGCACCTATTAGGGTGTATAATCACCTGATCTAGAGTTTCATTTACTTCTAAAAATCTATTGTCAATGTTGTCCCATTAGGGAAACGGTTGCTGATCCCAACCGTTGGTGATATACATTCGATACACTCAAGCGAAATGAGTGGTCGGTCATGTGTGGCCGGGTTGCAAGATGTTCTTGTTGAACCCAGTGTATTCCTCTCTAGAGGTACACTAGCGAAAGGTGGTTCCATACCTTGTCATAGTTGGAAATCCACCACCCAATACGTGCTTACGGTTTTGATTGTATACTATATTTGTAGAACGTGAGATGAAATAGCTTCTGGTAGATAATTATTATATTGTGGTTGATAGACATTATTATAATATCAAAATAATTTTGATATAAAGATTAGTTTTGATTCTCATAAGGGAAAAACCCGTTCCGTTATACGGCGTTGTCTTATGAGATATCATTTTATTGCTCAGCCTATTTTAAACTGTTTTACTCACACCAATCCCATGACTGACCCGGAGTTTATTTTGTTTTGTTTTCCCTAAACTCTTGGGTGCCCAATTTTGTACGGGCAGTCAAGTAGTCGGGATATACATATATACTTGAAGAGCTAGAGTATGGGGCTTAAGAATTATATAGCTATGGTTATTTCCGCTGTGTTGTAAGTGTTGTACTTTGGAAATGATATGTATATTCAAGTACAGATTTATATTTCAAAGTTATATTATATATTATATGTTATTCGTTCCGCTGTGAGGTTCATGTTACTCTGATGTTGTGTTGTTCTTCTTCTTCTATTCTAAGTTTCTATCTTATCTATTCTCACCCTCTGTTTTTCTTTCTATTATTTTTCTGATTTCCAGTGTAATGTGGGTTAGACTTGTGTTATTTAGTTTGCTAAAATTGGACCGGAATTTCGGGACACTACAGAACCCAGATTCGGGTATTCAATAGATAACCACAATTCCACTGCTGGTATTTAATAAAAGTCCCAAACCAAACCCAGATTCAGGTATTAATGACAGAGAACCAGAAATCCACTTCTGACATTTGTAATTTTGGTGTCTATTCCAGGCTTATTATTTAAAGCAAAGGTTGTAAATGTTTCAAGTGTTCCCTTTGATCTTTGATTTGATTCATGAGGCATTTTTCCTGAGCACACAACTCATGTGCGAGCACACAGTCTTGCCTGAGCACACAGCTCGCGTGCAGGCACACATCTTGCATGAGCACATAGCTCGGGTGAGCACACAACTAGTGTGTGATCATACATCTCGTATGAGCACATAGCTCGGGTGCGAGCACACGGCTCGTGGGAGCACACAACTTGAGTGAGCACACAACTCGGGTCCGAGCAAACAACTCGTTGGAGCACACAGTTGGGGGGGTGAATGATCAAAAAGGGTTGCAAATTATGAACACACTTGGTTATAGCTGAAATTCTCCAAAAGGATTAGTGCATTGCTTGAATTTAAAGAAGTGTTGCCAAAATCTTGTAGGAAACCTAACCATTCCTCAGAAGTGCAGGGCATGAAGACGACACATGACCTGGAATCCTGCAAATGCGACACATGACCCAGAGATTGTCCTTGATTTTGCGTTATATTTGCGATGACAGTGCAGTCCATGACTGGATCTTTAAAAGTGCAAACTTGTGCAGAGAACTCATTAGAAAGTTGCTTCTAGCAGTAGATGGTTTTCTTTTGATACTAACATAGCAGCCGCTCCTTGAAGTGTCACTGTAAATAATCGACATCGAACAGCCCCCGAAGCATCGTAAAGATCCTTTTGGCTATCAAAAGCCATGAGTTGATCGTCTAGGTCAGTAGCCCCACGATATTTTATGGTAGGGATTTTCACTTGTGGTGGTATTATTATGTTCATGATTTCGTCAGTGAAGGGGCTACTCTTTCATTATTGTTAATCTATTTATCCGGGGTTCCCTTTCACTTGATTTTAAGTAGGTTTTTGATGGTCTTCTCTGCCATACCCTTGAGGTAGGCTTCCAAGTTTTTATTGTTTGATCTTTCGGTACTGGATTCTCTTGTAGTCAAGCTTCCAGACTACTCTTTTCCTTTGCTATGTTGGCTTTCTTTGTAACCCACCTCTGCAAGAATAGGTCTTCCCGTCCTAAAGGAAGTCAAATTGGTTTTCTTTCTCCCTGCACCTTGTTGGATAGCTACATTTCTCCTTGGAGACTTAACTTTGTCCCCCTGACTTAGTTTTGTGCTATCTGAAGACTTTTTTTGTTGAGTATTCCCCCATAAGCTCTACATTTCAAGAAGTTGTTGTTTTAGGGCCTTGATCCTGCTGGCATTCTAATCTACATAATTCAAGCTTAGAGTTTGTGCTGGCATAGAAGATCCGCCTGCTACTGCAGCATTTGGATTAAACGATGGGGCTACGTTTCCTTCCATTTTGGACACCTTTGTTGATGTTTGATCGCTTCTGCGTGAAACTAAACCGCTTTGTAGATTTGATGGTGATCTAGTTCGGCTATCAAATTCTGGAGGTGACATCGTTTTTTATTCTGCTTGATAGATTTCTATCCCAAAGGTTTGGACCAAACTCTCTTCAATAAACCGCCTTGTAGAATCAATCTATAAAGCTAAATGTAATGCTTCCAATGCATTATTTTCTCCTTTCGTTAAGATCGGGGGTTCTTCAATTTTCAGATTTGCTGAGGTGACATTTGAAAGTATGGTATCTTAACAGACGATGCATTGGAATCTTCCCCCTAATTCTCTTTCGGTCTAACCATATTCAACTGAGTCTAAAAGTATTTCATTTTGATGGGATATGGAATAAGGGCGGTGGGTCAAGCCCCCCTTCTAGCGCCAAAATGTTAACGTTATTTCCCTTCAGCATTGAAATATAGGTTTAGGGTTACAGAACTACAATAATCTAGTCCTTTTGAGATTTGACTGTATTCACCATTCCTTGGATATCAAGATCCTAAGTCCGAAGATAAGTTGTTCTTTCTTCAAGAGGCGAGTATCGCACTTACAAGAGTTAAGTATCAAAAGTCATCTCGGGATAGGACATCAACATTCGTTACTAATTGGAGCTTGAATACGCATTAAGGTAGGTTAGGTAATTACTTGGTATATTTGATTAAGGAGTGTTAACATACATGAGCATTATAGTGTGCAGGATAATATGCGAAATAGTAAGAACACAACAATATAGAGTGGTCTGGCTGGGGTTGAACCTACGTCCACTTCGAAGACTTTAAGGATTGTATTCACAGTTAAGGTTGCAACGGAAATCCCTAATTTGATTTACAAATTGGATTGTATGCTCTTAGAATAGAATACAAGATTTGAAAATGAGAAAAGTCCCCTAAAACATGACATATGGAGTCTTATTTATACACAATTTGGTCCCCCTTCGGCAATGATCAGGTAGGAAGCCTGCATCTGCCTCCATCCTTTGGTGTCGGCTTCCCTCATATCTCTCGATATCGGCTTCTTTGGTATCGGCCTTCCTCAAAAGTTCTTTGTATCGATGATGGTCTTCCTATTAGTGTCTTCTGGTTTCAGCACCCTAGCTTCGGAAATGTCTTTTTAGTGTCGGCTATCCCCCAGGATTTGCTTTTACTCCTCTCTTTGTGTTTTTGGCAATGGTATCGATACTAAGCCTATTGGTATTGATAGCACTTTGTTTTCCCATCTATTCTGTGGTTGGCTCCATGCTTCCATTTAACCTTTAGTGTCGTGTTCTACTTCCGCTTTGTGTGATATTGCTCATATTAGTACTGGTATTTGGCATCATTTCCCCATTCAATGTGTTAACTTTTGGTATCGCCTCTATGCTTTAAACCTTTTTCCTACCCACTTAATATTGGTCTTCGTGCTTCTTCTTTTATTCTTCTTGTTTTGGTTCTGCCTTCAATGACTTCGGCTTTCTGGTATTGGGTTTTGCTTCTGTTTCTTATGCTAATGAAGACGCCCTTGCATATTGGTATCGATGCTGAAATTGCTGTTATCAATAGTTTCCCGTTGCTTTATCATATGCGTTTTTCGCTCTTCATTTTCTTTTTTGAGTTTGGTTTCGGTCCCATGCCTACTTTTTAAGTGTTTGGGTATCGAACTCACGATATTGGTTCCTTAACATTTGTCTTCATTCTGGTTGCCTTCACTTGGGACATCAAACCCATTTTTTCACCCTTAAGTCTTTGTTCTCGTGTTTATTTCTTTATGACTTCGGTATCGGCTTTGTCACCTAGTGCTATCGTTATTTTGGTCCACTTTTGATGTTGGCTCTCTAGGTGCCAATTTCTTGACATTGCTTCCTTGTTTTGGTGTTGACACCAACCTAATTGCTCATTTCACGTTGGTGTCAACCCCGCACCTTCTTCTCCTTTCCTTGCTCATTTGGTATTATTACATATGTTCCTTTTAAATCCCCTGCTATCGGCGTCAGCTTGACACTTTTGTATTTTGATACTGATTATGCTCCTTTTGTGTTTCTACTTTATCACCAATCCTACTAGCCTTCTCACAATCTCTTGGTATCGGTTTTGGCTTTATTGGCTTCATTTCGAACCCGTTATTTCAATGTTGGCTTTGACTCTTCCCAGGCTTCTATTTTAGTGTCGGTCTCACTAGCCCTTTCTTTTCATTAACTCTATGCAAATTTGGCATCAATGATCGACACAGTTTTGTGTTAATTTTTTTGGCATGGGGTCATCATGGAGAGTTTGTATCACCTAATCATTTACAATCAGAGGAGTTGATGGGTAACTAAATTGTTACGACCAGTCTCGTAGAAGATGTGGCTGAATATGCAAGACGTACTATGTTCCCTACTAGTCAATTTGTTTATGAGGGTGACGACATTAATGTCGAACAAGAACCGACTAATGAAGCCAAAAAATCTATGATTTATTGGATAGTGTAAAAAAATACCTTTGGGAAGGTTGTACAAGCGACATCCAATTATTTGTAACTGCATAATACGTTGTAATAAAATAATTATACAACTTCATAGAAGCATGATTTACAACCGTTGTATAAGCTATAAGACGATATAGGCCTCTCGATAGTTTAATATGTGAGAATCATTATGAAGTAAATAAAAAATATAAGCTTTTGGCTTATCCTACCAAAAAATAGATACACGTTTAAATTGTTGTATGCGTTTTGAAGAGAGTATATCAATATAAGAAATTGTAGAATATGTAAACAAGAATGATTCAAACCTGAAAAGAAAAAGGAAATGGAAGGCCCACACAAATATATGCATTACTTATCAATTACTTATAGGATTTAAAAATTATATGTGTCTTTCGTAACTGCGCATCATTTGAAATGACATAGTGTGAGGATGCAGAAAAAAGGTATTTTAACACACCCAACTAATCTAGAACCATGAAAGCATCTTGTTTAAAAATATCATGTTTTTGTGGCAAAGACCGAAACATTAGACTTGGTTTATGTTCGTATAGATTTTAACCATTTTTCTCGGTTTGACTCTAAATATTCATCTTGGTTTATAATCATTACACCATATAATTTACCTTCTTGAATGTGTGAAAACTCCGTATATGTTTCTCACAATTGTCGTCTCTAGCCTTGACGATTCAGTACAAGGAATCAATATTTATTTATATTCTTTAACTGAAGAATTTAAAACATTGTGGCGAAGGAGTAGAATAATATGATATTTCCAAAAAATTACTTTTAAATGTTCGCTTCTTTGTTGTGGATAATTCACGAATTTCTAGCTTATGCAATGCTTACTGGTTGGAGTACGATCGATCATCTAGTATGTCCTTATTGCATAGAAATAAAACAAGTATTTTCTTTACCTCATAGGAAGAAAGTTTCGTGGTTTACTTGTCATTAGTGTTTTATTCATATTAATCATCCTTTTAGAGGAGGTAAGAAAAACTTTACAGCTAATAGATATGGGACATTGCGACCACTAATGGTTTGGTCAAGCGATATACGAACTTGTAAGGAATTATCCATAGATACATGAAACGGAGAACAAATTGAAATTCAAGGTAAATCATCGATTCATATCTGATGTAAACAAAGTATATTTTGGAAGTTCCTTTATAAGTAAAATCTCCTAACTCATCACGATATTAATGTGATGAACAACAAGTAAAATGTGTTTGATAATGTGTCTAACACATACTACAACGTAGAATTTATATTTTGATGCCAAAATGGCCTCGAAAAATAAATTATCGATGCCTTTTACGGTGTTGGAAAAAGCTATGTGGGAAAAGTTCCTACATCTTTCCGAGGTCAAGTGTCAAACACTTTTTAATGCCTTTCTGACGCAATGTGTTGAATGTTTCCCGGTGATTTTCCGACACTTTTCTTCTGACATTTTTCTTAACAATTTCAATGCCTTCCTTTAGGCGTCTTCTCGACTTCTTCAAGTGATGTCTTGATGACATTATTTTCTGACATTTTTCGATGTCATGTTATAGGCCTTTATTGACATTGTACTGAAACTAAATTTGAGATTCCATTTTATAATTTTCCACCCATTGGCGATGTCATTCCAAAGCTATTTCTAAGCATTTTCATTGTATCTTTTCTGTATTTTCAACATTCAACCTCAACAAAAAATATCGTTATTTTAATGATACCACACATCTATGAAGCATTATATGTATATTTATCACCAATTACAATATTATAAAACAACAAAGATAACTTTAGAATCGATGAAACATTCAACTTAATGCAAAATTGTCATATCATTATCCAGTGCTACTTAAACTAATATCACAGACAGGCATATTAAAATGAAAATCATGTAAACGTAGTAGATAGCTATAAATACATCACAATCAATGTGCGAAGAAAACGAATCATAACTGTAAATCAAGTGAAAAATTTCTCTCGTCTTCTACGTAGTCTTGGTCTTGATGAGGCTCACCTGCTAGTCCGCAAATGTTTTCCTCAACCAATCGACTAAGTCCCTCATAATTTGAATGTAACGTTTTCATTGCAGCCTTTAGCGCTACCAATTTACGCCCCTTGTTGGCGACATACTGGGCCGAATGATTAGGAACATTGTTGTCTTGATCTCTATATCTATACTTCTGCATTTATTTGATAAATTAAAATGTTATACAACAATTCCAAATTTACCAAAGTAATATATGTATGTAAGTGTTAAACATTTAAAAATTACCATAGGAACATTTCCATAATTGGGTGCACGATTTGGCCTTTTGGCCATAGAAGTGCTAACGGTGCAAAAGACTTCTTCAATCTCAATGCTATATCTATGCCCTTACTTTTTTGCTGGTCGATTTGAGCTTCATATTTTGCCTATTTTTTATTTTTCATGCTTAAGATTACAAAAATATGCGTCTATTATTTAAATCAAGTTTTTTAAACGACTTAATGCGAACTACTTTGCGACATCGTTAACCCATCCAACGGTGGTCAATTCTTCGTTGTTTGAGTCGATCTTATGAGTCTTGAAATGAATCTCCCAAGGTGTTAGGTTTCTATTAAGATCTTCCCACTGATAAATGCATGTGACGTGAAAAACAAACATTAGAAATATATAATTTCAATAGCGCAAAACAAACAGTAGAATATTGAAATAAATCTGAAAATATAGATTAAAAAAAATATACGCATAGATTAAAAAATTTAGTTAACTTGTAACCTGATTAATATTTTTGTATGGTAAACTGAATAGGAAATAGACAAACATCTTTATTTGTCAAATAACAATTGCATTACTAGCAACTTGCTTTATAAATTCACTAGCAACCTACTTTATAAACTTTTACCTGACTAAAACCATATTTAACCATCATTCTCTAAAGTATTAACTATGATATATATTTTGAAAATAATAGCCTAGAATTATGAACAAAAAGGAAATAACATAATGGGATAGAACTTTATTTTCTAACAAAAGAAATTACAAAAAATTCCTAATATCGCACTACCACTAATATATTCTGCAATGATGTGATGAAAGAAACATGACAAATCAAATGAGTTGACTAGTCTATTATGTATTAAGATTGTGCTTGCAAGTTTAGTATGAATCAAAAGAGAAAAGTGCGGTTGGGTCTGAGGTAATAAATTGATAGGGAGAAACCAAAAAAAGAATTCACTGCCTACCCAATACAAGTTCAGATTAGGAAGAAAAGATGTCCAACATCTTTCAAAAATAACATTGAGTGATGAATTTTTACTCTCATATTGATAAAAGTGAATTTATTTTTCACGCGTTGTTCAGTGTTCACCAAACTTGTTTGGATTGCTACAACCCTAAACAAAAAATGGTACAGGCTCTTCCTTTTATTTTGTCATACACACATTATATATGATTCAAATACGTAAAAAAACAAAGAAAATGGTCAATATATAAGCTATATGCTGCCGATTCCAAAGCTCTCAAAAAATGATAGTTAGATTTTATGCACTTCAGTCTTACTCTATTAGGAATAAAATTTTATTAACTAACATGGTTGCCAATGGAACGAATAATAGAGAATTAATAATATTATAGTGAATAAGTTTTCTCTCATTATCCAATGCCCAAGAAAGTTAACAAGAATGATTTGTTTTTTTTCTCATCTTGTTGATGAAGGTTGGAATAATGTTAGAGAACACCAAGTTATCATAAAATCAATTGGCAATGTGAACGGTGAAACCTTAATATTTATACAGGATTTATTTTATAAATTCCCAGATGTGGGACTTGTCTCAACACGCCCCCGCACGTGCAGCTTATCTTGAATCTCACACTTGGATCTTAAAAATGACGTGGGCAAGTGTGGCTTGTGCACATGAATTAAACCTTGCTTCGATACCATGGTAGAGAACCACAAATTATCAAAATACAATTGGCAATGTGAAGGGTGGACCCTTAATGTTTATACATAATTTATTTTATGAATTCCCAGTGTGGGACTTGTCTAAACACGCCCCCGCACGTGTGTCATATCATGAACCTTACACATGGGTCTTAGGGGTTACGTGGACAAGTGTGGCTTGTGCACACGAATCAAACTAGCTCCGATACCATTTTAGAGAACCCTAAGTTATCACAAAACCAATTGACAATGTGAAGGGTGGACTCTTAATATTTATACAGGATTTAATTTATAAATTCCCTGATGTGGGACTTGTCTCAACATGCCCCCGCACGTATGGTATATCTTGAACCTCACACGTTGATCTTAGGAGTGATGTGGGAAAGTGTGGCTTGTGCATACGAATTAAACCTTACTCCGATGCCATGTTAGAGAACTACAAATTATCACAAAACCAATTGGCAATGTGAAGGGTGGACCCTTAATGTTATAAATTCTCCGTTGGGGGACTTGTCTCAACATATAATTACCTTCTCATTTTTAACAAATCCAAGAAAGTTGAAATTTAATACATGGAGAATTGGAGTAGATGGCTATTGACTGTGATGGTGTATTGGGACAGGAAGTGAAAGCGTTGTGCAGGATGCAAGTGTTGTGAAAGTATCGGGACAGTTGCATGCTGAATTATGCATACATCCATTTCAAATATCATTATATTTTCTTCCTTTTCTCAATCAAATGCTTGTTAACAGTAACTAAAAGCCAGGAAGACTGCTATTTAAAAAAGCAAACTACTATGTAATAGTTAAATTAAAAAAGAATGTCAACAAGTCAATCGACAACCCACTCTTTTAGAATACTAAGCATGAAGAAAATAATTCTTAAGGCACAAAACACTAACTACGTCACCATTCTCCCTTATACAGTGAACACCTGCAATTTTCCAATAGTCTTTTTTAGTAAAATATCCCATTTATTAGATTAGCTTTTACCATGAAATGCTTGTATTTCTACTTTTCACAAAAATGAACTAATAATGATGAAAGAAAACCACTTTTCCATGAATTATTAGTTATAATCAATTGACTGTTGGACTGTATTTTGACATCGTGCAACTAAGAGGGTGTTTATCCCTTTACTTAGTTAACTAAGTTCTGAAGCATTGTTTTAGCAAACAAGTTAGTGTCCCTCCTTTGCTATCTCCCTTTTCCTAGTGTCTGTTGGTCTGTTAGTAATATTAGTTAGTCCTATAATTCGAAAGGTGCTTTGGTGATCAAAAGTTTATAAGAACAAATTAGTATTTATTTTTAATTCATTTTGGTTTATGATCCTATATAGGCAGGAGGTGGCTGTGGTTGTTGTATAGGCAGGAGGCTGTTGCAATGAAAACACGTTGAAGATGTAACGTTGTAACAATAAAAGCAACAATGCATTTTTTTTTTAAAAAAAATATAAAGGCAGAGCAACACAAATTGTGTAGCAATTTTGTGCAACACTTCCTATAAAAAAGTTGTGCTTGAACATTGTAAGTTGTGATAAAGTGACAGAGACAATGTTTTTGAAAATTTGAAACCTATGACAGAATCAAGAAATGAAAATGGAAATAGTGAATCAGTGAAAAAACAATCAATTGTCGCTTTTTTATAATATACCAAATGAAATCAGTTGAAAACCCTAGTGCATGGAGAAGCAAAACAGAATACAAATGCAAAAGAGAACAACTTGTGAAAAATGCAAATGCGAAACAACATTACTTTTCTATTATTTATTTTAGAAGAACAAGACAAACAAAACACAAAAGTAACATGGAAAAAGTTGATTTCATCATCAGAATAAACAAGCCTGTTATTTCACCATCTATTTCCTGCCTCTGCCTCTTCCCTTCCAAGCTGCCTTCTACCTCCATATGCAGCTGATGGTTCATCTAAAAAATATACTAATTTTTTAATCCCAACAGCCCACAAAAAAACAAAAGATAAAAGGGTAACCATACACAGTGAAAAAAATATTCCCAGCCACTTTATATGTATTGCTTGCGTGGCCAAGACGAACAGATCATAATCTTGATATTGGTTCACTTCAATAAGAGAAAAATCTTTATGAGCTCAATGCAATCCTACATTTTTCCTACTATCATATCACTTTTAAATAAATAAGTTTAAGATCTGGTTATATCGAATAAGCAAGTTCAATTATTTCATGCAAATAACCATAATGATCTTCTAGATCATCACTGCCATAGCAACCTATAACACATTCCTCGTTGTTGTCTAATTCATAACAAGCAAGTCGTTTGAAGAACGGACGTACACTATCAGTTTTGAGTTCAGGTCAGTGATGATATAATGCACTATCCTTCCTTGATTTCAAATCATCCTTTTTCCCCTTCCACATTCATCATTGTATTAAAGTAGTTTTCGAACTTATTTTTTTCTTTGTGCATTACATCCAAATTATGTCGAAGCTTCAAAGTTTCCATTATGACAAGTCTCAAAATATACTTTGTTTGCACGAATTATGATATTATCCTTTTCCTTAGCCAAGATTGCTGAGTTAGAGATTCATTTGTTCACGTTGACTACAGGTATTATCTCTTAACTCATCTTTGTTTATATTCTCCTTTTATTTAATTCCACCTTCCACCTCTTCTGTTTATTTTTCTTTAGATTTTTCTGATTTAGTTTGTCACTGTAATATATTTTTTTTAGTTTCTTAACTTCAAACTGCAGCATGTTTTTCTGGAAATTCCCTTTACTTGAATAAAACTCTCATGTTTTAAACATTTCCAGATCTTGAAAAAATTGTAAATTTCTGCAATTACTTTGAAGTTTAATTATTTTCTGATTTCTGAGTTCCTAACAGTGCTATAGCATTCTTGTTATATCTTGAACAATGTTAATCTGAATTCTAAATTTTTGAAGATTTGAAAAATCAATGAAATTTCACACACTTCTGCTGTTTGAGTGTAACAACCCGGATTCCGACAGACCGAATTTTTTCAAAAACCCAATCTATCGAAACCCGAGTTGGGCGCTCTGGTATCCTGCAGAAAAAGACAGAGATAAAGAAAACATATTAGAATTCGTAAGCATCTTACAGCGGAAGGAATTCAAAGTATAATATACTTTAAATATAGCTTTACCTTATAAAACATACTGCCTAACCAGTATCCAAAGCTTATACCATCTCTGTCATGAACCTAACCTGGAAGTATGTAATGAGGAGGGGGTCAGAACATAAGTTCTATGTGAGTGGACTTAGAATAAACTTCTGTACAATCCTACATATACCGTTCAGTTATATTTTCTTTCTTATTAGGTTATTCGTGATATTAGCTCTCTAGGCTATACTCATGTCCCACTAGTAGATTAACCTAATACAACGTATATGTAGATACCCCCAACTCGTATAATCCTTTCCATGCATATATACAATCCCTTGTCGTATGTCGTACGGGCTTCATCATGTAAATCTATACTACTTTAGTGTAGTGCCACCATTCTCGAAATCATTTGGACTACCACTCTTGATCTTGCTAGATTCCATTTATTACCTAGATCTAATCTAGGGTTTTCTATCCAACGCTTCCTAGATTTAACCATGGTTTACGCTACCCAGGGCCATTGGGGTTTATGCTACCTATTGAACGCTTTCTAGATCCGTCCAGGGTTTATGCTACCTAGGGCCACTAGGGTTTATGCTACCTATCGAACAATGCCCCCTAGTCTAGGACACACTACCCAGAGCGATATATGTTCCTAGATTTTACGTCCCAATCGTGTCGTTAAACGTGCTAGGTATCTAGTTGCACATGTCCTCTATATGTGCGGCCCGAGTCCCGTGGCAGGGCTAATCAAGAAACACGGAACTCGGTCGGGAGCTTTAAGTTATCTGTCGACGCAGATGTTAAGGTCTGTTTTATCTGTATGTAGCTATGGTCCCACTTGACCCCTCCCTCAACTAATGAAAGGCACCCAAGAAAATCAAGAATGAGAACTGTACGCAAGCCCTCTATGCCCCCACAAACCTATTGGCCACCCTCACCTATAACTAGATAGCAAAGTATATGGTACTTTGGAGTTCTCCACCTTTCCGCTTGCGTATCAAGATTGACTCAAGATGGTAGGTAGACGACGACGTACTATCACAGGGCTAAACAAGATATCGCCGCCTCACGCTGACCCATCCTTGTCTTTAGGTTGCTTATATTGCAATTAAGGCATACCCTTGGCTCTTCTAACGCAGACCTTAACCTCTGTGAGCCCAGGAGGAACATCTGCAACCTCACAGAGGGGTAACAAGAGTACCCTCACGTCCCCTCGAAGTCGCGTGCTTCGTAACACAGTTCGTTGGAGCCTTCTTCATGATCAGATGGACGTTCGCCCCTCCTCGTGTTCTACTTGGCTTTCTTGACTAAGGTTTACTACTTAGTTTTCTTAACTAAGGTTTACTACTTAGTTTTCTTAACTAAGGTTTACTACTTAGTTTCCTGAATCGTTAGCTTTCTTAACTAAGGTTCACTACTTAGTTTCCTGAATCGTTAGCTTTCTTAACTAAGGTTTACTACTTAGTCCTCTTAACTAAGGTTTACTACTTAGTTCTCTTAATCGTTCGTTTTCTTAACTAAGGTTTACAACTTAGTCCTCTTAACTAAGGTTTATTACTTGGTTCTCTTAACCAAGGTTTGATATTTAGTTTCTGTTACTTATTTCTCTTTAACTAAGGTTTGTTACTTAGTTCCTTTTAACTAAGGTTTACCAATGAATTCAAGCATGAATTAAGTTCTCTTTATCAAATGATAGCGTACGGGTGTTTTCCCACATTTCCGGCTTAGATTAACTTATTTCATGGTATAAGTCGTCCCACCCTTCGAGTCTTGTATTACATCTTAAGTCATATTCATTTCTTATCCCTAGGATAAGTTTATCTATTATTTAATCTTATCATTCCCCACTTTTCCTTGCTTTGATACTGTTATATTGGTTAAGTTTTCCCATGTGTCCACCCCCAATCACGTATTTAATTCAACCCACGTACCATGCTAAATTGGTAAAGTGTTTTCTATCAGTTCATGTTGACTTAACCCGCCCATATATCATGTCAAATTGGTTAAGTGTTATCTAGCGGTTCACGTTGACTTAACCCACCCATACATCATGTCAAATTGGTTAAGTGTTGTCTAGTGTTTCATGTTGACTTAACCTTACCATACTAGCATGTGTCATTACCATTAATTAATTATTAATGCCCAACCTCTCACATTAGACCTATTGTTCCGGTCACTGGATGTGCCGGTTGGTTCCGGGCAAGATTACACCACAACTCAATCTAACCTCGGGTTTCAAGCACGTTATGACTAACTTCTCACATTACAACCTATTGTTTGCGGTCACTGGATGTGTCGGTCGGTTCCGGGCAGGATTACACCGCAAACTCATTCTAACCTAGAGTTAGCCATGTTTCATATTTAGGCAATTAACAATTCTTGTCTATTCTAGGTGTCATAGGCCAATTATAAATTTACAAGCATGTTCATGTTCATTCTAGATATCAAATGTCAATTACCAATTCACAAGCATGTTCATGTTCTAGTTATGCCACTATTGTCAATTTCATGTTATGTGTCGAGTTCCATAATTACATAAAAACATGGTTTGTCCAACATATTCCATTTTTAATTACGTTTCTAAGATCTTAACAGCATATCGAATTTTCAAGTCTCAAATTCAAGCTTTACCCAAAAACCCCAATTTATGTTCATGCTTATAATCCTGTTAATAGGCTATACCTATTATTCCAGTTTCCCATACATGTGTTCCTAACAGGTTGCTATCATTCCTCATATGTTGGTTAAGCTTATTCATATGTCAAGTGCTACGTAACCCATTTCTACTTTGCTTACACAACAATTCGTGTAATAATCATTTACCCAAATTACCTAATTCATCGATTAAATCTCAAGCTCTTCCCAAATAACAATAATTTACGCGCTATTGACCTTGGCTCAAAGGTAGCCAAAGTTTCAAAAATAAAAAGGAAGAATAGGGAAGAGGAATAGATTAAGCATACAAAGATTATTTTAAATTGCAACATGAATTTTAACTGAGGAATGACGAACGATAATAATACTATTATGCATGAAGTGTATTGTAATCCCACTCACTGATTTAAGAATGGATCTTGAATTCTAGGATCTGATTTCTGAAACTGAAAAGCTATCCCTTGACGTAGATTATCGATCCTCTAATTTAGATTTGATTCTTAGAAAATAGTTGTTGAAGTCGCTGAATTAACCTTTGATTCTCTGCTTGAATTCTAACGAATAATTTGAGCAGCATAACCCCGTCTTTGATTTATTTTGATATGAATTAGGGAAGAGTATAGGCATAATGAAGATGTGTAGAGAAAACTGTAGCCTTAGGGGTATTTATATAGGTGCTCAAGACCTTATCGTACATGAAGCGCTGAGTCAGCATTGAACCCAGTTAAGAAAATAATCCAGGTTCGCAGATGAATCTAGCCAAATCTTATCGTACACGCAGCGCTGAGTGGGAATTGGGTTCCACAAGCTGTTTTGGCATGTTTGAATTGTTTTGGCGTAGAAATTTGATTTTTGAACTTTTGAATTTATGGAATTTATTTAACTGTTTTATTCACATGAAATATTCTTATATGTATACAATTACTCTACCGACCATTTTACGCGTATATATATATATGCACAATTTTCGTTTTATTTTCAAAATTCAAACGATGTTGCTCCGTTATTTGATTCTTACCATATTTCATTGACTGTAGCCTTATCTTGAATTTTATCTTTTGTATACATATATTTATGCATATATATATATATTCTCATATATATACATATATTTTCTTTATTTCCTTATATGTACATTTTTATCCTTTCAAATTTTGAATTTGTATACGTACATATATTTGCATGTTCAGTTGGCCCTCTCTAAAGCAAAGATAAAATTATGCCGCCGCCGGGGTTCAAACCCTCAACCTCCATGTTACAAATCCAATGTCTTAACCAACTGAGCTATGAAGTCTTTTGTTAATAAGTCTTAGAATAATGATAATTATTGTTCTCTCCTTACTTCTTTTTTCATGTTAGTTACAATACTTAAATTAAACCATTGCATGAATCTTTTTCTTTTAATGTTAATGCATTATGTTTGCAAATCAGTGCATGCAACATATTTACATTGCATTCAACCGATCCTTTCTTTCTTTTAATGCATGCATTACATTTTTTTCAGTGCATATATTTATTACATGCAATCCTTTTATTTTATATTTTAATTTGTTTGTATATATATATATATATATATACATATATATATATATATTTCTCCTGTGCGTATACAAACTTCTAGGCTTAATAACTTCTTCATATGATGTCCGTTTTACGCAAACCAGGTGTCTATCTTGACCAGAATTCCGAGACGAACGCAATGGTGATGTCTGTTTTACTTATTTCCTAATATTTAAATTAAGTATTTTTATTTTCTCATCTCTTCGATTACACACATTGTTATCGCATTAATTTCCTTACTCTTCAATGTATGAATTAATTTTTCATTATACATCACCATTATTTACCTATCTATGCATATATACATATTTGTACATTTTTAATTATATTAAAAATGTGGGTGTTACATTGAGTTTCTTCTAATTCCTTTTGGAAAGACTTGAAAATTTATACTCAATACAGCACATTGCTATTTTTCAATTGTGATAATTTCATTGATCTTTAGATTGGCTTTATTATTTCTGAATTGAAAAACTATTGGCTTGAATCATTGTGTTATATATTGAAATTCATCTTTATTCATGATCATCTTGGTTGAACATTTGTTTGTTTAAAATCATTTGAAATTATTGATATTTTGATTCTCACACACCTCTTAGATTTAAAATTAATAATCTTGTGTGATTGATTCTTAGTATCCCAAAATTTACATATATTCAAGTGATTTCAAATAAACTGTTTTAATTTTAGATCATGAATATCTCTCAATCTTGATGTAAATATGCTGAAAAATTCTTTT
The DNA here is from genome assembly GCA_030737875.1 of Allium sativum. Taxonomy (NCBI): domain Eukaryota; kingdom Viridiplantae; phylum Streptophyta; class Magnoliopsida; order Asparagales; family Amaryllidaceae; genus Allium; species Allium sativum. The sequence goes on along the minus strand of CM060915.1, from coordinate 495,661,523 downwards.
ATGGTTGTCAGAAATAATTGTGAAAAATTCATTGAAAATCTGGTCCTGAAACTCATTGTTATTTCATGATCATTTGATTTAAATATTTTTTTGTTTGAAATTATTTGAAATTATTGATTTTTTGAATGTCACACATATCTTGGATTTGAAATTTATAATCTAGTGTGATCAATTCATTAAACGTTGAGATTTTCATATTGCTCCAAATGATTTCAAATAAAATGTTTTTTTAGTCTTGGATCATGAATCATCTTATGTGACTGTCAGAAATATCGATGAAGAATCTCTTGAAAAGCCTGCTTTGTTGTGCTGTTATGATAAAAGGAATCGTTTTGAAAATGTTTTGTGGACTGTTTGTTGTATATATTGATCTACTACTCTGAGAAAAATGTCAGAAACTGAATCACGAGTTGTCTCTTAGACTTGTTGAAAATTGTTAGAAAACTTTCTTGTGAAGCTTCTTCTTATTTTGTCTTGTTGCTCTGATAAATGGATCTGAATTATTAAATTATCTTCTTGGGCTTTGTGATTAAATTTTGTCATCTGAGATATCTTTGCTAGCCACCAGTGTCATATCTAAATTCTCGTTGATAGAGACAACAAGTGGTATCAGTTTGGAAATGTTGAATTTTTATTGATATGGTTCCCATCTTGTATGTTTTTTTATATCCCTTTTGTCATGTATAAACTTTATGAATTCCCTCTTGTAATTGATTTTTTCTATTATAAAATCATTTATTAATTATTTATTCAGAAATTTTAATCAATAACCAAACTGAATTGTATTTAGAATTCATCAAAATTATTTTTTAATTTTGAAATTATGATGAATTATGACTATATTATATTTCACAAAAAGAGGAGTTTTTATTTAAATTTTCATGATGATTGAACATTTATTATAATATCCTTGAATTGGCGCTTAGTTCACGAACATTTCCTTTATCTATCATTATTCTGCCATCCATCACTAGGGGTGAGCGTTTGGTTTATCCGATGATGAAACTTGTCAAACCAAACCCAAACCAATAAAAATGAAAACCAAACCAACAAAATTAAGTTTGGTTGGTTTGGTTGGTTATCCGATTAAACTGAATTAAAAATATTTTACATTTTATGTTTGAAATATTCACTGTAATTTGAAATAAATTATAAATATATAATTAGAGTATTATTATTTATGATTCTTATACTTTTTAATATTAATTTTGACACATATATGATGATTAATATATACTTACATAACTAAACTAACCTAAAAATATTTATTATAATACCGATAATTTTGAAAATGCAGTAAAAGTTCGGTTAATTTGGTTAAACCGATAACCGAACTTAATATTTTTCTAGGCCGATTGCAAACCGATTTAATTTCAAAACCAAACCAACCAAAATTAATTGATTTGGTTGGTTTATTTGGTTTAACAGAATAATGGTCACCCTTATCCATCATGATTTTATATTAATGTGGAGAGTTTAATAATTTTAAAATCATCTTAAATAAATAGTGAAAATATTTGTGATGGGATTGTGATTATATTATTTTCAGAAATAGTGATAATTGAAAATTTTCAAGAATCCCGGTACAGTTGAGCATATTTCATAATGTGGTTAAATTAGAAATTTATTTCACAAACCATTTTGGTACATACCACATTTCTATCATCCATATTGGTTTATATACTAGGGAGATTTTATTTTGAAAACTGAAAATTAAAATATAATATTTATAAGTGTTTCTCTAACCTCGTTTAAAAATCCAAGCTCTGGTCATGCAAGGTTATGAGATTACTTATATTTAAGTTGCAACTGATCTTATTTAAAAATCCAAGATCTGGTTATGCGTGGTTATGCTCTTAAATTAAAAGAAAAAGAAAAGAAAATAATTTGAATAAATAAAAATTTATATGAAATTCTCCTTGGTGTGGAAAAACCAGCCTATCAATCCATTTTCTATTTTGTGAAATATGTTAATATTTTATGATATATTATGATTTGTTGACTGATTATTATTGGGATTTGAGATTATTCGATTGAGTCACTTAAATTGAATTTATAATTTTAGTCTAAATCCATCACTGCTTTTGTGCTCATTTTGTATAAAAAAGTCTTCTAAAAATAATTGGAATAAATATTTTTCAACTCTCTCAATTTTTATGAAATTTATCGTAAATCCATCATTCTACAATGTGAAATTTGCCACCAGTTTGTAGAATATTATGATTCTTGTTTGAGCAATTGAGATTTATGATGATTATTATTCCCCTTAAGTTGATTTTATAATTTTACTCATTTTTCATCATTGTTTTAATTTCTGTATCCTTTTGATGATAACAAAAAGGGGAGAATTGGTTAAAATTTTGATCGATGAGTGGATATTCTTTGAATATTTTAATACTGAAGTTTCAATTGTAGTTTTTCACTCTTGCACATATTTAGGGGGAGTTTTGTTATAGGGGGGCATTCAAATAGGGGGAGTTCAATAATTCGCTGTCAAACACATTTATTATAATATTATATTCAAAATCTTATTTTACGTTTGTCATCATCAAAAGGGGGAGATTGTTGTATCTAACAATTCTATGATTTTAGTTTGATAATTACAAACATATGTTTATTAATATAAACGTGTTCGTAATTGTACTGTTGTTCTACATCACAGACATAATATAATATTTATATTTAAATAGAATACTACACCACAAGAATTTAAATATTCAAACAGTATTTTATTTAAATATAATTCAAAATTTCAACAGTACAAAATTTTTAACTCCACTATTTGTTCATTTCACTGAAATACAAATTCATATATACATTCATTCTCACTCACTCATACACATTTACATAGTCTTGTCCTTTGTCTTTTGTCTGTCAGTCCTCACTTCTGTCAGTCAGTCCAGTCTTCTACTTACCTGTCACAGAAACACACACAGTAATCTGGAGCAGAAATATTTTATATTCAAGCAGATATAATTTTTATTTTAAACATTTATTTACCTCAGAATTTTGGTGTGTTTCCTATCATTTTTCGTGACTTGATCTGAATTATCTGTATATCTATCTGTGTCTATACAGCTTGTGATATTCACAATGATACACTGTAAATAGCACAAGGTAGACAAATCTTCTGTAGTGCTCACATATATAATTTGCACGTGCACCATACATGCATACACATACATGTGTATGTATGTACACATATATTCTGAGAAGGGGCAATATGGTCAGAAAGGGACAAATATATGAACATGGTGTGTTCAGGTGATGCCCAACTCACATGCATAGTGCATGGGTCAGGTATCCACGAAAACACATGCACTGAGGAGCGGCCATGAAGACCAAGCTCGAGTACAAGTGATCTCACAATGGCCATGACAGCATATATACAAAGGGTAGTGTATATTGGAGCATATACAAAATACACAAGGCAACAGTATGGAGCAAGATGCAAGTAAACAGCTTAAGTACATGAGTGTAAACAAACATACGAGCGACAACAAAGAATGGTTCAGCACACAAATCAGTTTCAGATTTTACAAGCAGTAGCATGGTTATCAAACCAAGTCGAGCACAATGCAAGTGACATAATGGACAGAAAGCATCATGTTCAGGAACCAATGCTCGAGTACAAGACAGTGTCATATATGATGCAACAAGAATAACAAGTCAATATGTATATATGAACAACAAGTTCTAACCAGGTTGCAACATTCAAGTACAATCAGCTCAAAACAAGTCCATACTTATGTGGACAGGGTCAAAGCAATAGATATGTATATGTTCATGTCAAATCTGTTTGGAACAGGTGCAACAGTATGGTCATGAACAAGTGTCATGGAAGATGTGCACATGAACAGGCAATTCAGGAAAATAAGCCAAAGGAAATTTGAGGAGCAGGATGACACACACAACATTTTTTTTGGTCGAACATATATACAGATCATCAAGATTTACAGCAACAATCATGGCAAGGCAGATAAGTTTTTGGGGGAGAAATGTCTAAATCTAATATTCCCAGAAATACACTTGAATAGGCTAAATGTCATATAATCTTTTCTAGTTGGAAACAATCATTTCTTTCCAAAGGAATCTCAGAAATCACAGCCTCTATTTCAAGTAGTCTTTTACAAAAAGAGGAATGTTTTAAAATCTACATGGGTTAAGTTTTTTTTTTGAATCGAATATTTTTTGGCAAGAAATGGATTTGATTATTTCTGATCATGCCACAAAATTTTAAGAAATCAACAAACAGGTTTTTTGCAAGAATTTTGTTTTTGGCTGAAAGGATTTGTTTTGAATACACAAACATTTTTGACAAGAAAATCACTCAAGTTTTTATTGACAAGGAAAATTTTGGCAAGTCATTTTTTCTACAAATCTATTCATCAAGTTCACCAAAAATACCAGGAAAGTTTTTTAATCAATAATTTCGAAGACCATTTGTTTTGGTGAAAGATACATATTTGCAATCCAAATCGATTTCCAGAAGGGGTTTTTAGCCTCAAGGATAAAATAAACAAAAATTATTCCCTAAGGATAAGGGGTTAAAATTTTATCCACAAGGACAAATTTTAGTGTAAAGGGAAAAATTCAGGAGGCTACTATAATTCCACCCTTTACACTAAAATTTGTCCTTATGGACAAAATTTTAGCCTTTTGTCCTTATGGAACATTTTTTTTTCATTTTGTCCTTCAGGGTATTTTCTTGTTTCTAGAATATTATTTTTTGGCAAGAAGATTTTTTGGTAAAAACTGATATAAGGCCAAAAATTTCATTCTTATTCACCATTTCGAATAAGTGGAAACAAATCAAACTCTTCATTACTAGCAAGTGTAAATTATGGAAATCAATCTTTGTTTTCAATTTGCCAAGTTCACAGGGGTTCATAAATCATCCAGGTTCAACAATACAAATTCAAGCAAGAATTTTCCAAGGGGCCACAAGTCATACATGGCAACAAATCAAAGCCAAATTCAACTCAAAGCAGGGCAACTAAAATGGGATTCACTTGTAATTAAAAGTCGTGGATATTACCAACTTAGTCAAGGTAGCAATTCATAAATCACGGCAAGTTACAGAGGAAATCAAAGCCAAAAATCTCGCAAGAAATCAGATCAATCATATGTTGAAATCAGAGAGCATTTTAAGGGATTTGTAATCCTATTTAAACTACACCAATCATCATCGGCATATCTATCAAAAACCACAAACAACAAATTCTAGCAAAGAATATAAAAAAATCAAAGATCTCACTTTTGGTTTCGATCGAGAGCAATCCAAAATTGATTGACAAAGAGGAGCAGTCGTCGAGCATCATTTGATTCGAAGCAAACAGAGAACAAAATCAAAGAACAGCCGATCGAGATTTGGGAATTCACGTAAAACCCTAGATGGCAATTTTCAATGGTCACCATTGACAAGGGAATCGATCGATATTTCTTAAGGAAGAATAAAAATAAAATAAAGGGCCAACCTTCTTTATTTTTAAAGGAGCTAGGGTTTTAGTGCTTATTTTTTTTATTGTTTTGTTTTAACTCTTGTAAAATCATTAATATTGTTTTCTAGTTTTTCTGTAAAAACTAGGTCATCTAGTTATAAGAATTAACTAGCAGTTTTCTAGTGTCTATAAAACTAGGGTTTACTAGCTACGTGTTTGTAGCTAGAGGAAAATCTGACCTAGGGGATATAAATCAGTCTAGGGTTTTAAGCATAGGATTAGAATAGGAGCGGGGTTCGCGAGTTTACGGGGTGTTGTACGCGGACCTGATTTATTACCTAGTAGAAACCTTAGTGAATGCAGCAGTAGGCAGGGTTTGCCGAAGCTGGGTAAAATTTGTGTCATTTACATTTACTTACTCTACTATTATCTGTGCTATGATAATTTTTAATATCTCGATAAAATTCAATAAACCCTATTCACCCTCCTCTAGGGTTAATCTGGATCCAACAACTCCAACCTGACAACATTACATATGCAGGAAAATCACTTATTGTCCATAGTAACGAAGCACTCATTCTAAAAATCATTTTTGTTGATACATCATACGTATAGATTATTCAACTCATCAACTAAAGGCTCTAAGTATACAACTATCTCAATTTTTGGATTTTTAGGTCCGGGAACAATGACGGTTAAAAACATATATGGATTCTTCATACACGTCCATGGAGGTAAATTATGCGGTGTCAAAATAACTAGCCAAGTTGTGTAAAGTTTACCAAATAAGGCAAAAAGAGGAAAACCATCTGCACATAAGTCAAGTATAACATTACGAGATTGATTAGCAAAATCAGGATACATCCTGTCAAAATGTTACTAAGCTTCACCATCAAAAGGATGACATAGAACTACTTCATCTTATTGTCGTCCACTATGCCATCACATGTGTTTAGCTGTAGCAGAAGATGCATATGACTTACGCAGTCTAGGTGTAATGGGAAATAATGCATATGAGTGAAAGACACATATTTCCCACCAACCTTTGTTGACTTATATCTTGGTTTGTTACAGAATTTATAACTCATCACTTCTTTATCTTCCTTCCAATATATCACTTCATATGGAAAATCAAATGCGAACAAATTTTTTTTTTTAGCAAATGCCAATTCTCTGCCAACACATTATAAGGTGGAAACATTTCTTTACAATAGACTAAGAATTGCATTCAGTAGGTTTTCCGATGCATTGTATTCAGATTTTATAGCGCCTATATGTCGTTGATAATTGTGTCATTTTACAACCTTTATATAAAGATCTTTTTGACGCTTCTAATAAGTCTTAAAAAAAATCTAGCTTCTGGGTCAAGTTCTTCATCTAAATCTGGTAGTTCATCCAAATGCATATCAGGACCAATGGCATCATGAACCATTTTAGTCGTTCAATGTTCCAGACAAGGTTCATCGACATTAACATCAATGGATATAGGCTCATCTTCAACTACATATGTAGGATCAATTCTTGTATCATTTTCACCGTGATATACTCATACATGATAGTTTGGCATAAAATCAAACTGTGCAAATAAAACAGAAAGGTATCATGTTTTTGAAATTTTATGCAACGACATTTAGAACAAGGACATCGAATTTCGTTCTGCTTTGTTCTTTTACAAGACGCCACTTTCATAAGTGCTTCTATGCCCTTTTTAAAATGAAATGAAATTGTCCTTTCCTCCCGACATCAAACTTGTACATCCAATTTTGGACTCTCAAATAATCCATCTTCAACTACAAATAATACAAACACTTGGTATTATAATTTACATATTATTAAAAAAAATTACAATTATTTGGTTATTAATACCACATTGATGTTATTTGTTCATAAATTGTATATTATAATATTTTCTATTGTATAATTCCGTATGTTGTCCTTATTTTATTAATATAATTATATATATTGTACTAAATAAATGTAAAGTTTAATGTGTTTTTATTGGTCGTTACTGGTAATCGTTTGCTGTTTATATAAAACAATCTTGATATATTTGCAACTGGACTAATACCGTGGGAATGTAATATGTATTGTTTTAATGTTTCCATTAGTTAGTTAATTATAACTTGGCAAAAGGAAGGCAAGTTTTATTTATGAGAATGTATTGGGCTTACTCTGTTTCATAAGTTGTATATAAACACTGACAGTTAAGAAATCCTTTTTTAGTTGCTTGTAGCTATCATTAATTAGCTCACCATGTAGCTTATAATTTTATATGTCCAAGTTCATTACGAATGAAGAATCAACTAGTAAATTAGGCACATATAACTTCGAAATAACAATGTGCATATGCATAGCTATAGTTCTCCAGCTTTATACAAATATTCGTTTATTATACTATTTCATCGACAATGTACATTAATTTGTTTGTACATCAGACTAGTCTTCAATTTTATTTCTCTTCTTTTCCTCCTCTCCGTTTGTTTTCAGAAAAAGAAAAATAATAGAAATAATAATATTGAGTTGTTTTGCCATCTCTATTGTCTAATGTGTACCAAATGTTCCTTTTTACTTCTCAGTCAGCCATTAAATAAAATGATTGGCCTAGATTTCAAGTCAACGATGTACAACATATGTTGGAAAGTAAACTAAATATTATCATGACAACTTGCCTTGAACTGTGTTAATTATTATTTTTTCTCACTTTCATGCATTACTTGGCCTAGTTCATGATTTTTCATATGTCAAGGGTAATTGAAACTTATCTTTAGTGATATTTTATTCATAGTTTCCCTTAGACTTAATCGCAACGTAGAAAATTAGCATAACTGAAAAAATTGAATAAGCAAAAAGGTAGAAAATTTTCTTTTCTTTTTGCATCTTCAATGCTAAATATAATAGCATCTTGTACAATGTAAATATAACTAGTTACATGTATTGTACAAAAAATGTCCTTCGTTTAGTGTTTCTTTTTTGAAGTTCAATATTCTTCATGATCCCCCCACACTATTATAACTGGGAAAGTGTTTGATATTTTGTAAGCCTCATATTGACTGGATTAACTTTTTATGGTGGTCGAATGCACATAATTAAATTGTGTTGAACACAGAGAGCAAAAGAAAGAAGAACTGGGTAATGCTAACCTATGTTCAACAAAAGGTTTTTTTTTCTTTTCAAACAAACCTTACACAATAACTTCCTACTTGCGAAGTACTGGGAAATGCAAGGCAATAATTTTCAGCCTAATGATTTCACAAACCAAAACACTATTTTTTTTTAATAAAACACACATGGGAAGCAATAACCCATGCACAACAACCTCCCTTACCCATCTTCTACAGGTCATGCATGGGATATTTGTTTTTTAAATATATTCTATGCGCATGAAAGAAAAAATACACACCACAAACCATGTTTACAAACATGACAGATGTCCAAGCGCATTGAAGCAGGGCAGAGGTCAAGAGGAGAGGTATTGGTTGGTGTTGTTTACAAACATGGCATATTCATAAGCAATGTTTCAAATCTCGCAAATATCGCCTAATGACATAATCACGATAAGAATTCCCTTAATCACGATAAGAAGGACATAATCAAAAATATTATCAAAAATATTTCCATTTTTACCATTTATAGTTATCACTTTGTTACCGGTTGATATTATCAAAAATATTCTCAAATGACATAATCACGATAAGAATCCCCTTAATCAACAAAAAACACTGCCCGCTCATAGCCTAAGCCACGAACTATGCGAGGAGAGGACTTGGTAATTTTATTAATTACGATTACAAAACATTGTTACATTTTTATATTAGTAACTTACGAACAATCGATTATTACATGATATACACTTTAATTATTTAAGGAAATGTCTCCTAGGGGTCCTGTGTATGAATTTAACACCAAAGAGTGTGGTGATGAAAAATTAACTAACGGTGTATTTGTCAAAGGTAGTGACAACCCAAATGATCCTGTAAATGATCCTGTAAAAATTAACTAACGGTGTATTTGTCAAACGTAATAAATGGAAGTTTCAACTGGTTACTTATGTAATGGAAACTCCAACGCCTACCTGTTACTATATGTGAACCAATATAATGAAACTTCAATACTTCTAAAGTCATTAATACTGAAAATAGATTTGTATATTAATTATTAATCTTACAGCAAGTTCACAACATGCTACTAACAACATCCTAGTAGCTGAGAATACGAACCTCCCTTCACAGCAGCACAGCAGCACTCGATTCATAACAATGAAATACCATTTAATAGTCCATCTACAACAAAACTCCAAACCATTTCCTTCCCTCTGCCTAGACTGCCTTGCTCATCGCTTCAAAATCATCGCAAAAGGAAAGCTCCTCACTAGCTGATTTCATCAATCAAATTACCGCATGCATGCGACTGTCTCCTTAACCACCCAAACTCCTCTGCACCATCAATAATATAATATCAAACTCCACAAAAAAATTACTACTTCATTACCACCAAACCTACCATTCAGCAACCCCACTAAAACATTCACGCTACAGCCAGCACCCGACCGATCGACGACAACAGATCCTCCTTCACTGTCCATTCCAGAAACACAAAAAAGGCAAGGAAAGTTAGAGGAAAACAGTGGAAAAGGAAATAAATGAAATAGAGCATTAATTGTAAATAGCTACACGTAGAAAGTTAGAAAAAAAAGGATAGGCACAGGAATCTTATATAATAAACAGGCAGGCATGCATCTGCATGCATGGTGGGCAGAACACAAGTATAAGCATTCAATCTTATGGAAGCAGGCACACTGCGACCTCACCCTCTAGCTGAAGATGCACCCATCCAGATTCCAGACTGAGACTGTGCTTCTAAGTTGTCAGATAATTAAGCTTCATCATCACTGTGACGGGGAGCAGCTCAAGTTCAGGTGGTAGGAACCTATTTGTCGTGGAGGCTGGGCGTAAAGTAGCTCAAGTTAGCTCAAGTTCAGGTGGTAGGAACCTATTTGTCGTGGAGGCTGGGCGTAAAGTAAAGGGGTTCAAAAAAATTTGGACCATTTCTCGATTTGTGCGTGTCATCCTTGCGCAGGGGCCATGCTAATCTTCTCTGTATCGTTCCAATTTTATCGGATGTCCCCGAGGGGACAACATATAGCTCGGCAGCATAGTATAAAACCAAGCGACTTTTCCTCCATTCGCCGATGTGGGACTTGCTCACTATATTCGGTTTCACTCTTTCAGTTTCAGATGGACAATAAACTACAACAGCTGCAGGGATAAAATACATACAACAGCTGCAGGGATAAAATACCAGCCTGCCTTGTGTGAAGTATAGATGATCAGTACCTAGCTACTCCCACGCTTACCTCCTCCTCCTTTTCTGCTTTCCCAATATGTCCCATTCCAACACAAACAAACGATTCCCCTCATCACAAAATAAAAATAAAATAAACCCTGTTATTATGGCATATATATACAGACAGCATTGATCATATATAATATGTTTCCAACTGGTCATTTGTAATCAATACTAGGACATATGCAAAATGTCCAGTGATAGATAATTAACATTGTATATATCCTTTACATATCATAACTTGTCAAAGTCAATGGGATCAGCTTAGCTATTCTGTTTACCAATTTAATTCACAAACCAAATGCATACCAACTCCCTTTTTCACTCAGTTTCAATTTCGACCTACCCTGACACTGCTGCTCTCTACGCTAGCTTACTTCAAACCAAACGTCATCATTTCTAATTTTCAACTTATATTACATAATATCAACACCATACTCAACATTCCCGTAGACATCCAGCTCTTTTAGGTTTTCAGCATATTACATTTCAACGAATTATGGACTGACTCCATGATATAAATTCCTAATTTAAAAGCGCTTACATTAAGAATCGGGCAAACTGGCAGAGTATCGCTTAGAGCATCTCCAACAAAGGGCAATATTCATGTTACGGGGCGTAATACGGGTTGTTTTTGCACCCAACAGTTATCCTCTCGTGTAATATTCAGCGGAATGTTACAGCTTCGATTCAGAATCCGGAATGGATCCGGCGAGCTGATTTTATCAGCTCGCCATGTGGCGAGTTGATTTTATCAGCTCGCGCTGATAAAATCAGCTCGCAACATGGCGAGCTGATAAAATCAGCTCGCCATCTCCCCCCCAATTCCCCAACGGCTATCTCAATCCAATGGCTTCCAACGGCCATTTCCGCCTCGATTTTGATTACCAACGGCCATAAAACGGTGAAAACTTTTCTAACGGCCATATTTTCAGTTATAAAAGCATTCCATCGCATTCTTTCTTCATCACAACATATTCATATCTTCTTTCTACATCTCTCTACTCCACACCAAGTCTTGCTATATAATGTCTTCCCCATTCGGAGAATTTTCGCATCCGACGATAGATGGAACTCAGTTCTCACAAGGCAACACGAACAATATATTTGAAACTCCATCGAGCAGGCAAGGAACCACTCTGTGGACTGACGAAGAAGACATTTCTCTATGCAACATATATTGTCATTTCACACAAGATTCTGCAACGGGGAACGACCAAACAGGCGCTGCGTTTTGGAAAAAAGTGGAAAAATCCTTCGTTGAGAGGCATCCGGGATGCCAAAGGACGTTATCGGCGATCCAGGGACGTTTTGGGAAAATAAGCCGCCAAACCCAATATTATGAGTCACAAGTGTACAAACTAAAGATAGCGAATCCAAGCGGCATGGGAGGAGAACATAATCTGGTATGTATGTATTTGTACGTACTTTATTTATGGGTGTTAGCATTTTAATTGATACATTTTATTTTGGTAAGTAGAAACGACTAGCGAATGAGGAGTTCAAGAAGTTTTTTCCTAGAGAAAATGGAACGAAAAGGGCACACTATTACCAGTTTATGCATTGTTATGATCTGCTTACTAGTCAACCAAAGTGGAACTCAGAACTTGCCAAGAGTCTCCGCGATGTTCAAAGTGCTAGCAAGGCCAAGAAAAAAAGTTCAAAATCGGGTTATTCTTCTAGTCCTAGCGGCTCAGGTGGCAATATTTCTCAATGTGTAGGGGAAAACCTACTTGATGAGTTCAATGCTACGAATGACGAAGATTTTAGACCTGAGGGATGCAAAGCGGCGAAAAGAAGGGGCAAAACAACGGTTGAGCTTGAATCAAAAGTGAACGCCCGACACGAAGAACACAGTCGTAGAGCGGAAAAAAGGCTTGTAGAAGCTAGGGATAGAACAGAAGTTTTGAAAAGGATTGCTGATCTGGAAGAGAAGAAACTTCAAATTCTTTCGGAGGACTTAGCGTATAAGAAAGAGCACGATGCGTATAAGAAACAGCAAGATGCGTATAAGAAAGAACAAGAAGAGAACGCTATCATGGACAAAGATCTGGATGGAATGTCTGATTTGGAAAAGGAATTTTGGATGGGGATGAAACGTCGTATTATAACGTCAAGGTTTCCACAGTTGATGTAGTAACGTATTAGTAGTTGCTCGTATTAGTAGATGCTCGTATTAGTAGATGCTCGTATTAGTAGTTGCTCGTATTATGTTGTTGTATTAACGTTGTATTTCCTTCTGTAGCAACCGCTTTTTTTATAATGAAATGTTTGCTTTATATATTTTGTTATTGCGTAAACAAAGGATTATCTAATAAACGAAAGATACAACACAAAGTAAACGAAAGATCATCGGGTTAGCCAACTACAACGTAGTTCAAACGCCTCATGACCAACAAAATCAGTGCCGTAATCTACAAGGTAACGAGAATCATAAGTTGCCCTATTCGTTTTAAATACGTTTTCATCTTCAACTACCTGTATAATCATCTGGTATCGTTCACAATTTTTAACGAACCGCCGATGAGCCATAAGAATTTCGGCAGACGTTCGTGTAGTAGTGCATGAACGGTGGTTGTTATGTAATCTTGTTATCATGGACCAAAATTCTTCATGGGAAAGTCCTCCTCCATTTTTCTTCAGTTGCAAATCTCTTTTATCACTTTCGATATAGGATTTCACGAGTATAAGTAAGTCTGTAGAAGAGAATTCGGTTGTAGCAGCACTGGAGCTTGCTTTACTTGGATTGCGTCGAGGTTGGTTAACCCTTTGCCTAGCTGTGTGTTTTCTTGGTTGTGTTTCGGATTTACTAACTTCATCTACTTGTATATTTGGAACGAATCCACGCACTTTCTCCTCCTGGTTGTTCCGTTCAAACTCATCAAACATTTTTTCTATAAGTTCATCACTAATCTCCCCATCGGCCATTAAAGCTACACGGAATAAAAAAAAAGTTAGTCCGATTTAAAAAAGTACTTGAACCAGTAGAAAAAATAATAAGTGGTTTCTCACCTTACTGCCTTGGTTGATTTAGAAAGCACAAATAATGGTCATGGTTGAGAGACGGGGAATGAAATGTTTAAATAAGTGTAGGTGAATATTGATAAAGCACTGTCATCATTACTCGAGCTGTAACATCGAGACTCTGCCCAACAACAGTGTCTGTTCACATCAAGACAGTAAGAAAAAGAGATTCCCTACAGTATTACGTCAGGCGAAACAGTGACCGGTACCATCATGATTTTTGTTATTGATTTGTACACTCCTTGCCTATATATCTCAATGCAATTTACTCACATAATACCTCACTCAAACAACTTCGTTCTCATTCTACTACTTACTCACTCGAAAATGCCTTCTTGGCCATCCGAAACTGACTCTGATGAACAAGCGTACGAACAGATGAGACTTCAAGCGCTCGAAGACGAATTCGAGTTTCTAATCCAAATTACACCCCATGATGAACCATCACATGAACAGGGGAACCTCCAACATCTACAACAAGTTCAAGTGCCACATGTTCAACTAGCAAACGAACAGACTCTCGCTCAACCACAACAACAAGTAGGGTTCTACCGAGTACCACCACATGAACATGAAGGTGAATCTTATCCTGTACTTTGCTACTGCGGTCATGTGGTCGAAGTTATAGTTCGTGCAGAAGGCGACAATATAGGTCGGCGCATGCAGCAATGTCGATTCTATCCAAATGGATGCAGCTACACGGAATGGATTGACGAGCCGTTGTGCCCACGGGGAATAGTATATGCAAACCAACTCGAACGAGAGATTATGCGTCTCGAAAATCTTGTTCAAGAGTTGCGACTGAACGCAATGCGACTCCCTTGAAATTGAATGTGTACTTTTAATGTTTGCGATGATGTAGTAGGCATGTACTATTATTCGGTGTTGTATCTGTAACGGTCGGTTGTATCTGTAACGGTCGGTTGTATCTGTAACGGTCGGTTGTATCTGTAAGGTTATTGTTATGCGAAAACCCCCTAGTTGAATCATTGTAATCTTTCCTATATAAAAATTTCACGTTCTATATATTTAAAATATAATCTTTCGTATATAATCTTCTAAACTATAATCTTTCGTATATAATCTACTAATAAAAATTAATAAGTAGATAAAAATAAGAACTAAATATTTAATCAAATGAACACACATTCCACACAACCCCCCCCCCCACAAACTTCCCGAGCCATAGATGGGCTCGGCAGATCGCGAGTTGATTTTATCAGCTCGCGAGCTCGCGAGCTGATAAAATCAGCTCGCAGGCTGCGAGCTGATAAAATCAGCTCGCGCCTGTTGGGAGATATCAAAGATATCTCCCGTAATGTTACGGGCCGTAACGTTACGGCCCGTAACACTGTTGGAGATGCTCTTAGCAGACGAGGGCAACAACGGCGCATGATCTTAAAATCAAGGCAAAGCGGCACTGCAGCAGTTGGATTGAAGGGTGGTAGCACCATAGCCATAGCATATGGAGGTAGAGAGGGGTTGCCAAGTTTTTTTTTATCTCCAATTGCATTTCGAATTTCGAATTGAAGTTTTTTGGTAGCTCTGCTCAATTTGGGGCAGCCTGACATGACGCGCTGAATTGGTAAAGGTAAAAAAGGAGACTGTAGAACATGAGAGAAGTGATAAACGTAAAAATTAAATTATATAGTTGTAACCTATAAAACCAAACCAGGTTACTTATAATAACCTTCATGTTCCAACCCCGTTATAATAACCTATGAAACCAAACCAGGTAAAAATGAAATTATATAATAACCTTCATGTTCCAAGCATGATTGACAGATGTACGTGATACGTGTACGTTATGTTCAACAAAATCAATTATTTTTTACTGTTGTAAACCATTACATTGTACATTGTATCTACAAACAGAGAAACATACGAATCGAGATCAATGCAATGCAATTTTGTTCTGCAATTCTCTGTCTCTGAAACAAACTCATCAAAAATAAAGAAAATTACTTCATTTCCATTTAACGAAAAACATCGATATCATACAATATGGCATCATAGCCAAAAGTTTAACAACATTTCAAACAGATCAAATCAGCGAGTTGGATTAATAATAATGATAGCTTATTATATAGATATTGTAAATATACATGAATATATATATATATATATATATATATATATACACACACACACACACACACACACACACACAAATATGTTTTCTAAATATTGAAAATATGTTATTTTATGCCTATACTTAGGTCATTGAGATCAAAATATGTATATATGGATATTTTTAAGTAAAGAAATTATGCTTTACGAATATATCTACGTCTATGATATAGGTAACTTAATATATTCTTTAAAAATTGAAAATATGATTAAAAAAAAAGGTTAGCTTGTAATGGCCATCAGTCTCCAAATATGTGGATTATTCAAAAATAGGTGTTGCGAAGATAGTATCCAGACTGATCTATTGTTAATACTCCGATGTATATATAATTTGATGCATATATAAAAATCTTTCTATTTGGTAAAGATTATCATTTATATTACGGCTTATCCATTCTGTTGTGAGGTTTTGTTTTGTACCTTCTTTCCTTTTTCTCCAATAATCCGTCTTTCTAGCATTCGGAAATTCGACATGTGAATACCATGGGCATATTTATGTCGACTTTTGAGGGTCGAAAGGGTGGACCCTTATAATTTGTAAATTATATTCCATATTTATTAAATATATTTAATAGTTAATTAAACATAATTAATAATTAAATTTAAATAAGTAATAATAAATAATTACTATTAAATATTTAATTTTTAATTTTGATATCTATACTAAATTAATTTACAATTTCAAAAACTAACAATTTGATAATCTCTTATTAGGGTTTAATAGTTAATGATTATAATTGATAACTACATTTAATAAAATTCAACAATCTTTAATCTTTTAACATTGATTTTAAAATGTTCATAAATTTCACTAACCTTATAAACATTCAAAATGATAAAAAAATTCAACATTTTTAAAAAAAATAGGAAAATAATATTAATATTATGTTTCAAATTATTATTCAAACTAAAGCCTGTTTTCACAAAGAAGGACACATCTCTTTACATACTGCTGGAACAATAAAAGGAATTCATGCTTCTTTTTTCCATATTTCTACACCTAGAATTGATCGCCTCACTATAAATGCCCTAATTATCCTTAGCTGCGTTTGTAATGAAGAATAACGGAGCATTAGAAAGTGATATTTGAGTGGATCATTTAGGCTTGGAAGGCGGTGAATAGGGACAAGCATTTGCAGCCATGAACGAGGAATTAGAACAGGGCATATAACTACCATATTTTAATCTGTGATTTTTTATTTAATTGTTTTATAGTTATTCCGCTATTTGTTTCTGATTGCATAATATGCATTTAATAGCACAAAGTAAATTGCAAAATTGCAATAATATAAAAAAATATTTTTTATTTCAAATAAATAAATAATAAGATTTTAAATTGTTCAGATTCTGTTCAAACCAACTTCATGTTGAATGTTTTTCATTGTATTATCTGAAATGATTGCTATTACGAAAAAGGGATCTGGGGGTGGCAACCCTAATAGGTGGGGTGCAAAGGCAACGCCAGGTGGTCGACTTAAAAATATTGAAACAAAAAAAATGGAAATAACGGTTTGAATTTGAACTTTAAAAATTAAAATTTCAACTAAATTATAAATTCATGGAATATACGTAATTTCGATGCCGAAATTTATAAAAAAAATGTAAATTCGGAAAATATAAATGTTAATTTGCAAATTATTATTTGCTTATGTATTTAAATACTTTCTTTTGTAGCACTCTCACATACAATTTTCCATTATTTATAAACTACGCTTCATTCCCAAATTCTACTGTCTTTTCCTGACTTCTGATCCAAATTTTGTTCTCATTTAGTAATATTTCCAAATCCAAATGAAATGAAAGCGACGGAAATTCCCAGATCGACCCCAATTGGATTGTTCAGCACAAAATGGTCGCCTGTATTGTTCTACTCAAAAGTCAAAATCGAATATTGCACAGCCTCGCCTTCATAACCTATTGATTTGACAAACCCTAAAGCTACCACCGATTAATTCTTTGCGAGTCAAAAGATGCAAGGTTAGTCAAAATCGAATCTTTCTATTTGGAAAAGGTTGTCATTTATATTACAGATTAATCATTTTGTCCTGTGATTTTGTTTTGTACCTTCTTTTTTAGTCTAATAATTAATCCATCTTTTGGGCATTCGAAAATTCCACATGTGAATACCATGGACATATTATTGTCGACTTTTAAGGATTGAAAAAGTGGACCCTTACAATTAGTAAATTATATTAAATATTAATTAAATATATTTAATAACTAATAAAACACAATTAAAAATTAAAACCAAATAAGTAAAACTGAATAATTACTATTAAATAATTAATTTTGATATCGATATTAAATTAATTTACATTTTCAATAACTAATATTCAGCTAATCTATTATTTAGAATTTAATAGCTAATGTTACAATCGATAACTACATTTAATACTTAATAAAATTCAAACAATCTTTAATCTTCGGAATTGATTTTAAAATGCTCATAGAGTTCACTTGAAATAAATTCAAAGCCTTATAAATATTCAAAATGTCAAAAAATTCAACATTTTAACAAAAATAAAAATTTGGGAAAATATTATGTTTCAAATTATTATTCAGATTGAAGCCCGTTCAACTCTATAAACAGTTTTCTAAACATCGTCTATAAACCTGTTTTAATGAAAAGGAAACATGTCTTTACACACTGCTGAAACAATAAGAGGAATTCATGCTTTTTCATATTTCTACTCCTAGAATTGACCGTCTTACTACATATGCTCAAATTATCCTTGGGGGAGTTTGTGATGAACAATAACAAAGCATTAGAAGTGATATTTGAGCGGGGAATTTAAGCATGGATGGTGAATGGGGGCAAGCATTTGCAGCTATGAGCTAGGTATTTGAACAGGCCATTTAACTAGCGTATCTTAATATGTGACTTTTAATTTAACTGTTTTATAATTATTCTGCTATTTGTTTCTGATTGTGTAACACATATTTAATAGCATGAAGTAAATTACAAAATTGCATTAATAAAAACTCACATCTTTTATATTTCAGATAAATAAATTATAAAAATATAGTAGTCTAGTATAATAGCTAGCTCTTGCACTATAATCTAGGATAAAGTTAGTGGATGACCCACTTTAAATGCCGTATACGGTGGACGGTCCACCTTAAAAACCGAATATAGTTGATTGTCAACTAACAATCACCCGGACTATACTATATTTTATTATTAGTTGCAATAAAAGGCGTTTGCGATCACCTTAAAACCAGGTTGACTTTACCAAAAATAAATTTTAAAATTTTAAATTGCTCTGATTCGGCTCAAACCAACTTCATGTTGAATGTTTTTCATGGAATTATTTGACTTGATTGTTGATACGAAAGAGGGATCTGAGGTGGCGACCCCAATAGGTGGGGTGTAAGGGCAATGCCCCTACTAAGGGTAGTCGACTTAAAATATTCAAACAACAAAACAGAAATAATGGATTGAATTTGAACTCTCAAATAAAATTTAAATTATAAATTCACGTAATATTCATGGTTTCAACTTTGAAATTGCTAAAAAATGTAAATTTGAAAGATATAAATGTTAATTTACAAATTGTTATTTGCATATGTATTTAAATAGTTTTTTTTGTAACTCTCCCGCTATAATTTTCCATTATTTAGAAGCAACCTTTCTTGCAAAATTCTGCTGCCTTTTTTGATTCCTGGTCCAATTTTCGTTCTCACTTTTGTTTTTTCTCTCAAATATTGTTCGCCACCAAAACAATTTACAACCCGCCCTAAAATAAGTTACCATTTCTTCTCACCGGTAATATTTCCAAATCCAAATGAAACGAAATCGACGAAAATTCCCACATCGACCCCAGTTGGAAAATTACCAAATCTAAAAAAAACAATTCAGCACAAAATGGTCGTCTGAATGGTTATACTCAAAAGTTGGAATAAAATATTGCACAGCCTCGCCTCCATAACCTATAGATTCGACTAACCGTAAAGAAACCAGTGATTGATTCTTCGTGAGCCAAAAGTGCTAGGTGAGTTAGCAAGGATGATGGAAAATCATGGACATTCTTTTTCTCTTATGATCGGATATTACTTATCATAGATCGTTGATGATGTGAGCCCAACAAGTTTGATGGATGTGGTGCATATGATTGATTTCAAGAATCTAACTGTTAATTCAAGGATATGTTAATCTAATTTTTTTCCTGATATGGTTTGTCATGTTTTAAGTTGTTTATCTTTTATCTAATGAACATGTCTAAGATTTTGTTTATCTGGTGTTAATTGTAGTAATTGTAACGTTTTCAGCTTCCATTGTAATATTTTTAGCATCCTATGAACCTGTCAGCTTCGGGTTTTATTTTTCTAATTAAAAGTTGTAGTGATTGTTAACACCTTGCAATAAACTGTTGTTATTAAGAAAACTTCTAGTCAATTTTAATATGCTAGTTTTCCTTCCATTTTAAAATATGCTTAATAGTTGCGAACAAACTATGCGAACACATAGTTCACTTAAGCCAATGTTTGTTTTCTTAGTATATAAATCTTTTTTAATCGACAAACTTAGCAGCATGGATGTGACATTTTATAATGAGTCAGTGTTACAACATAGTAGATTCCACCGAGATCTGGTGACTAAACTAACATGGTCGAATATCCCTTATCTTGTGCACACCAAGCTTTCTAGTATGAAAGTTTGCCTACATTATTTTACAGTTGTTTCATGGCTATTATAATTATGTAGACTTCAAAATGTACTTACTTCATTTTGGGCTTAAGATTTGAGGAGAAAGATCGTATCTTTTGCAAGCTTGTGAGCTTCCAGCTCTCAACGGTTTAATCTCTTTAAATCATGTGCATAGTTGTTTGGTGTGTACTTTGCACTAAGTAAGTAAAGCAAAAAATCATTAAACCATGCTGATGTGTATTAAATCGTGCTGAAATATTTGTATTAAACCATGTCGTTGTATATTAAACCATGTGTTATCATCATGCAAAATATATCAAATGTATGTTTCAAAACATTATCAACCTTTAACTTTTTCTAAAACTACAGTAAAACTTGTTGTGGTGTTAAATCCTAAACCATAAATAACGTGTGCATTTCACTTTACTTGCCATGGTGCGTGTATTTGAGATGGAACACTTTCTACTGCCTCTTCTTGCACAACTTTAAGCTTTTGTGAATCTATATCTATTGACATTACCAAAGCACTATGGTGGAGAGTTTCAAAATTAAATTATTAAACCTTTTCCTGATGTTTACATATTCTGCATGTTTTAGCAAAAATTCTGAAAGTGCTTGTAGCCAAAGAACCAAAGATAATTTTTACTGCTAATTTAAAAGTCTTAGTGTGAATTAAATATTGATTTTCAACATTTTATAAAGCTTTAGGTCGATTCTTAGCTTTCACAAGCTATAGATCTTCAGACCCATAAATTTATGTATCAATTTGAGTCCTTATCAGAGGATCATGTTTAAGCCTTTTCATTTCTCAAGTTTAGTGAAGATTCGAAGAGATCTTGTGTTTTTGCTCTGTCATTTTTATTCACTACTCGTATGATGTAAATGAGGACATGCCGATGGGTGCATGACCTCAATATATAATATATTCACTAAAATATACACATCTTATTTGTCTTTTGAATATCTCATGTTGTTGATTTCTTTTGTACGTGGTACCATATCTTTTGAACTCATTTACAATCTATCAAACAATTGTGTTTTATACAGCAAGAGGATGAAGAGATAACAATTGTAACACCCCGTATTTTCTGTGAACATAAAGTAACAAAACAAAGTATACTTAATTTTTAGAAGAAGAATTAAGGGAAACGGGTTGTGCTATTGCGTTCGGCTCGGAATTCTGCTTGGGACAGAGTCCGTGTTTGCGTAAATTGGACTTCGTATGAAGAAGTTATGACACTTAGAAGTTTCAGGAATTTGAAATAAAAACCAGCCCGAATTCAAAATTTAAAAAGTTCGAAATTCAAAACACATACCCGGGCTTGGCGGGAAATTTTCCGTCCAGGACCCAGGTCGACCAAGGGGTCGACCTGGGTCATATAGGTCGACTAGGGGGTCGACCTCCCCCTATTTCCAGATCCGTGGACAGGTTCGTTTTTCTGCATTTGGACACCCGTTTTGACCAGATTCGTTGATCCCTATGCTATATAAACACCCTTAAGGCTACCGTTTTCTCTACACAACTTCATTACGCTTATACTTTGCCCTAAATCGTATTAAAATAAATCAATGGCGTCTCTACTCTACTGAAACCTAAGCTAGAACTAGAGCTTCTTCTTCCTTTAATCTGAATAGGATTAAAAGAGAACAACTACAACCCCTTTTTCATTTAGAATCCAACCAAGATGAGTACAGTTATTTTCGGATATGAAATTTAATTATGATCTTGACATGGTTACAAATCTGAATCTGAGATTATGCATATTCTTGTTTATCAGATCTGTTCGTATGTGTAGATCTATCTTATTAATATTATAGTAACTATTCTGTATCTCTTCCTTCCTTCTGTTCTATAGCCAGGCTACCACGAGCCTGAGCCAAATCTCATAAGAGATTGATGCATGAATGCTAAATTTGGGAAAAATAGTGAATGATGCATAACTAGACATGACTGATTTGTGACTAATTTGAGAAAAGAACATATGTTGTAATTTAAGATCTAGATCTGGGCATACTATATATGATAGTCTGTGATTTGGAAGAAGGAGAATTATTGTGTATATGACTTGGGCGCAAAGATCTATATTATAATAGGATAATTATTAAATGTGAATATGCCTAAATGGGGATTTTGGATATTTGGCATACGCTGAAATCAAAGGCTATAATTTGGCATAGTTCATATTTTATATCATGATTTGGGGTTTTTAGAGAATATTCTGTACTGTGTAAATTTAACTAAAATTTGGGGCATATCTTATATTGTGAATTAAGACCATAATTTGGGCATGTAAAACTAGACTTAATTTTATGATTAGGTGAGGCATGTCAATGGAATTTCAAGGGATGATTAAATCTGTTAAATTGCCTAATCTGCTAAATCTGTTGAAACTGAATACGGTAATTTGGGATACGAAAATCGGTCGGCTCGATCTAAAATTGAGCAAAACAAGTTAATAGAACTTTGAATAATTTGCTGTAACTTGTAAAGAGGTTCAATTTGTTGAATTGGCATAATTACTCTGATATTGGCATAATCTGTGAATGAATACTTTAGCTAAAATTAAGAATGCTTAAATACGAGGTTAAGTCTGGCTTATGGCAGAAGTCTGCCCGGAACCGTCTGGCACATCCAGCGGACACAAGCTACCGACTTAATGTGAGAGGTCTGTGCATTAGTAATTAATTAATGCAAATCTAGGATAAATATGATGCCTAAAATGTGTTGGGTGGATAAGGTTAAATCAACTGGGCGGATGAATCAAATAAACCCGTTTCGTAAATCTGTAGGCCCAATACAGGGTTAGGTGAAACAATATGTAAGTCTATTAATCTGTATATTTGATCCGTTAGTCTGAAAACTTGTTAACCTGGATGTCTGATCAGAGAACTAGTTAATCTGAACTTTGTACATCTGAAATCTGTAAGCAAGTTAATCTGAAATCTATTAGTCTGGGGACACAAGGTTAGGAGGGGAAATTACTTGTGTCATCTGTTGTGTTGGACCCATATTAGTCAGTAACCCTTTTTTGGTATCAAAACTATGACCCAACACTTGGAGGGGTCCGGGGCATGCTTACTGAACTAATTGTAAGAGGTTCACTCTGATAATGGCGAGGGGTGTTGATGGCGCATTCCAACTGGGTCATGTGCGTGCATGGATCTGGTCTGCTCTGAGGATGTAAGACACTGTGACATCTGTAAATAGGTCTGTGTCTATAGGTTGCCACTTTAGGGAATGATACACCCTTCTGTGGGGCCGACACAGGGTATTTATGTATTAGGGAGCCAATCGCTTGGGGTAGAATTTAGGGTACACCTAGTTCCGCTTGTTTCTGTTTCTGTACCTTCTGTTTCTGTTGGGGTGGTAAAGGCCCATTATTAGCATTCTGTTTCTGTACCTTCTGTCTCTGTTGGGGTAGTAAAGGCCCATTAGTTGGGTGGTAAAGACCCATTATTAGTATTCTGTTTCTGTACCTTCTGTCTCTATTGGGGTGGTAAAGGCCCATTTACTAACATTCTGTTTCTGTAGAGATTATTCTGTTTCCGTTTCTATTTCAGTTTAGACATTAGGGTAACACCTAATCATGTTCTAATATGTATTAGTGCAGAGAAGTAAGATATAGGTAAGAAGCATATCTTGGTCTATATCATTCTATTCCTTCTGTTTAACTTAAGCATACCTGCTACTCCTATTGCTGTAATCTCTCATCAGTTTTATTTACATGTCATGATACTACTATCTGTTTATATGTTGGAAGTCACTGGACTCGCCAGACTTTATGTCTGACCTCGTTTGTTTTCGCCTCTTTTTCTTTACGTTTCCCCCCAGGTGCTCAGGGTGGAAACATAGGAGCTTGATTCAGATTCTCTCTGCTTGAAGTGTTTGAAGTATTGCTTGGCTTTGACTCTACCTTCTTGTGGCTGTTTATGTTGGGGATTATGGTTTTAAAATTATGCATTCTGAAGGAGTTTGGTATAAGACTGATACTTGTGTACTTGGATTTTGGTATTGTGATTTTGAAGGATGTAACCAAACTTATTTCTGTTTCTGCTGTAATAAAGTTATAAATTTTTCAAGTACAACTTTACGTACCTGTCTTGTAATATTCTGCTCTGTTTACTTATAATGCTTCATGGAAGTTAATGCATTCCCTTTGTGAATGACATTAACGGACATGGGGTGTTACAACAATGGCCAAGCGCAATGTAGTTCAAGAGTGTGACTATTGGTCCTAGTAATCAATCATTTGTTTTCTAGTATATGTTATGTGTGAAGACAATGGAATGTTTTGTTGTGTTATTGTCTTCCATATGTTGATCATATTTTATGTTGAGCTACTATTCACGATGATTGAGATGACCCCTTAATTTTACCTCAAATTTTACTTAGTTTTTTTTCCTTTGGGTCATCCTTTCTTTCAAAAGGTTCATCCCCTTTAAACCTCTTCTAGGATCCTTGATTATACCAAAATAGAAATATTAGATTATTTTAATCTATTTTATAACTTGTATATGTGAAGATATATAAGCCCTTTTTTGCATCTAATAAGAGTTAAGTTGAAAAGCAAAAGAAAATTGGTTATTTAAATTTCAACCAATCACAACACAATAAAACTGAGCATAAGTGTAAAATTTTACAAATATATTTACTTGTGTAATTTGTTCATGTGTTTGTCTTATTTTTAAGCTACCTTATATGTCTGATTTGATAATGATTAAAAAAATCAACACCTTAGTTATATTATAAACCTATTGCAAAAGTGTTACAATACTTTCTTTTACATAAAAATAAATCTATCTGCTTTTCCTTTTTATTTAGGCTTCCAAATCATACTTAAGTTACCAAAAATTTAAGTATATTTAGTGGAAAAACACTCACATTTTAATATAGATATACTAACCTGAAACCTTTTTTTAAAATATTCTTATATATTAATTTATTTCTAGGCATAAGAATGCCCCTTTGTAAACTCATTTTCCTTACAAAGTATGTTTGTTCATATGTCATAAAACACTGGTAAATTATGTGCCTATAATCAACATTTTGTGTTGCCACTTTCATCAAAATATAGATCACATGTTGTTGAATCAATTCCCCTTTTCAAATCATAAACTGAAGCCATACTCGTTCATATAAATCATGGTACTTCCCTGGTGCATGTGCCTCAAATGTCAACATATACTATAGAAAAGTATAGCTGGCATTTGAGTGCATTTGCATGTCGCTTCATGTCACGCTTATATAGCATACACACAAGTTCAAATATACGTATATTCTAGACTTTATTCATTCTTAAAATTGTAAGCTTTGCTATATAATTATAGGTATTCTCTTATCTAATCAGCCTAACCTATTAAATTAAATAGGTTCTTAGGAATATATAAAAAATACTAGCCACTTTTAAAAGCATTCCTTGATTTCTAATTCATTTTAGATTTAAGTAGAAAATATTTCTTCACTTACATATTAATCACATTAAATCATAACAATAAATATCTAGTCTTAACATAGTACATAGCAAATCAATACATCAATCCTTCTTCATTTACTAATTATTTCAGCGTTAATTAACTACTTAAGTTAACTGCACAAGCACAATTCCTTCCTTCCAAGCTATATTCCTTAACGATTCTTGCTTAGCCTATTCACTGTGTAACACCCCACACCCGCTAAGGTCACTCACTAAGGTAATGCCTTAGCTTCGGTGGAGTATTTAAGTGAATATAGAACTGAAAAATTACAACAAGACAGATATAAGTAATACTTGATATTTAAAACATCATTTCATTGCAGCAGAAGGTAAACGTGTTTGGTTACATATCAAAACCAACAAGAGTCAAGTACAAAATATCCATCTCGTTAAAACATAAGTACATAATCCCACTACATACTAATAGCCATAATAGAAAAGATAACCGAGCTTTTCTTCAAGAGTCCAAGCTCCAAAAGATAGATAAAGCAATCTGATCAAAGCCCACTAGTGCTAGGCCCACACTGATAACCTGAGGGTTGGGGGAAAAAGATAAAAACAACGGGGTCAGACATAAGTCTGAGTGAGCCCTATAACTTTAACAATACAATCATTGAAGTAATTAGGGTATGATATAAACCTGGTACGGTACGACTGGGGATAAATGACTACACTAAGCAGCCAACTAGACTTAGGATAAACTAAGATAACGGTAAAGACGCGCCTATCCATCCAAGGATAAATACTATTCTGCACCACACCAGATCTACCCACCCAAGGATAATTCCTGCACTGCACCACACCAGATCTACCCACCCAAGGGTAATTCCTACTTAAAGGTTGATCCCACTAAGTGTACTTAGTAATTTTTAATAATAGTTTCGTGTACCCCTAGCTGACTACATAGGTGCCGTCTGCCCCTATCTCCACTAGGTGTACCCACAACTTAGTAATTTTAATAGTAGTCTCGTGTACCCCTAGCTGATTACATAGGTGTCGTCTGCCCCTATCTCCACTAGGTGTACCCACTACTCCCCAAGCGATCGGCTCCCTACCGTAGATACCCGTGCTGGCCCCACAGTGGGGTGTATCACTCCCCAAAGTGGCAACCCGATACTACCAATGGTGCACGGCTTATATCTACACGATGCAACAACGTCTTACCTACCAGCCCGGGTCCACACACGCATATGAAACCCGTTGGACTCGCGTTGCCACCGCTACCCCGTTTTGGCCTCTTATAGTCAAGCGCAGTACGCGTGTCCCATCCTCGACATGGGTCGAGCCCAATAAGATACAAATGGGTTACTGGTTGAAATGGCCCCCCACAAGCTACCACCTAAGCTTGTCATTTTATCTAGTGCATCCCACTTAACCCCTTTTTTATAATCATGCCCACTTACATGTTAAGGTTTGGTTAAGTCATCTAATCATATTTCAATTGCCACTCAAGGCACCCACTAGATTTCTACATGCCACCCAAGGCACCCACTTGATTTCCATATGCCACCCAAGGCACCCACTTAACCCTTTAATCATGATTAGTTACATGTTCCACTTTGGTTAAGTATTCTAGTCGTATTCTCTATTGCCACACAAGGCAACCACTAGATTTTTCCACATGCCACCCAAGGCACCCACTTAACCCTTTAATCATGTTTAATTACATGTCCCACTTTGGTTAAGTATTCTAATCTTATCTTCTATTGCCACCCAAGGCAACCACTAGATTTCCTCATGCCACCCAAGGCACCCACTTAACCCTTTAATCATGTTTAATTACATGTTCCAGTTTGGTTAAGTATTCTAATCGTATTTTCTATTGCCACCCAAGGCAACCACTAGATTTTCTCATGCCACCCAAGGCACTTACTTAATCTCCACATGCCACCCAAGGCACCCACTTAACCCTTCATGCCCCACTACATGCTTATCTGGTTAAGTGTTTCTTAATTGATTAAGAACGTAATCGTTGTAAAGACCTCTCACATTAGACTATCTTTTATGGCAGCTGGATTTGCCGGTTGGGTCCGGGCAGCCTTACGTCATAACCGAGTCTAACCTCGTGTCTATACACTTGTCACGTATTTAGTTTATGCCTAAGACCTCTCACATTGGGCCAATCATTTGTAGCCGCTGGATATGCCGGTCGGTTCCGGGCAGTCTTATGCTACAAAAGGGTCCAACCTCGTGTCTTAGTCGATTAATTACACCTAATTAATCACCCCCATAATTTGTATTAATTATCCCTAATTAATTACAAATTTAACGATGTACATAATTGACTCAATTATGTCCA
This sequence comes from Allium sativum, assembly GCA_030737875.1. Classification (NCBI taxonomy): domain Eukaryota; kingdom Viridiplantae; phylum Streptophyta; class Magnoliopsida; order Asparagales; family Amaryllidaceae; genus Allium; species Allium sativum. Next base: position 495,633,164 of record CM060915.1, on the reverse strand, counting down.
TCCACTTTATGGTATGCATAATCATACCAACTTCACACCATTTCATTAACATGTATATTAACCCCATCGTTCCCCACGTAATTCGCGAACATGACATAAAAGGGAAGATTCATCACAAATACAATGGGTTCAACTTGCATAACATTAGCATCAACATGGGTTTTAAAGGTGTCAACATGCATATAGCATCAAACTCAACTAGCATAAATAATCAACCCAAACTTGCATGAATCACATATGTCATAAAGAGGTTAACTTGCATAAGTTATTTATGTCATACAAAGGGGTAAACTTGCATATGTATGTATGACATACAAAGGGGTTAACTTGCATATGTATGCATATCATACTAAGCTGTAAACTTGCACATGTTACTTGCATACAATCAAACACCAAACTTGCATAACATGTCATATATGAACTTGCATATAATCATACACCAAACTTGCATAACATATCATGTATGAACTAGCATATAATCATACACCAAACTTGCATAACATATCATGTATGAACTAGCATATAATCATACACCAAACTTGCATATCATGGTGTCATAATGGATCAATGTTTCTCATATGACTTGCATATCTTGCATAACATCATAAACACATAGCATATGACTTGCATAACTTGCATAACACCACAAACACATAGCATATGATTTGCATAACTTGCATAACATCATAATCACATAGCATATGACTTAAATAACTTGCATAACATCATGAACATGTATCATATGACTTGCATAACTTGCATAACTTCATGAACATGTATCATATGACTTGCATAACTTGCATAACTTCATGAACATATAGCACATAACTTGCATAACTTGCATGACATCATGAACATGTATCATATGACTTGCATAACTTGCATAACTTCATGAACATATAGCACATAACTTGCATAACTTGCATAACATCACAAACACATAGCATATGATAACATAATCTTGCATTGATCCACATTCATAGCCATAACCTCATTATATCCTATCATAATCATTTCAACAATTGGTTATTAAGGCTATAGAAAACTCACAACTTGTTGATTAGCACTCCTAAGAAGAAGATTAAGTTGCTAGAGTTGATTAGAGATTGATTTTGAGAAGCTATCTTCCTCTTTAGATTGATGGAGGCTCCTTCAAGTTGCATTTTGACGGCATAACGGTGTTGTAGCTATTTTTAGTATGAATTAGGGTAGTCTTAGGGTGTATTTATAGATTAGTTAGGTGTTTTAGGCCCTTAGATTAACCCTAAATCAGATTAGAGCCGTCAGATCACGTCCTAGCCACCAAAACACAACCCAAAAGCCAAACTGATGCACCCAGGTCACCTGGGCTCGACCAGGGAGGTCGACCCCCAGGTCGACACTAGGGTCGACTCCCCAGTCGACCTGGTGGGCAGGTCGACTCCCCAGTCGACCCCCTGGGTCTGGCGGAAATTTTCCCGCCACTTCTGAAATTTGAAATTTCTGTTTTTAAATCTGTTTTTAAATTTTCTGAAACTTCTTCGGGCCATATCTGGGTCATACGGACTCCGATTTTCGAAAACTCGGACTCTATTTCGCGTATTTTTCCGAGACGAACGCAATGGCATAGCCCGTTTCCCCTGATTCAGATTTTAAAATTTAATTCTGCCCTGTTTTATATTATAGCAAGTTATTCAACATACGGGGTGTTACATTCTCCCCTACTTAAAGGATTTCGTCCCCGAAATCTCTAATCAAGAAGAACGTATCCTACCAACCAAACAACCATCTACTCAAACCATCAAACACTGGCATCCATTGTCCTTAAAGTTTCTAATGCTGTATGAACATATGCAAAGAGTGTGTGTATATGTTCCCTGTCTAATGCAAAATTAGGCGGTCTGCCAATTCAGTTGACCTCCTTAATGCAAACCATGATAGTGCCATGCATCCAATATGTATGCAAAAGAACCCTATCGACACACACTATCTCTACATGTGTGCACAACCATACACCAAAATGCATCATCCATGTGATAATACAACCATTATACATCCATTAATATAGCAACCTACACACAATTTTATGCAATATGCAATATGAAGTGATTGAGCCGATCTAGTGCCTAGAGTGTGTGTATATGCATCCACGAGCAACCACTAGCAACCACTTGCATCCACACGCATCCATCAAACATAACATGTCTCAAACACATGTTTCAACCATAGGTTTACCCTATCTAAAGGTCAAAGGTACTAATGAGAGGACATACTAAAGATAAGATAAGTACTAGACAAACGATAAAGGAGAAGTTAAAAGACATACCCTCAAAAAGGAATAGGTACAATGAACGCATCTTCTCTTCTGCCTCCCAAGTAGCATTGCTCTCATCTTCTCCCCTTTGCACTTTGACTAGTCGAACCTCTCTGTTTCTCAACTTCCTAATCTCTGACCCAAGGATGCGGGTAGGAGCTCGTCGAATAGTCGCATCACGCTCTACCTTTACTTCCCTAAGCAGGCTCGGCTCTACCACCTCCGCGGTCTCATGTAGGCACGTCCTCAAATGTGACACATGGAATACGTCATGTTCCCTATGCAACTGAATTATCTCTCGAAGATAAACCGAAGCTAGCCATGGAGCAGTCCTCTTGCTCTTCACGGGTATGAAATGGGCGCTCTTAGTAAGTCTGTCTACCACAACCCAAATTCCCGTATTACCCTTCCTCGATCTCGGTAACCCATCGATAAAACCCATCGAGACACTATCCCACTTCCATTGCGGAACTTCCAATGGGTGAAGCAACCCACCGAGTTTCTTTTGCTCCGCTTTCACTTGTTGGCACACCAAGCATCTAGCGACATACTCAGCCACATCTTTCTTCATACCGGCCCAAAAGAAAACTCGCTTTATGTCCTGGTACATCTTGTCCCCATCGGTATAAATGGTCATCCTAGAACGGTGTGCATCATCAAGAATAGCCTTCCTTAAACCCTCGTCTTGCGGTACACAAAGTCTACCGTCTCTACGCAAGCACCCCCTATCGTCTAAGGTATACCTACTCAAATGGCTGGACGACTCCCCCCTTATGGGCCTCTCTACCAACTCAACCAACTGTGGCTCGTCCCTCTGTGCCTAGCCAATCCGCCCCAAAAGAGTAGGTCTGACCTCCAAGGATGCTAGCAAACCGGGTATAAAGTCAACGGAAGGTCTGAAATCAAACATCGAGATAAATTCCAAGCTTCGTCGTTCCACGAACAATGGTCTCAAGGACAACCTTTTTCCGCTCAAGGCGTCCGCCACCACGTTACCCTTGCTAGGGGTATACGCTATCTCGAAATCATAGGATGCTAAGAACTCCATCCACCTTTGCTGTCTCAAGACTATGCGCTCGAAGAGTCTCCAACACTTCCCTAAGATGTAGGGCATGCTTTTCTCCTCTTCTGGAGAAAACCAGGATATTCTCCCATACAAAATCGTCACAACTATCCATCTCTCACGCAGACCATCCTAGTCGAACTCGACATCCCCCAAGTGCAAGCCCAAAAGGCCTAAACCAATATCAGACAAACACCCAAGGGACACCTCCTTCGAATTCAGACGACCTACGTGAGATGATACTAGTAAAAACGGATAAATAATTAAGCCCTTGTCCAACTCTGGATGTCCTTGCCAATCTCGCTCCAAAACCACCGTTAATCAAATAATTGGCTTTGCTTAACCCATTAAGCACACACGAAAACTTATTTCGCTCTTTAGAAAAGACCAAGATGTCATCCACAAAGACCACTAAGAAGTTATTTAGGTACTCCCTAAACACTCCACTCATCAAATCAACAAAGTATGTGGGGGCGTTCGCCAAACCAAATGGCATCACAAGCCACTCATAGAAACCATCCGGAGTCCTAAAGGCGGTCTTCTCTATATTATCCTTAGTCACTCCCAACTGATGAAACTCCGTGGCCAAGTCCCACTGCGAAAACACTGAGGCGCCAACCAACTGATCAAAGAGATCGTAAATCCTTGGCAACGGGTGTCTACTCTTCTTTGTGAGCTTGTTGAGTTCTCTATAGTCTACACAAAGTCTGAGGGACCCATCCACCTTCATGGCAAAAACTACTGGAGCACCCCACTCCGATATACTTCGTCTTATGAACCCCTTCTCAAGAAACTCCCCTACTTGCTTATGGAGTTCCCTCCTCTCACGAGGAGCCATGCGGCGCACTGACAAAGATACTGGTTTAGCATCGTCTACCAGATATATTCGGAGGTCTATCTCCCGCTTCGGAGGTAAGCCCTTCACCTCCTCAAACTCATCCGAGTATTCCCGGACCACTCTAACAGATCGCAAACTCTCGACCGAAGCGTCAAGCGATTCAAAATAACTTAGCAAAACAGAATCTATGGGATTACAAGAGATCTCGAGAGTGTTACCCAAGCGGGTCATGAGCCTAACAACTCTCCTTTCGCAATCTAGAACGGCACCATTACTGGATAACCAGTCCATGCCCAAAATCAACCCATAGCCCGTGAAGCCCAAACAAAAGCATCACCCCTAAACTCAACGCTAAGTATGAGGATCTTCAAACCCAAACATATCATGGACAATTAAGTGGAGCCCCCAATTGGGTTTGAAACAACCACGGGTAGGGCTGTAAATTTTGTTCGAATGTCCGACGTCCGTTCGTGTCCGTGACCGAAATACGTCCGTCCGAGTCCGTCCGATTTTCATTTAGGACACGAGTTAGGACAACAAAATTTGTACGAGAAAAAAATCATGTCCGGTCCGAGCTCGTCCGAATTCGTCCGAATTACTTGTAATTCGACATATAGTTGAGAGAAAATCTAGTAAAATGTACAAAATGTGATATAAAAAGCCATGTCCGACCGAGTCCGATCGGTCCGAACATGTCCGTGTCCGACCGATTTTATTTAGGACACGAATTAGGACAACGAAATTTGTCCGAGAAATTTTTTGGTCCGGTCCGTGTTCGGTCCGATTTTTTTTAGGACAGAAACTGAACACACCTCCGTCCGGTCCGGTCCGACCGATTTACACCCCTAACCACGGGATCATCTACTAAACTGGTGTCTAGGTGCAGTGACTCAACTAATGATGATGAGATAAACGAATGTGGTGCACTAGAGTCGAATAAAGTTCGAACAGGATGATCGAGAGAATTAAATTTCAACTTAGACGGTCCTACCCTCATCAGGTATACCCATCGTGAGGGAATACATCTACCCTCCAGAAGATCCTGTACTTCGTCCTTACCTCTTTGGACAACCCTAATAAGGTGTCCTATTTCTCCAAGACAACTAGCCTTCCCCTTCACATTCTCCTTTCGTGGCCTTCTTACCACAATAAGGTTTCGTCCTTTATTTACCTAATAGCTATTTGAACCTTCCTCTCTCATCCATCTTAAAGGTATCCATAAGCCCTCCACCTCCTTGGACTAACTTCTTGGCCTGGAAAACGTCTTAGTCCCTTGAAGTGGTTCTTCCGACCTTCATACGAAGTCCTTATTTATCTTAAAAAGACATCTACACGCGGAGGGGAAGTTCAAAAAGTGAAAGAGGAAGAGATTCAAAACGGAGAATCGAAGGAAGGATATATGGCTCTTGGGGATTATGTTCTTTTCTTTCAAAAACTTTTCTCTTAAAAACATGTTTTTGAAAATACTTCTTCCAAAAATGTTTTTAGAAAAATAGTTTTCTAAAAATTTTATCTGTTCTGGTAACCTTGAGCTCTGATACCACGTGTAACACCCCACACCCGCTAAGGTCACTCACTAAGGGAATGCCTTAGCTTCGGTGGAGTATTTAAGTGAATATAGAACTGAAAAATTACAACAAGACAGATATAAGTAATACTTGATATTTAAAACATCATTTCATTGCAGCAGAAGGTAAACATGTTTGGTTACATATCAAAACCAACAAGAGTCAAGTACAAAATATCCATCTCGTTAAAACATAAGTACATAATCCCACTACATACTAATAGCCATAATAGAAAAGATAACCGAGCTTTTCTTCAAGAGTCCAAGCTCCAAAAGATAGATAAAGCAATCCGATCAAAGCCCACTAGTGCTAGGCCCACACTGATAACCTGAGGGTTGGGGGAAAAAGATAAAAACAACGGGGTCAGACATAAGTCTGAGTGAGCCCTATAACTTTAACAATACAATCATTGAAGTAATTAGGGTATGATATAAACCTGGTACGGTACGACTGGGGATAAATGACTACACTAAGCAGCCAACTAGACTTAGGATAAACTAAGATAACGGTAAAGACGCGCCTATCCATCCAAGGATAAATACTATTCTGCACCACACCAGATCTACCCACCCAAGGATAATTCCTACACTGCACCACACCAGATCTACCCACCCAAGGGTAATTCCTACTTAAAGGTTGATCCCACTAAGTGTACTTAGTAATTTTTAATAATAGTTTCGTGTACCCCTAGCTGACTACATAGGTGCCGTCTGCCCCTATCTCCACTAGGTGTACCCACAACTTAGTAATTTTAATAGTAGTCTCGTGTACCCCTAGCTGACTACATAGGTGTCGTCTGCCCCTATCTCCACTAGGTGTACCCACTACTCCCCAAGCGATCGGCTCCCTACCGTAGATACCCGTGCTGGCCCCACAGTGGGGTGTATCACTCCCCAAAGTGGCAACCCGATACTACCAATGGTGCACGACTTATATCTACACGATGCAACAACGTCTTACCTACCAGCTCGGGTCCACACACGCATATGAAACCCGTTGGACTCGCGTTGTCACCGCTACCCCGTTTTGGCCTCTTATAGTCAAGCCCAGTACGCGTGTCCCGTCCTCGACATGGGTCGAGCCCAATAAGATACAAATGGGTTACTAGTTGAAATGGGCCCCCACAAGCTACCACCTAAGCTTGTCATTTTATCTAGTGCATCCCACTTAACCCTTTTTTTTATAATCATGCCCACTTACATGTTAAGGTTTGGTTAAGTCATCTAATCGTATTTCAATTGCCACTCAAGGCACCCACTAGATTTCTACATGCCACCCAAGGCACCCACTTGATTTCCACATGCCACCCAAGGCACCCACTTAACCCTTTAATCATGTTTAGTTACATGTTCCACTTTGGTTAAGTATTCTAGTCGTATTCTCTATTGCCACACAAGGCAACCACTAGATTTTTCCACATGCCACCCAAGGCACCCACTTAACCCTTTAATCATGTTTAATTACATGTCCCACTTTGGTTAAGTATTCTAATCTTATCTTCTATTGCCACCCAAGGCAACCACTAGATTTCCTCATGCCACCCAAGGCACCCACTTAACCCTTTAATCATGTTTAATTACATGTTCCAGTTTGGTTAAGTATTCTAATCGTATTTTCTATTGCCACCCAAGGTAACCACTAGATTTTCTCATGCCACCCAAGGCACTTACTTAATCTCCACATGCCACCCAAGGCACCCACTTAACCCTTCATGCCCCACTACATGCTTATCTGGTTAAGTGTTTCTTAATTGATTAAGAACGTAATCGTTGTAAAGACCTCTCACATTAGACTATCTTTTATGGCAGCTGGATTTGCCGGTTGGGTCCGGGCAGCCTTACGCCATAACCGAGTCTAACCTCGTGTCTATACACTTGTCACGTATTTAGTTTGTGCCTAAGACCTCTCACATTGGGCCAATCATTTGTAGCCGCTGGATATGCCGGTCGGTTCCGGGCAGTCTTATGCTACAAAAGGGTCCAACCTCGTGTCTTAGTCGATTAATTACACCTAATTAATCACCCCCATAATTTGTATTAATTATCCCTAATTAATTACAAATTTAACGATGTACATAATTGACTCAGTTATGTCCATCCACTTTACGGTATGCATAATCATACCAATTTCACACCATTTCATTAACATGTATATTAACCCCATCGTTCCCCACGTAATTCGCGAACATGACATAAAAGGGAAGATTCATCACAAATACAATGGGTTCAACTTGCATAACATTAGCATCAACATGGGTTTTAAAGGTGTCAACATGCATATAGCATCAAACCCAACTAGCATAAATAATCAACCCAAACTTGCATGAATCACATATGTCATAAAGAGGTTAACTTGCATAAGTTATTTATGTCATACAAAGGGGTAAACTTGCATATGTATGCATGACATACAAAGGGGTTAACTTGCATATGTATGCATATCATACTAAGGTGTAAACTTGCACATGTTACTAGCATACAATCAAACACCAAACTTGCATAACATGTCATATATGAACTTGCATATAATCATACACCAAACTTGCATAACATATCATGTATGAACTAGCATATAATCATACACCTAACTTGCATAACATATCATGTATGAACTAGCATATAATTATACACCAAACTTGCATATCATGGTGTCATAATGGATCAATGTTTCTCATATGACTTGCATATCTTGCATAACATCATAAACACATAGCATATGACTTGCATAACTTGCATAACACCACAAACACATAGCATATGATAACATAACTTGCATAACTTGCATAACATCATAATCACATAGCATATGACTTACATAACTTGCATAACATCATGAACATGTATCATATGACTTGCATAACTTGCATAACTTCATGAACATGTATCATATGACTTGCATAACTTGCATAACTTCATGAACATATAGCACATAACTTGCATAACTTGCATGACATCATGAACATGTATCATATGATAACATAATCTTGCATTGATCCACATTCATAGACATAACCTCATTATATCCTATCATAATCATTTCAACAATTGGTTATTAAGGCTATAGAAAACTCACAACTTGTTGATTAGCACTCCTAAGAAGAAGATTAAGTTGCTAGAGTTGATTAGAGATTGATTTTGAGAAGCTATCTTCCTCTTTAGATTGATGGAGGCTCCTTCAAGTTGCATTTTGACGGCATAACGGTGTTGTAGCTATTTTTAGTATGAATTAGGGTAGTCTTAGGGTGTATTTATAGATTAGTTAGGTGTTTTAGGCCCTTAGATTAACCCTAAATCAGATTAGAGCCGTCAGATCACGTCCTAGCCACCAAAACACAGCCCAAAAGCCAAACTGATGCACCCAGGTCACCTGGGCTCGACCAGGGAGGTCGACCCCCAGGTCGACACTAGGGTCGACTCCCCAGTCGACCTGGTGGGCAGGTCGACTCCCCAGTCGACCCCCTGGGTCTGGCGGGAATTTTCCCGCCACTTCTGAAATTTGAAATTTCTGTTTTAAATCTGTTTTTAAATTTTTTTGAAACTTCTTCAAGCCATATCTGGGTCATACGGACTCCGATTTTCGAAAAATCGGACTCTATTTCGCGTATTTTTCCGAGACAAACGCAATGGCATAGCCCGTTTCCCCTGATTCAGATTTTAAAATTTAATTCTGCCCTGTTTTATATTATAGCAAGTTATTCAACATACGGGGTGTTACACACTGCCTGCATATGCCCTTGAAACTACCTTAAATAAATTGAGACACCCCAGAGTGCACAATCATGAATAGGGTTAGACATTTTTGCCTGGTATGAATAATTTACTTAGAACATGGCATCAACCTACATAATTAAATAACATGTATTTACTTAAGTATAAAGGTACTGAAAGTATACTTATGCATGAATATATATCATTTTATTGGAATTATGTTTGTGTATATTAAACATTCTAGCATTCATATGCACAAACCTATATAACAATGTATATGAATGCTTCAACAGATCATAATGAATAAATAACCATCGTGAATCAGAACATATTAAACCCATTCATAAGATCACCCTTCCAATCTACATCACTGCCTTTCTTCCAACAATATATACTTTAACCTGTAGGGCTAAGTCTCATATGGATATGCTATTATCTTTATCAGGTCATTTGCTACAACTTGACTCTTATGTGCACATTGATTGGGTTATGCCATTCCCCCCAATCAATCGAATCCCTGGGGTTAAACAAGCCATTTGCAAGCCTGCATAATATCTGCAATTCTCAGCTGCTCAACGTATCCTCTTTTCAACCTTTGTCCTTAGTGATGTACTAAATGTTTATTTATCTTTCCTCATTATTTTGGTTACTCCATTTCCTGAGTACTCATTTTTTCTCAAAACAGCGCAGAACTGACATGAAACATAACCATGTAACATATCATTTATAAGAAATCAACCAATCATATATATATATATATATCCACACACACACACACAACAAACATTAATGATCTATATAGACTCTTAATTCTAATTTTAATATGTCCATGGGTGTTTTGAGGGAGAGGCACGCCCTGAAGCCTTCATTTCCATTTATTTGTGCTTTACTTAAACCATATATTATTATCTATGGCTCAACTAAATCACAACATTAATTTTTAAGAAGGTTTAATGAAGCAAATAGGAGCAAAGCACATCAATTTAATTATTGCACCACTGCCTTCTTCTTATATAAATACAGAACATAAGCAATGTACTCTACACTACTGCCCTGTACTTATACCTTTATTGACCATATCTCATATAGAAATAATGCAATGCAATTTTAATATTCAATCCAAACAAAGGTTATTTATACATGGTTTTTAAATCAGGTTTTCCATTATGTAACTTCCAAATATTTATAAGCATGTTCTAGGGATCTTAACATAGCAATATCACACATGTATTTGCATACATCATCACACATATATTATATTAAACATCACGGTTAAATAAAATCATTCCTCATAGAAATTTAAGGTTGCTTTTTAGTAGGACTTAATGCCATAGGATAAGTGAAATTACACACCAAATGCTTTCCTTCCTAGTACTTTTAAACTATCTTTGTTCTTCTTGAAGTTGCTGCTATATCCTTATTTTATTTTGTGAGAATACTAGCTTAGTTAAAACCTATAGGACACTTATGTATACAATCATTAGCTAGGGTTCCCCGGTTTAAACAATGTCCATTATACCATAAGCTACAATTATTTTAAAGAACTAATTTAACACCCATTTTCCTATCCTATTCCTTTCTGAATTCGGGAGAAAGTTGGTCTAAAATGGATACACTGGGTATTTCTTTCATTCAGCAAAAGGTTGCTTTTTAAATTCCTCTTTTAACCCCTGGGTCATGCAACTCACATTTTCCAAAGCTATTCATGTTTTAGAAATAAGGTGCACCTGTTATGTAACCTATTATATCAACTTAATCCTCTTTGAACACTAGTTGTGACTTATGTGTGTGTGTGTGTGTATATATATACACATTCCTATTTATTTTTTGTTGGTTATTTTATTTCTAGAGCATACTGATTACTCTAACAAATTTCCTTCCCAGTTAGTTACACAAATAGGTTTTTATCCCTCATTATTTTCTTGCTTAAACATGAGTTTTAAGTTAATAATATTCTCACATATTTATTTCCAAGATTTCCAATTATCATCTGGATATGCACAGTAAACAGTTTGCACATGCACACTTAATAACATAATTTTTACCATACACAATAATGCTTATTTACTTTAACAATCATGTCTAAGTGTGAGTGAATTTAGGGTTATTACATGTACCCCTCCTTCTAGGAATTGTCTCCCATAATAAAGCCATACTTAATTCAAGTATTAATCAAACCAAACCAGTATCACAACCGATTCATGTCTTTTTCCCAAGTCGACTCCCTGGCTTGTATACATGTATATTTTATATAAAGAAAACATACATCATCATGCATATTCATGTAAACAACGAACAAACTTTTGCAAACAACATAAACATCCATACCTTTTTGCAAACATATTATCAAACAGTAAGAAATCTTTTCTTTTGAACTGCAAACAATTTCGGATAATTAATTTTCATTTTACCCTCAACTTCGTGAGTGCAATCTTTTGGTTCCAAGCTCCTTTGTACCTTCACCAATTTAATCACTTTTTCCTCAACTTTTTCTCCTATCTGGCAACAATGCCAACTGCTTCCTTCTCATACACCCAGACTGGCCTAATTGTTAGTTCGGTTGGTGACTCCAATATAACTTATTTGTCATGAACCTACCTCCTTAATTGAGACTTGTTGAATACATCATGTATTCCCTTCATTTCTTCAGGGAAACCCAGCTTGTATGCTAAAGTTCCAACCTTTTAAACAATTTTATCAAGACCTACATACATGGGCATTAATTTTCCCTACTTCCCAAATCTCAAGATCTTTCTCATGGTAGACACTTTCACAAAAACATAGTCACCTTCCTCATATTGCACTGGCTTCCTCTTCTTATCTTCATATTGCTTTTGTCTATCCTGGTCTTCTGCTATTCTTTTTCTTATAATTGCCAAGTATGTCTTTTATATGGTCAAGGACTAGCAACACCCAATCCTCAGTCTCAACCCATCATGCAGGAGACAAACAAGACTTTCCATACAGAGCTTCAAAGGGTACTAAACTTATGCTACTTTGGTAACTATTGTTGTAAGCAAATTTGGCCAAAAACACATGGTCCTTCGTACTTCCTTCAGAATCCAGTATACAGGCTCTAAGCAAGTCTTCCAGCATCTTGTTTATAATATTTGTTTTCCCATCTGGGGATGCTATGTTGTTCTCATGCATAGTTCTGTCCCTATAACTTCCTGAAATCTAGACCTAAATTTGAAGTAAATATCGTATCTCTTTCACTCACAATGGTCTTGGGTATTCCATATAATCTCAAATTTCCTTCACAAACAATTGTGCTAAAGTAGTTGCATTTTAATCTGATTTCATTAGTATGAAATGGGCTGTTTTTGTTAGCCTATCTACGATTTCCCAAATGTTATCATTGCCACTTCTTGATTTTGGAAAACCGTCAATAAAATACTTTGGTATGTCTTCCCACTTCCACTAAGGTATATATCTTCAATGGTTGCATCAAGCCCGATGGCCTTAGATACTTAGTTTTCACCTGCTGACGCACAATGCATTTTGCTACCCATTTTCCTATTGCTGCCTTCATTCCTTTCCACTAGAAATTGCTCTTGAGATTTCAATACCTCTTAGCATTCCAAGGGTGAATAATATATCTGCTCTTATGATAAACATCTAGGAATTTCCTTCTTTAGTTCTTTATTGTCTGGAACACATATTCTCTTTTTATTTCTCAAATAACCCTATGCATCATTTGGAAATTCTATACTTCCCTCCTTTTATCAAAGAAGCTTTCTTCTTTGTAAAAAGAATCATGGTCCTGCAGATTCCCTGCCTTATCTATTAAGTCAGATTTAACAGTGACAAATATTAATTTCCCAATATCCATTGGTCCAGTATGCACATCCATTTTGTACACTACTGGAGTTATTTGCATCCGCCCTAGCAAGCAAAGCCAAGGTTTTGAATTGTTCCCTCATTAACGTAGCCACCCTAGCATGTTTTCTACTCAAAGCATTAACAACATTAGTAGCTTTTCAAAGGGGATAGAGTATATCCAAATCATAGGTTGCCAAGAATTCTACCCACCTATGTTGTCTCATATTTAAATCTTTTTGAGAAAATAAATATTTTAATGATTGGTGATATGGATACAACTCAAATTTAGCGCCTAATAAATAATGTCTCCATGGTTTTAAGGGATATACTAATGTAGCTAGCTTTAGGTCATGGGTTGCATATCTTGTCTCACCAGGTTTTAACTACCTAGATTCATATGTTATCTCTTGATCCTCTTGCATTAACACAATCCCTAATCCCGAGCCACTTGCTTCATAATTAAACCCACATTTCCCTTAGGCACATTCAATATTAGAGGCTACTCAAATGCCTCTTTCAGCTACGTAAAAGCCTTCTCACACTTTTCATCCCAACTGAAGGGTTGGTCTTTTCTTGTCAGTCTTGTAAGTGGGATATATATTTTTGCAAAATCCTTTATAAATCTCTTATAAAGCCCAATCATTCCCATGAATGACCTGACCTCTGTAACTGTCTGTGGCCTCTTTCATCTCTGAAAATCCACGACTTTACTTGGATTAATAGAAATACCCCTCTCAGATACAATATGACAAAGGAAACTCACCTCATTTTTCCAAAAGGTGCATTTTGAAAAATTGGCCTTTAAGTCATGTTGCCTCAATCTACTTATATACTAAGTGTAAGTGCTTTTCATGATCCTTGGTTATCTTTGAATAAATCAGAATATCATCTGTGAATATCAAAAAAAAATCTCTAGGCAGCCTTTGAATATTCTATTCATTAGGTCAACAAAGTAGGATGGTGCATTTGTCAAGCCAAAAGGCATGACAAGAAACTCATATAATCCATATCTGGTGTTGAAAGCAGTGTATTTGATGTTGTCCTCCTCTACTTTCATTTGATGAAAACCTAATGCCAAATCCTATCTTGAGAATACCCTAGCTCCATTTAATTGATCAAAGAGATCATCAATTATGGGCAATGGATATTTATTCTTAATTGTAACCGTTTTAAGCTCTCTATAATCAATACACGTCTTAAGGGATCCATCCTGTTTCTTTACAAACACAATAGGAGGTTCACAACATGAACTACTTTGCCTTAATCCTTTCCCCTCCAACTCTATCAATTGTCGCTTCAATTCAGTTAGTTCTCTTAACACCATTCTTGTGGCCTTTTTCACTATAGGACTTGCTCCTGGAATTAATTTTATCCGAAACTCTATTGGCCTGTGCTATGGTACCCCTTGACTTCATCAAACACATCAGCATATTGATTTACTATGTGTTTTGATTCCAATATTGGCTTTGTCTCTTGAGTATCCAGTCTACAAATATAAGCTAACTTCCTTTCCTTTGTAGCTTCACACAAAATTGACACTATCCTGCTTTCATTATTCCTCAGTGGTATAATAGAGGTTTCTAAATTTATGATGGCCTTAAAAAATTTCAATCAATCTACCCAAAGAACGATTCCTATTCTCGGGTAGTTTAATACATACAAGTCAGAAAGAAATATATACCTACCTATATTTAATTCAACTTGCAAACATTTGATGCCTAACACACAAGAGCTACCAAAAGGGCGTTAATTAAACAAAGGCAGCATACAACTTAATTTTATCTTTTGTACTATGTCATGTGATATAAGGGAATGTGCAGCCCCTGTGTCATATACTACGGCTATAGGCATGGAGTTAATGAAAAATATACCTTCTACTTGTCCTTGTTGAGTGTAACAATATGATTTTTTTATTTGATGATAACAAACATATATATTATTATATAAATGTGTTTGTATTTGTAGTATTCTATAATATATCACATATAGAAATAAATATTTATTTTGAATAAATTGTTATTGCATAGAATTCAATATTCACATAGTTTTTTTATTCAAATAAATATTTTATTTCAATATATGAATTGACATATATTTCTAACTCCACTATTGTACATTTCATTGTGATATAATTCATTCAATTCACATTTACATTCATTCCTCACTACAACACTCAATTCACCCAGATTTTCCTCAGTTACATTTTAAATGTCACATACAGTTTCCTATACATGGTTTTCCTCATTACATTTCACTCAGTTCACTCTGATACATACACACACGCACACACACTATGTCTTCAACTGCTTCTATATCCAGTCCAGTTACCTATATACCCGTCACAGAAACATACACAGTAAAATGAAAAAAAATACATTTAAACTCTAGCAAATATAAATTTATTTTAAAATTTATTTGGCACAGAATTTTGGTGTGTTTTCTCATCATCTTTCTTGACTTGGCTTGATGTGTGTGTATTGTGTGTGTATATATATATATATATATTTGTATCTAGACTACTTATGATATATATATATTTGAGTCTAGACTGCTGGTGATATTCACAGTGATTCACTGTAAACACCACAAGGTAGACTGAATACTAGTGCTCGCAGATCATCCCCAGCACAACTATCGTAGTCTGTTGATCAGGTACTGTCTCAACTCATATTTGTGGTCTGCAGATCTTGACCAGCCATGACACATCATATAGTGGTCTGCTGATTTAAATAGGAAAATATTTTTGCACTTGTATGCATATATTTTTCAGGTGAACAGGTACAAAACTCAAGCATGGACAATGGTACAGCTAAACATGCACATGGATCAAAGCGACATCGAATATACAAATCATGAAGCGTGGATTGATATGCAACAACAAATATAGATGCACATGCACAGGCAGCAAGGCCAAAGAGAAAGCATGAAAGGGCCAGTGCAAGTCAAAATGATTAAGACACAACATGCCATCAACACATATGGTTCAGCTCATGCAACACTTGAATGGAACAACAAGTATGGAGCATGTGCGCATAGGTGCAATAGTATAAGGCATTGTAGCAAAGACTGGTGCAAAATGTGCTAGAAGCTCAAATACACAACACATATACACATAAATCTTGCATATATATATATATATATCTGTGTGTGTGTGTGTGTGTGTTTATTGTGCATATGCAAGCAGTGGAATAGGATCAGAAGAAATAGCTCATTTCAGAAGCACATGCATTGCCAAGTGCCAACAACTCAAGTGTTTTTCAAGTCAGAGCAAGTGAAGTCAGCCATGCAAGACACAGTGCTCCAATAATACATGGCAATGCAACATGAATCAGCAAGCCAGATTCAGGCTCAAGCAATAAAAGCATGCATGGAAACAATATTCACCATTATATCCAAGTATATGTAATGAACACAACACAAGTGCAAATACAACCAAGCAGATCAAATATATACATGGATACAACAGCGTATATGTAGAAGTGTTCCAAGGTACATGTTAAATGTAAACAAAAAGGAAAGTAAATGTGTAGATAGGTCAGTGAAAGATAGTCAAGACAAAAAGAAAGGGACAAAATCACATCCGGTTGAATACAAGTGACAAACAAGGGTTCAAGTCCAAGCAAGGTGTAACATATCAGAAGTTTCAAGTGTGAGGAAACACTACTCAACAAAGTACAACATGGTGGCTTGAACTAAAACCAACACATATGGTATGCACAAACCTTCAGGTGCAGCAAGCATGGTGCATGCAACATGCATAAGCACCATAGTTCAAGCTCAAGTGAAACAGCATTAGGTTCAAGGCCCAAATTGATCAACGCTAAAGGGTGCACAACAACACAGATGTGCAAAGTGGCATGCACAAGCTTTCACATGGCAGTATACACATGAGTGCATGCACACAACAATATGCAGGAGATAGATTACAAGCAAGGGCCAACTAACATTGTAGCATAATCAAGTGAATACAAAATATGAAGTGCAAATACTAAGTGAACAAGTCCAAAGACAACTGTTCAATCTCAGAAAATGGTCAAGTGTCCCAAGACATGAACCAAAACATGTATACAAAATAGCAGCATGGTCAAGTGAGTTCAAACCAAGTGCACTAAAATGGTCCAACATATGACGGGTGTATGAATACACAATGGCATATACAGACATCTACATCAAATACAGAATGGTCAAGACAAAGTAGAGTACATGGCATCACATATGTGGAAACTTCAATAATCCCTATTCACACACACACCCTCTATGGTTAATTTAGATCATGCAATCCTTATTTCTCTGCTTTTGTAACACCCCACACTTTTCTGAGCTCAAATTTCGGCAGAAATCAAAATTCAAACCCATCCAAGCATGGAGTGTGTAAATCTGGTTTCTGTAAATAAATGAGCATGAGCATAATTAGAGTATGATAAAACAATTCATAGAAGAAATGAAATAGGATAGACTAGCATCAACCCAGTTAACTACCTTATAAAAAAAGCAAATCACCACGTCAATACCGAGCATTAGAGAGAATGAGAACCAAAAACCAAACTTAAACACCTGTGAGAACCAGATCTGCTCGAGATAAACTGGGAGATTATAATGAGGAGGGGGTCAGAACAATAAGTTTTGGTGACCAGAAAGAGTATAACACAGTCTACAATACACAGATGTATCCCATTTGGTTCAACTAGTGATATAGGTTTATCAAGGCTAGTAATTCTAACCCAAACTTGTAAATACTTACGCACGACTCCAAATACCATACCATGGTAGCATTCCCAAACGATAAACTATATCGCAATACTGAGATAATACTTTTATGCATAATTATGAAGCCTTTAAACCATCCTTCAACCAATTGCAAAAACTAAGAGGCGGGAACTCAACTACTCACTAATCATACGGAGGTTAATTATTTATATATTTATCCACTTAGGACTTTACTATCAAATGATATTACTTAAGACCCTAGGCAGACCTATTGGTCACTTAATGCCCTTTCGATGGTTTATTCTATGCAAATATAAATTAGAGGACACTAGCTACAATCCTACTAATTAAGGCTTCCGTCATTCACGCATATAAACTCATTCCACATATAAGGCGAGAGATAGTAAGCAGCCACTTAAGACTAGTCAGATCGGTTGGTGTATCACGCCATTTAAGACCTCTCTATAGTGGACCCCCTCATTACTATCTATGTGACCTTACACTTAATACTTTCTCGTTAGGATAGGATGAACTATTGTACCTCTGTAGTAGTCGTTAAAACCTATTTCTTATATAGGCCTTTGTACCCTAGCCATTTAAGACCCCAGGAGAAAGCAGACTAATCACGAAGATTATCATTCTCGTACCCAATTAGCCTTTAATACTTTTATTTATGGGAGGTGGGATACCCAAACACTTAATACCTTTTTATAGGTGGATCTAACCACTGAAGACTTTATCCCTAAAGCAGGCCACGTTATTGAGTTATTCCAGTAACAACCCGAATTCCGACAGACCGATTTTTTTTAAAATTCTAATCTATCGAAACTCGTGTTGGTTTGCTCTGGTATCCTGCAAAAAAGATAGAGACATAAAATATGTCAGAGCTTAGAAAATATCTCATAGCGGAATGGATAAAATACGATGTAATCAAAATATAGCCTTACCGTATTAATAATACTAGCTAACTAGCATCCAAAGCTATCATGTCTCTGCCACAAATCTAACCTGTGAGTGTGTTATGAGGAGAGGGTCAGAACACAAGTTCTGGTGACTGGATTTAAACTATGCATTTTGGATAATCCTACATATACCGTTCAATCACATTTTCTTATTTATTTAGTTACTTGGGTTAACAGCACTCAAGGCTTACACACAAGTCGTACCCATTTACTTCTCAGCGGAATAACTTAACACAATATATATGTAGCTACCCCTCAATATTGAGGTACTCCCCATGGTACCCCACTCGCATGGTCTCTACCGTAATTTCTAGAAATAAACGCAGTCCCTCATCCTACGCCGGAGTGACGTACGGATCTCTACATAACATTGTTACGTTCCACATATACATGTCATTGCTATGCTACATAAGCGTACGGACTGCCACCGTTGATCGAATCAGATTCCATAGCAGAGTAATGCCATCAAGTCTACGATACACCACCCAGAGCCGATATGCATGTATTTAGACTTTCCCACGTACGTATCTTCAAACGTATTTGATGCTTTAACTGCACATAATGTGCATCGGGTTCTGTGGCAGGGCTATACAAGAAACACGGAACTCGGTCGGGAGCTTTTCCATATCTGTACAGGCCCATCTTTAAGAGCCTCTAAATACAGATATTCCTGGGGTCTGTTTTTCATGGTGGTTATGGCCCCACCTTGGTCCCTCCCTCAACTAAGTAAAGACTACAAGCGCTAAATGACTTGCCCTTAATAAGCAATCTAAACATCCAGTTGGCGTCTTCCCTCAACCACTGTACCTAGATAGTGAAAAGTAAATGGTCTATTGGTTTTAGCTCTAGTCTTTTCGCATCCCACTGGCTGCCGATGACGGGTATCCGGCGATCTACTATCTATGTTGGTCCCGACCCTCTACCTCCCCATTGAGGCGACCGCCAAATCACCCTAGTGTCACCACATCACAACATTCTGACTGCAAAGCTACTTTCGTAGTCAAGGCCCACCCACCTAGAAGTAACGCGCAGACCCAACCTCTGCGAGCACAACCTAAACATATGCCACCGCACAGAGGACTACCAAGAGCACCGTACGTATCACAGGAAGCCACGTGCTTCCCCTTCCAGTACTTCAGAATCGACAGAATAATCAGATGAATGTGCGCTCCCCTCGTGCCTCATGACACCACGATGATCTACCCCGTTGGGTTATTGACCCTCAAATGTACGGACTGGTCCAAGTGCCTCATTTTAATGTGTCATTAGACCCTATGTCTAAACATTCTTTTACGCGCTTGCTTTACGTCACCAAGTTTCATTTTACTTGGTTATCCCTATTCACATTGACTTCTTATTCAAGTTACCAAGTTTATCTTGCTTATTAATTTTAGTCATATAACTTAACCCATTTAAGTTTATTAATAAGCCCACAACATGTTATTCTCTAGATTGTGGTACAAGGTCTGTAATCCACAATCCCTTTATATTCTTGTTTGATTTCATAGTCACAGTAACATGTTCTACTTAATATGTAATTAAGTATATCTCAATTCACATGTTTTCTGTTTAACATGTCAGTCATTATTTATGATTAAATATACCTTATTTCATATAAGTTTGTCTCACTCTTTCCTATTTAATCATAATTCCGTCTTACATTGTCACTACAACTTATCGTTGTTTGCTTATTAACTTAGTTCTCTTAACTAAGGTCCACTAATAAGTTTCTCTTCCCATAAATATAACTTATGTTGTCCTCATCTGTAGATTTCAATTCTTGTTCTTCTAAATAGCTTTTTAAGTACATCTTATCTCCTTACATAAGTTATTCATCCCCTTTATCGTTTATTATAACCTAAGTTATAATTTCCACTTGTCCCTAGGATAAGGCTAAACATGTTATGCTTACCAGCAGATTTCAGACTTCCAAATTTACAGATTCCTTAATTTATAATTAAGTACAACTTCTTACATAAACTTTCCCCATTTTCTCTACTTATTACAAACAACTGGTTTTAATTTTCCCCATTTACTGATTACTTAATTTAATTAAGTGCCACTTACCTCATTTCACTAGTTATCTTATTCCTTACTAGTTTATTATAACCTAAGTTATAATCTTCACTTGTCCCTAGGACAAGTCTACCTATTATACAACATTCTCATTAATGTAATTTATTTAAAATAGGTTATTATCATTCACCGTTTATTCCCTTTCCTTTACTATTGTAATTATCTTTCATTCAGTTCCATTTATTTCCACTAATTACAATTAATGATGTTTATCAGTCCTGCCATTTACATAAATATATATGTGTGTGTGTGTGTTTGTGTGTTTTGTGTACTAGACCTCTCACATTAAGCCTATACTTGTGGATGCTGGATTTGTCGGGCGGTTCCGGGCTGACTTCTTCCATAAGTTGACTTAACCTCGTGTCTTAGCACCGTTACATGTTTTATATATGCACTTAGACCCCTCACATTCGATTTACCACTTGTGGATGCTGGATATGCCGGGAGGTTCCAGGCAGACTTCTACCACAAGTGTAATCTAACCTTGTGTCTAAGCATGGTTACAGTTTCTTATTTACTGTAAATCTTCTATATAATCTAGGCATGTCTATTCTTTCAAATTTCCTCTATAATTTATATTTTATATGCCATTATATTATGCATGTTTTATGTCATACGTTCTTTCTAACATATAATCAATTCTATTCCATCATGTAATCAATTAATCAGATAATTGTTCAAATTTAACGATAACATGTGATTCCCAAATCATGTAATTTTTATCAATTTCTACCGTTAATGGTCCAGGTACATAAATGTCACAAGTTAACATGGAATTGAAACAACAGTAATCGCTACGCATACTTTGGTAGATTTTACAACATAAAAATATCTTAGCATACTAATATTCCAACATGTCATATTCGTCACTTTAATCCTTTTAACATATGTTTAAACATTTCAACATATCATATTTAAACATGTCATAATAACATTTCAATACTTTTAATTATTCTATCCAATTCACATTGTATAATAACAGGGAATGTTAAACGATAATATATCATTTTCTAAAATGATATAACTTAAATCCACTCACCTCATATGCTTTCCAAATCCTCGATCTGGTCTAGATATATCATTCCATGGTTTTCCTCTAATTGGACTCGTAACCTAACAACCATGGACTCGTAATTTTTACTAAAAGAAAAAGGAATAAAGAAAAGAGAATTGAAATAGACCAGATCTAGAAAATTACCTCACTTTGATAAGAGATCTGAACACCCATTTACAAACATACATTCCTTTCCCTCATATCTGGATTCAAAAATTTTCCTATACTAATAATCTTAATTTTCTGAATAGATTTGAGGAGGGAGAGGAACGGAAGAGCTCCTGCGTTGTCTCATAAATATGTGACTTAGGGTAGGCTCTATAGGCTTATTTATAAGTGTTCAACAACGTATTTCGTAAAAGAAATAGTCTATGTTCGCGTAGAAATAATCTGCTCAGATCTGCCATAGGGTGGTCGACCCCCCTTTATGGGGTCGACCCAGGGGTCGATACCCCCCTTATAGTGTTGTCCCAGGGGTCGACACCCCTGGGCAGGAATTTTCCCGCTCCCCTTTCTCTACGTGAATTTGAACTATTTTGAATTTCTGGACTTATTTTATTTATATATACTCTTCTTATGCGTATACAAACTTCAAACCTTAATAATTTCTTCATAAGATGTTTGTTTTACGCAAATCAGGTGTCTATTTTGACCAAAATTCCGAGACAAACGCAATGTCGTAGTTCGTTTCACTTAACTCTGAATATTTAGTTACGTTATCCTTATTTTATTATCTTGAGTTAAAAATGCAGGGTGTTACCATTCCCGTTTGGTTTCTTGTTATGGAAATAATCTATGCATGTGAACTAACTATTGTCATAGGTTCCTTTGGTCAATGGTGTCTCACATCACTTGGACATATATTCGACTGTTGGAAATTGCAGACTTCTGTTGAATAAGGTAACTATCCTCGCATCATTAACTTACTAATTCCAATTCTAATTTTTTAATTATTACTTCTAGATTAACTAGTATAAAATAAGGAAAATTATATCCTTCCTGCCCTAGGATATTTATTAAATTAGTTTCCTCGTTGGACTTAGTATTTAAAATGGCAATCAATACCCATTCATCCTCTTTCTGATTCCGTTTATTTTCATTAATTATGGTTATTGCCCTTTATGACCATAACAGTCATATTTTCCTAAGGCGCTAATTAACCCTTTAAATGCTATTTACTACCGCTGGTTATAATTAATGTCATTTATGAACCTAATGGTCAAAATTTCCTAAGACATTAATTTACAACTAAATGCCTTTGTTATATCACTCCCTTTTTATTTATAATCTAATTATTGTAACTCCTTAAACGTTTCTATTTTACTTTAATTTGATTTATTTTGTACATACATACATACTTATATATTATATTGTAAGAAATATTTACTTACGAGTTACAATTCGTATTCCTAGTCATTGGTTTCAAATTGTAACCATTAGGCCTAACTACCTAATTTAATTTATTTTCCCCCAAATCCACAATGGTTATGATAGTTATTATTTCTTTATGGACTTATTTGTACCAAATCAATCACTTTTATTGCTACAACGTTCATAATATATATATTTCCATATAATATGGATAACACTTCCATATGTAGTTCCATAAAATCGAAACCATTCAAAAACACAAACATTAATCATAATATATATTTCGTCATTTACATAGATTTGAATGGATAATGTATGTATGTGTATTTGTGTGTGTAAATATATTCGCGCAGTTAACGTAGTTGTTATTCTTTTACTTTTATAATTATTAAATTAAATGTTTTGGTTTAAGCTAACAATCAAACATTCCTATTTGCGTTCAATTTTGTAATAAGATTCTGAATCTTACAAAAGGCTATTAACTTAATTATTGCAAATTATGCTTAAATATTTAGAAGGGGAATATACATATTTCAAATCATAAGAAATATATAATATGAATGTTTTTGGAATGATTGACGAAAACTATGCACAAATACATACACACACACACACACATATATATATATATAAGAACCTATATTTGTACATGAATTTACACAATCTTTTTCTTTATGTTTTTGTGAATATTTCTTATTGATTTCAAAATAATTTTTTTATTGAAAAGGAACAAAAAGGTAGATTTATAATAACTAAGTTAAAACCCAAACCAAACTGAACACAACCAAGCTTATATCTTTTTAACCAAATTTACATAAATTACAAGTTAACATCAAAATTGCATATCTGGAATAAAGCTACAATTTAATAATGATTTATGGGACTGATTTCCAGATTATGGTCTTTAAAATAACCACAATATTTTAAACACAATTGTGGGCAATGATTTTCAAGTACAAAGTAATAATAATATTCAAAAGTGCAATTATTCTTCAGATTTGACGAAAACTACAATATATCTATAGAACACATAGGCATATATTTCAGATTTAATACAAATGAAGTAATCATATTATTGTACACTTTGTATATAAATTTCCCACTTTCCTGAAAGCATCCAAATCTAAATTTGTATAGTCTTTTAGGCTTTCACTTAAATTCTTACATATCTACAGTTATTCTAAAAAGGGGATACTTTCAGATTTGTAGACTTGCACGTAAATAAGAAAAGAGTGGGAAATCTTATGAAGAAGAACCTAAACGTCAATCCATTTCAATATGATTAACCCTTTCAAATCCATATTGTTTATGTTTGATTTCGATTATACTTTTGTTTTAGAACTTGTTTGAGGAGAAAGGAAAATGCGGAACTTTGCTGCTGCTCCCCAGAAACATGTGGAAAAGAATGGTGGGCTAACCATTTATTTACAGGATTGAAATGGGCGTGAAACATTAGATTTAATTTAATAAACATCCATCTATCCGTTTTATATATTATATAACAAAAACCTATATAACCCTAGCGGTCATTGGGCTGTAGTCGTCAGGGGCGATCGACCGCCCCATCCAAGGGTGTCGATCGCCTTAGACAAAAACGCCCAATGAAGGCAAGTTATAAATGGTGTTAGATATTATATATATTCTGTTTTATTATTTCCATCCATTTTCGTATTTCATCCGTAACTTTTTCACACGGACTCTGTTTGCGAAACTCCAAACACGAAAGTTGACCAGAATTCCGTGACGAACGCAACGGTAAAAGTTTCATGGTCAAATTCCATCATTTGCAGAAATTCCTCTTTTTGAGAATCTAATTAAATAGCTAATTAAATTATTGTCAAAATTCCGAGTTGTTACAGCACTGAACCTACCACATATTTGCCTTTTCCTTTCAGTGTCCCTACTTTGCCTAGCTGCTTGGGTTCAGGGCAACTCTTCCCCATTGGACACTTAGTATTTATATGCCCCTCTGTGCAACAAATATAACAAATTATATTTCTTCTTTCCTCAGTAATTCCAATGGTTTTATTAGCTCCATCGTCCCTTTTCTTATTTTCATAAGGATAAAACTTATTTTTTTCCTTCTTGTATTGTTGTTCTTGAAATTCCTATATTTCTCCCTGATTTAATCATGTGCTCAATACTCAGGGTTAAGTCCAGCACTTGGTCAAATAATTTACCTACAAAGGGTAACATTGCCCTACTCAAGACGACATTTAACTACTGAATATATCTGCCATTCTTAGATGTTGCATCAGCTACTAGCATTGTGCCATACTTGGACAATGCCTCGAACTTCTGGGTATACTCAGTGACACTCATTCCCCTTGCCTTAATTTGATAAACTCTTCTAGCACTGAGGCTTTTACCGAGGCTGACACAAATCTTGCCACTAATAGCTCTTTGAATTTATTCCATGTTATCTGATTTTATAGCCTTCCAACAATGATGACTTCCCACCAATCCAAAGCAACACCCCTTAGTTGTCTTGAAGCAATCTCTCTTCCTATGATCCTTAACTTGAATATCAATGAAGATCCTTTCCAGAGTCCTTAGCCAAGTTTGAACCCCCATAACACTCTCAATCCCATCAAAGCTTTTGCCTCCAAGATGTGTAAATGGCTTCATCAATTTGGATAGCTCTTCATGAGGGTTGGCTTGCCAATTGACTACCCATCTCTCAATTCCCTTATAAATCGTGCATGTCCACCCTTTATGTCTCATTTGATGGTCCTAACGCCTGATGATGCCTTGGTCCTACCACGGTTTCCAAAGGATAAATTTTCTTAAGTTAGTGTAGTTTTCTAGCATTTCTTTAATTTCACACAATTAACATGGGTATCCAGTCATACAATTCATATTCACACTGATTCAAACAATAATCATACCATCCAGAGTTTTGATTTAATCATTTCTAGGAGTGTAACATGTTAATACTGATACCAACTGAGATGACCCCTTAGTTTTACCTCAAATTGTACTTAGCTTTTCCTCTCTAGGTATTCCTTTCTTTCGAAAGGTTCGTTGCCGTTAAACCACTTCCAAGATCCTTGATTATACCAATATAGCAATATTAGTTGTTTTATTCTGCTTTATAACTTGTATATGTAAAGATATACATGCCCATTTTGCTTCTAATAAGAGTTAAATCGAAATGCAAAAGAAAATTGGCTATTTAAATTTCAACTAATCACAACACATCAAAACTGTGCATAAATGTACAATTTTACAAATGTATTTTCTCATGTAATTTTTCCATGTGTTTATCTTATTTTTAAGCTACCTTATATGTCTAGTATGATAATGATATACAAATTTAGCACTTTAGTTATATTATAAATCTGTTGCAAAAGTGTTATAATACTTTCTTTTACATATAAATAAGTCTTGGTCTTACCTACTTTTCCTTCTTATTTTGGCTTCCATATCATACTTATGTTACTTGAATTTTAGGTATAAATCTTGGCAAAACCCTCCCATTTTAACATAAATATAATAACCTGAAACCCTTTTTAAAAAAATATTCTTATATATGAACTTATTTTGAGGTATAAGCTGCCCCTTTGTAAAATTCATTTTCCTTATGAAGTATGTTTGTTCATATGTCATAAAAAACTGGTAAATTATGCACCTACAAACAACATTTTGCACTGCCACTTTCATTGAAAATATAGATTACAAATTTTTGAATCATTTCTCCTTTTCAAAGCATAAACTACAGCCATGCCTGTTCATAGAAATCAGGGTGCTTCCTTGGTTCATGTGCCTCAAATGTCAACATATAATATAGAAAAGTATAGTTGGAATTCGAGTGCAATTTCATACTGCTTCCAGTCATGCTTAAATAGCGTACACATAAGTTCAAATATAAGTATATTCCATACTTGGTTTATTATTAGACTTTAAGCGTTGCTATAAATTATAGTTATTCTCTTATCCGATCAACCGTACTTAATTAAATAGGTTCTAAGGAATATGTGTACATACTAGCCACTTTTAAAAGCATTCTTTGATTTCTAATTCATTTCAGATGTAAGTTGAAATATTTCTTCACTTACATATTCATCAGAGCAAATCATAACGACAAATAACCGGTCTTAACACAATACATATCAAACAATATATTAGCCCTACTTCATTAACTAATTATTTTGGATTAATGAACTACCTGAGATAACTAAGGAAGCATAATTCCTTCCTTCCAAGCTATATTCCTTAACACATCTCACTTAGCCTCTTCACTACCTACATATGCACTAAAGACTACCTCAAAATAAATTGAGACACCCCAAGTGTGCAAAAACACAAATAGGATTGGACATTTTTTTTGGTATGAATAATTTACTTAAAACATTGCATCAACCTATATAGTTAAATAACATGTATTTACTTAAATATAAAGGTACTACTAGTATACTTGTGCATGAATATATATCATTTTACTGGAATTCTGTTTGCATATATCAAAGCATTCTAACATTCATACACACAATACCTATGGTACATTGCATATGAATGCTTCAACAAATCATAATGAATAGACAATCATCGTGAATTAGTATATATTAAACCCATTCATAAGGCCACCATTCCAGCCTACATCATTGCCTTTCTTCCAGAAAGATACCCTCTAAAGTGTTGGCCTTAGCCTCCTATGGATATGTTATTATTTTTATCAGGTCATTAGTGACAACTTGGCTATTATGTGCACATTAATTGGGTCGTGTAATTCCCCCAATCACTCTGATGAATGGTCTTAAACAAGCCATGTGCAAACCTACAAAATATCTGTAATGCCCAGCTGCTTAAGGTAGCCTCTTTCCAACTTGTATCCTTAGTGATTTACTAAATGGTTACTTAACTTTCTTCTTAATTAGTTTACTCTATTTCTGGGATACTCATTTGTTCTCAAAACAGCCCGGATCCAACACCAAACATAACCATATATCTACACAAAAATGACAGTCATTACATATCATTCATAAGAAATAAACCAATGATACATATACATCAAACATTAACAATCTATATAATCAATTATTGCAAATTTTAATATGGTCATGGGTGTTTTGAGGGAGAGATACACCATGAATCCTTTATCTTCATTTATCTATGCTTTACTTAGACCTTATATGATTATCCAAGGCTCAACTAAATCACAACATTAATTTAAAGGAGGTTTAATGAAGAAAACCTGAGCTTAGCACAAGAATTTATCATTGCACCCCTGGCATCTTCTTATATAAATATGGAACATAAGCAGTGTGCTCTACACTACTGCCCTATACTTATCCTTTTTACTGACCATATCTCAAATAGCAATAATATATAGCACTTTTGATATTCAATCCAAACAGAGGTGTTTATACAAGGTTTTAAATTAGGTTTTCCATGTGTAACTTCTAGATATTTACCAGCATGTTCTAGGGATCTTAACACAGCAATATCACATCTATATTTGCATACATCGTCACATATATTTTATCCTAAACCTCACAGTTAAATAAAATCATTTCTTATAGAAATTTTAGACTGCCTTTGTAATAGGACTTAATGCCATATGATTAGTGAAATTACTCACCAAATGCTTTTCTTTCTAGTATATTTAATTCGACTTTGTTCTTTGTGAAGTTGCTACTATTTCCTTGTTTATTTTATGAGAAGACTAGCTTGGCTAAAACTTATAGGCTACTTATGTATAAAATCATTAGCTAGGGTTTGGTTGGTTTAAACAATGTCCATTATACCCTATGTTATAATTATTTTGAAGCACTAATTTTTCATATCCTATCCCTTTTTGAATTCGGGAGAAAGTTGGTTTAACAAAGACACACTAGGTATTTCTTTCATTCAACAAAAGGTTGCTTTTTAAATTCCTCCTTTATCACCTGGGTCATGCAATTAGCATTTTCCCTAGGCTATTCTATTTTAGAAATAAGGTGTATATGTTATGTAACCTATTATATCAACATAATCCTCTTTGAACACCAGTTGTGACTTATATATTATATATATATATAATCCTATTAATTTTTCTTTGCTGGTTATTTTATTTCCATAGTGTACTAATTACTCTAACAAACTTCCTTCTTCATTATTTATACAAACAAGAATTTATCGCTTATTATTTTCTTGCATTAAACCAAAGTTTTAATTTAATAAATTTCTCACATGTCTATTTCCAAGATTTTCAATTATCATTTGGATATGTACAATAAACGGTGTGCACACGCACGTTTTATAACATAATTTTTATCACAGTCAATCATGCTTATTTACTTTAATAATCATGTCCAAGGTGTAAGTGAATTTAGGGTTATTACAATGATCAGGTTGTAATACATGCAGTTTTGAAGGGCATCAAGCTTTATTGTTTCATGCTTCGGAGATTTGATTAGAAACAATTCAATAGATGCAACTTTAAATGGCACAAAGATAAATAGTGCATTCTAACGTTCATCGATGATTCTTTCGATGGCTAGCAACGGTTCCTTATTCCGTGCTATATTTATAAATAAAGTACATACACTTCAGAAATCATATCTGTTATTCCCGATGTATGTCGTGGAACAAAATGAGTTACAGCAGCCCGAGAGCTTTCTTCTTCCTCATTTTCTTTCCTTCCAAAACTAAATTTCATAAGAAAATTACAACCTCCGCCTTCTTCGCTCCTACCTCTAATTCACCATTCAACATTCCCTACACCTCCATAAGGTCTCCAATTCCTTCATATTAGTCTATCAGCATATCCAACCTTCTATGCACCTCTAACTTAGTACTTTATCTAAATCCTAGGCAGATTTAGTTTTGTTAATTTGATGTAATTTGCTACATTACTTGTTCACATCATATATATGATTGTTTAATATAGTTTATTAAGTATTAGTTGTTATTGTTAACTATTAAATGTTAAAAATACAAATTTCTTTAATAGGAACAAGGGGCTAATGGCGAAGTAGAAAACAACAATGTCGAAAATTAATATTTCATTCATAATATGAAGCTCAAAACTTATAATTGAAAATTAATTAAAGTAAGTGTATGAATAAAAGAATATTAAATTGTATAAATGAACTAGAACTAAATATAAAAGGAATTATATTATACAAGTAATAATTAAACATTAAACTGTATGTTTGAATTGGAAAATAAAATGTCAATGTTTTTTTAAATTAGAAGAAGTGATTAATTACTTTACTAATCGGAGCTGGATGTATCAATAATGAAGGAAAATAAGAGGCTCAATGGGAAAACAATTTATAATGCATACACATATTTATTAAACTCATTTTGAGTAATAATGGAAACATCAAAGAAATTCATTATTCTGGTGGTAGGTGCAAATTGTCGAAGAATTTGACCCCATATATGGTTAGAATTCATTTGCATCGGTGTTAACATTATTTTTTTGCCAACATGGAAATATTGGTTATGGTTTTGGAACTAAGGTAATCTAGTCCTTTTGAGCTTTGACTGAATTCACCATTCCTTGTATATAAAGATCCTAAGTTCGAAAATTAGTTACTCTTCCTTCAAAAGGCAAGTGTCACGCTTACGAGACTTAAGTACCAACAGTTTTCTCAGAATAAGGCTTCAACAGTCATTACTAATTGGAGCTTGAATACGCACCAAGGTAGGTTAGGTAACTTCTAGGTATATTTGATTCGGGAGTGTTAACATACAGTAGCATAATGGATGCAGGATAATATGCGAAATATCAAGAACACAACAATTTTTAGTGGTTCGGGTAAAACCTATGTCCACTTTGAAGACTTTAAGGATTTCATTCACGGGTGGAGGTGACAAGGAAAATCCTCAATTTGATTTACAAATTAAGGTTTATCTCTTAGAATATAATATAAGACTTGAGAATGAGAAAAGTCTCCCAAAATGTGACCCCTGGAGTGTTATTTATAGACAATTTGAGCCCCTTTCGAAATGATCACGTGGAAGCCCGCATCTGCCTCCATCCTTCAGTACTGGCTTCCCTTATATCTTTCGGTGTCGGGTTCTTTTGTATCAGCCTTCTTTGAAAGTTCCTAGTATCAGTGCGGGTTTTCATTTTACTGTCTTCGGGTTTTAGAACCCTAGCTTCGAAAATGACTTTTTTTAGTGTCGGCTTGCCCTTAGGAGTTTCTTTTACTCATTTCTTTATGTTTTGGTTAATTGAATCAGTACCAAGCCTGTTGGTGTTGATAGCACTTTGTTTACCTGTCTATTCTGTGTTTGGCTCTATGCTTCCATTTGAGCTTTGATGTCATGCTCAACTTTCCTTGTATGTGATATTGCTCGTACTAGTACTGGTGTTTGGCTCAAATGTTTGGCTTCATTTCCTCATTTAATGTGTTAACTTTTGGTATCACCTCTATGCTATAAACCTGCTTCCTTCCCACTTACAATTGGTCTTCGTGCTTCTTCTTTTATTCTTCTTGTTTTGGTTCTGCCTTCAACGACTTCGGCTTTCTGGTATCGAGTTTTGCTTCTGTTGCTTATGCTAATGAAGACGCCCTTGCATATTGGTATCGATACCGAAATTGTTGGTATTGGTAGTTTCCTGTTACTTTATCATATGGGTTTTTCTCTCTTCATTTTCTTTCGTGAGTTTGGTTTCGGTCCCATGCCCTCTTTTTGAGTTTTTGGGTATCGAACTCACGATATTGGTTCCTTAACATTCAGCTTCATTATAGTTTCCTTCACTTGGGACATCAAACCCATGTCTTCACCCTTAAGTCTTTGGTCTCGGGTTTATTTCTTTATGACTTCGATATCAGCTTCGTCACGTGGTGCTATCGCTACTTTTGTTATTGTTAAATCTATTCCTCATAAATCCCCTGCCATCGGTGTCGCCATGACACCTTTGTACTTTTGTACTAATTATGCTTTATTCAGGTTTCTGCTAAGTCACCGGCCCTTGGCCTTCTCACTACCTCTTTGTATCTGTTTCGGCTTTATTTGCTTCATCTTGAACCTGTTACTATTGATGTTGGCTTTGACTCTTCCCAGGCTTCTATTTTAGTGCCAGTCTCACTAGCCTTTTCTTTTCATTAACTCTATACAAATTTGGTGTCAATAGTTAGCCCCCTAGTATAAAAGAGGCTTTTGTTCTTTAAGACAAAAATCCATTGACCCCTGCATTGCCTTTCTATAACTTAAGAAACATCAGGGAAACTTTGTTATTAGTTTTAGCTTAACCTGTAGTAATGATACAAGAAAAGATGTAAGGTTTTCTCAGATGGTAGCATTGGATTTTAAACTTAAAATTGTGAACCATACGAATTTAACTATATAATACGCTAACTCAGTAATCTATTCCACGTGGGACCCAATAATGTGATTCAGAGATTTAGGGCCCTTTTTTTAATAGAAATAAGAAATTCGGAATTTTAATTTTGTTAACTTACCTGCAAAGGTTTATTCTTGGAAATGTGAGATAATATCCTAAGACCCAGACTTAGGCGTTTATGATAGAAGTCCAAGACCCTATTCTTAGTCATATTCAGAGCGACAGAAACCCATATTTGAGTGCCTTGAAAATAAGATTAGAGAGCCACTCTTGGAGATAACAGGAATCTGGAAGCCTAGATTCAGGAGTTTATAATAGAAGACCAAGATTCCACTTCTGGGAATAATAGAAATCCTGATGCCCAGATTTAGACATTTGTAATAGAAACCCAGAACCCCACTTCTGAAAATAATAGAAATCCTTTGTTTGTGCTTTGAGTATCTTCATCCAGGATTTCCTCTACATCATTTTGCGTATAGCTAACCACATAACGCCCATGTGTTACTCCTTTGATCAGGGTAAGATACATATAATAAGTGGATTATCTTGTGTGAGACTCTATCTGGATGTAACCAAATAACATAATGATTGCGATAGAATAATAATCATTTGTATATTATTTTCTGCTAGAATTACGAGCGATAATATCGTGCATATAGTTTTAAAAAATCCTTTCTATGTGAGGTGCTGAGAAACCATAACTTTTATTCATAAACCTTCAAAAGATCCGAGGTACTATCCAAATTTTGATTTAACAGACTACTTTTAAGAATAGATTCTGTAGGCCCGAATTTCATATTGGGCATGCTAATAAAATCTCAAAAATTCTTTTCTAGAAATAAAAATAATGAACCCATAACCTATATTTAGATGTTGGAATAACGCAAATATAAGTATTCATTTCAAAAAGTGTTATAAGTCCAGGATATTTATCTGGAAGTATGTGGGGATAGTTCTAAATCCTAATTTGAGTTCGTACGGAAAAATTCCAAGAAATCATTTTCTAGGAGTGAGAACCATAGTCATGAGACCCGAATTCGGGTATTAGCAATAGAGGATCAGAAATCCATTTCTGATAATCAATAGAAGTCCCGAATCAAACCCAGATTCAGGTGCTTAATAAAGAACCAGAAATCCACTTCTGGTATGTAATAGAAGTCTCGAACCAAACCCAGATCCAGGTACTGTAGAAGACCAAAAATCCACATTTAGCAATAGAAGTCCCAAATCAAACCCTGATTCGGGTATTTAATAGAAGACCAAAAATCCACTTTTGGTACTTAATAGAAGTCCCACCAGATTCGGGTATTAATGATAGAAGGCCAGAAATCCACTTCTTATATTAAATAAAAGTCCTGAACCGAACCCAGATTCGGGTACTAATGTTATAAAATCAGAAATCCACTTCTGGTATTTAATACAAGTCCCGAAATATACCCAGAATAGGGTATTAATGATAGAATACTAGAAATCCACATCTGGTAGTAGAAGTTCTGAACCGAACCTGTAACGACCCATATTTTTCGGTATAATAATTAATCTATTTAATTATATAAATAGTGTTTAGGGAATTAAATGGTCGTTAAATTAAATTATATGGATTATTTAATTAATTTAAATAATAAAATAATATATTTAATTCAGAAATAATCAGAAATATTGGAATATACAATATTCTGTGAATTGGATTATTTCTAAGATTTAATTCAGCTTAGAATTGAATTAGAATAACGAGTATGTTTAAATAACGACAGTTTGAACGTAGAATTATAATATAATTATAATCGAGCTCGAAATGGCACGGCAGTTCGTAATTTGGCGATTCGAACTTTAAACGAATATACAAAAGCCGTTTTAACTCGGATTTCTGTGAAATAAGAAACGTTAGGAGTTGGTGAAGTATATTTTTCTAATGGAAGAGAAAAATCGAGATTTCATCTGTAGATTTTGATTTATGTCCAAATCAAATTTTAGAAAAGTCGCTGTGGAATTCCTTTATAATTTATAACGATATATAACAGGAATTTCATTTCCATGATTTTTGAAGTTAGTATGTAGCCGTAGCGATTTTTAATGTGAAATACAATCGATAATTTGACCTTTAAAAATACGCTGTGTGAGCAAACGGAGTCGAAATTCGACGAAACCAGTTTCGTTGGGACCGTAATGTCGAACTGTAGCTGCATGTCCATTTTTCGTGATTTTTGGGGTATCGTATGGGATCGTACCAATTTTTAGAAGGCAAATACATTTTAAATTAATGGAAAAATCAACAAAAAAATTATATAACCATCCTATAAATATGTCTAAATTTTCCCTAACCTAATTATTTTCATTCCTCAGTCAACATCTCTTTCCGCCGTCGCATTTTCATTCTCCAGAAAAAGAAAACCAAATCGTATTCTTCATAAAATCAAAACAATCCGAATAAATTCCCTAAAATCATGAAACCATTTTACTTGATTTCCTCATGTGATTCTCTTTAATTTGATACACCTTTTTCTGAGTTCGAATCTAATCTGTGCGTTGTGATTTTTCAGTAGTAAGACTAGGGTTTAATCTTTTGTGGAGTTTTGGAGCTTCTATTCGTGAATCGAAGGATGATTTCGTGTTTGGGGGTCACGGCGGCATTAGTGGCAGCGAGGAGATGTTGTAGTTGAGTTATGAGGGTTTTCGAGATCGAAGTATGTCGCTGTTCTTCCATACAGGAAGCGTCGGCCTGAGGTCGAGTATCTCTGGGGGGTGTCGCGATGTGAGATGAGGCTGGTGATATTGTTTGCGGAGTTGTCGAAGCTGATGATCGGTGCTGGGGAACTTCGTGACTAGCAGAGGAATGATTTCAAAAGTGTTGTAATGGGAGAAGAAAGGGGCGTGAGGCATTGGAAGAAAGATGCGGTCCACCGTGAATATGATGAAGTGAAAGGGAAGAGCAGTGTGTTTGGAATAAATAGGAAGATGGAGTGCAGACTTTATGTAAAAGGGGAAAGGCTAATGTTGTAGGAGCAGCGAAGTCAAATGTTGTAGGAGGAGGACACTGTCGAGCTTGATGTGAAAGGAAAGGTTGTTAAGTTTAGTTGAAAGGGAGAAGAGCTGTGAAGTTGTTTTATAAATTGGTGATGAAAAGAAGGAGGAGTTATGAGCCATAAAAGATCGACTAATAGTGTTATAGGAAATGGAGTATGAAGATTTCCAGAGAGGGAGGAAGATGAATTTGGTACGTGCGGGCCTGATATGTTAACAATGGTGATGGGTCTTGGTTAAATAGCAAGCCCAGAAATCATTTAAAACATAAGTTTTTATTTAATTAAATTAAAGTATCAAATTAGAAAAAATAATATCTTACGTGTACATGATCAGAATTCAGGAAAACAAAATCCGTTGGGATCGTATGGACGGGGGCTCAACAACGGAACTGACTGAGAGTGAAATGAAACTCGTTACAATTTATAGTGAAATAAACTGTCCGTCCAAATCAAGTGATGGTTATCATTATTCACGATGATCGTCCAATGTGAGTAAAACTCTCCAACTCTGAACAGTTATATTTTTATAACGTATTTTTAGAACTATTAATCATCTGTTGATTGCTATGTGTTAACTGTTTTGTTGAATTGCTTGTGTATTGGTTGAAATTATAGATAACGATATATATATAAATCGTTAATCAAATATTGATTCTGTTTAGCAGAATATTTCATAGTGAAATGAAATCGATGTTAATTATATTGTTTAACATCTGTGGATGCAGGGAAACAGGTTGGGAAAATCCAACTGGATTCCTCAACATTTATTTTTCTGTTTTCCATATATTGTGATATACGATGTGATATATAATCTATTGTTGATTATGTGTGTTTGAATGATATTGATCACTATTGTTTGGTACTTTAAATACGGTAAGAAAACCCTGGGATGAAAAAGGAAAATTTCAATAACTATATTGAAATAAAATATTATATAAAATCGAAAGGTTTTATATAGAAGGAAGATTTCAAACTGTATATTGAAATAGAATATTTATAAAAAAAGGATTTTATATAAAGGAATATTTATAAAATCAAGGGATTTTATAAAGGAAATTATTTGTAAAACAAATAGAATTGAAAAAGAGAGATATTGTAAACCATTTACAAATAGAAATGAAAAGGATATATTTGTAAACCATTTACAAATAGATTGGGAAAGGGAATATTTGTAAGAAAACATTTACAAATAGAGTTGAAAAGAAAATATTTATTTGTTAAATAAATAGGATTGGAAAAGAATATTAATTTGTTAAATAAATAGAGTTATAAAAGGAGATATTTATTTAGAAAATAAATAGAGTTATTAAAGGGATTTATTGGGAAATGCATAGAATGTCATATAAAGAAATATTTGGCAAATGAATAGAATTTTACATCAGGAAAGTATAGACCCATGCTTCGCACACAGGTTTAACAGGATATAGATTTAAAGAAAAGATTTTGAATAGAATCTGTTCTAACCGATAGATTGAGAAGATTAATTTATAAATAATATAAAATATTTATCATTGGATAAATAGAATATATAAGTCAGGACTTATATAGAGAAGTAAGAATCGATTTCAACATCGATATTTGAAATTGAATATGGACGCAGAGTTAAACAAAGGAGTTAATCAAAATGTGTTAATCAAAATGAGTTAGAGGAGTTAATCGATTAGAGTTAGAGTTAATCGATTAGAGTTGGAGTTAATCGATTAGAATTAGAATTAATCGATTAGAGTTAAAGTTAACTAGTTAGAGTTAATCAGTTTGAGTTAAATCGAACTAGAGTTATTCGAATAGAGTTAATCGAACAAGAGTTAGTCGAATATTTGTATATCGAATAGAGTTAATTGAATTAGAGTTAGTTGGATTAGAGTTAATCGAATATTAGTTATTCGAAAGGAGTTAATCGAATATTAGTTATTCGAAAGGAGTTAATTGATAAGAGTAAATTAGTTAGAGTTAATTGAATAAAGATAATCCAGTAGGGTAAATCAAATAGAGTTAATGGAATTGAGTTAATCAAAAAGGAGTTAACTGATAAGAGTAAATCGATTAGAGTTAATTGAATAATGTTAATTGAATAGAGTTATTCGAATATAGGTTATTCGAAGAAGAGAGATTATCGAATATAGTTTATTCGAAGGAAAGAGTTATCGAATAGAGATTTATTCGAAAGAGAGTTACGTAAGGAAGTTTGTTAAAGATTTAAAAGATAAACTTTGACTATTTTGAAGTTAAAACGTTGTTCAGTTAAGGTCTGAGAGGTAATTATACCCCAACTTGATTGACTTCCTTCTTAACAAAGGAATGGTAAGGTTTGAAAGTGAAGGTTGGTTAAGTGAATAAGTTAATGAAGGTAATGGTGAATTGGTATGACGATGTTTTATTTAAACATCTGTTTAAATCCAAGGATTGAGTTTTGGAAACGTTTTCCAAATATAATCAGAGATATTTTCTAATCATAGAAAATGAAATGTTGGATGGTAAAGACTAATGGAATGACAGTGATACGTGGAAAGGAGATGGAAATGTTTTCCAATGATTAATAACGTATATTTTCTAAATTTAGAAAATAAGAATTTCTGTATATATATGCAGAAATAGGAAATGTAGAATAAATAAATTAATAATAAATTAATTTAAGAAAAAATGTTGAATGTTGATTGATCGATAAAATTTCCATCTAGAAATATTATCGTTGTTTGCACACGTGTTTTTCTTTGATAGTTAAATCACAGACTATCAAAATTTTAACCATTTTTCCATCGTCAATACGGAGAGACCGGTTGGATTCTTATCCAAAGAACCACTCCGTATTGGCATAAGCGTTGCGAATCATATATGCCAAAGATAATTGAAGACGGAGTAAAGTGCAAGGGCTGTTATATAAATCTTATGTAAAGATTGCCTAAGATGGATGTACTGAATAGTGCCTTCGGTTTGTCCAGTCCCAGGACGACCTGTATGGAAGAATGTCTGACAGAGTATATTTAATAGATCGCGTAAGTTGATCTCTTCAAACGTATTTACGTTTGGTGGTGGAGGAATTCGTTTCTCTTAGTTGTATACCCGTGGTATTTTTGGGGAAATCAATTTGTGATTTGGCAGGTATGACGATGTGACATTCAAAACGAATAAATGTGTGATCTGTCAGAGATAAGTGTGGCCTCTAGCCTCACAACCGGGAAATGACAAAAGTCAGGCAGGCAGCATGGCTAAGTAGGTCGCACCTATTAGGGTGTATAATCACCTGATCTAGAGTTTCATTTACTTCTAAAAATCTATTGTCGATGTTGTCCCATTCGGGAAACGGTTGCTAATCCCCACCGTTGGTGATATACATTCGATACACTCAAGCGAAATGAGTGGTCGGTCATGTGTGGCCAGATTGCAAGATGTTCTTGTTGAACCCAGTGTATTCCTCTCTAGAGGTACACTAGCGAAAGGTGATTCGATACCTTGTCATAGTTGGAAATCCATTACCCAATACGTGCTTACGGTTTTGATTGTATACTATATTTGTAGAACGTGAGATGAAAGCGTTTCTGCTAGATGATTAGTATATGTGGTTGATAGACATTATTATAATATCAAAAGAATTTTGATATAAAGATTAGTTTTGATTCTCATAAGGGAAAAACCCGTTCCGTTATACGATGTGGTCTTATGAGATATAATTTTATTGCTCAGACTGTTTTAAACTGTTTTACTCACACAAGTCCCATGACTGACCCGGAGATTGTTTTGTTTTCCCTAAACTCTTGGGTGCCCAATTTTATACGGGTAGTCAAGTAGTCAGGATTTACAGATTTACTTGAAGAGCTGGAGCTGGAGGCTTCAGAATTATATAGCTATGGTTATTTCCGCTGTGTTGTAAGTGCTGTACTTTGGAAATGATATATATATTCAAGTACAGATTAATATTTCAATGTTATGTTATATATTATATGTTATTCGTTCCGCTGTGAGGTTCGTGTTACTCTAATGGTGTGTTGTTCTTCTTCTTCTTCTATTCTAAGTTTCTATCTTATCTATTCTCACCCTCTGTTTTTCTTTCTATTAGTTTTCTGATTTCCAGTGTAATGTGGGTTGGACTTGTGTTATTTAGTCAGCTCAAATTGGACCGAAATTTCAGGACACTACAGTTGGTATCAGAGCTTAAGGTTAAGTAATTACCTTGGCTCTGTTGCGTGACTCAGTAGAGATGGGGTTAGTAATACCCTAGATTGAGTTTGAGTGTATATATACGAGTGAACGTATTTGTTATTTGATATAAAAATTGTTTTATATTGTGGAGATTTATTGGTTGAGTTGTTTATGGGTTCTGTTTGACCAGTTTGATCCACTGTATCGGTAGGAGTTTCTAAACACTCTAATACGATGGGTCGACACAATATGTTTTGAAAAGAGGGTAAATGAAAATAATTTTACCCAAATTATATTTAGGTATAGAGAAGATATATATATTGGAATGAATATATATATATATATTGGATATATTGGTTGTTTTTATAATCTAATTAGATTATAAAAATGTTAAATGGTTATGTAAATACCGATCAAAATTCAGAAAAGCATAATGAATTGAATTAAATCTGAAGTTAAAATCAGAGTTGAAATTTAAACCCTGGAATTTGAAAGGTGTTTGTAAATGGAGTTAAATTAAGTATATGAGAATTTTAAAATCCTGGGAGATTTTAAATTGTTTTACAAACATTGGAAGGATATTTCGAAAATGATTTCAAAATGGAAATGTTTAAATCTGGTTTTGAAAGTAATATAGTATTGAACTCACTTCGGTCGCTGGGAAATAAATTTCGATGTTGATCCGGACATCATCAGTGTTCATTTTCGAGTTTCTAAGTGACGGATTACTACCAAAGATTTTGTTTTTGAATTGTTTTGAGAAAAGCAAAGTTGTTTAAAATTCCCCAGGAATAGACTGTGAATTAAAAACAAATTTAAATAGAAAATTGTGAAAGCAAACTAGAATTGAATTGAAGCCAGTTAAGTGGTAATTGAAATTGAATTAGAATGATATCGAGATAAATTGGATTTGTGAGATAAGGAGTTGAAATAGAATTGGTTTGGTAAATTAAGAATTGGAATCGAGAATGGAACCTTGATTTGGAATTGAATTCGACTTAGGTATAAGCGAATGGTTGGATTTGTGGATAAAAATATATTGGAGATGGCCCAGAGAGGCAAGTTGTAGTTGTACCGATTGACCAGTACAAAGGAGGTGCTAGCGGAATTTTTCGAAAAGTTAAAGTGTTAGAGAATTTTCAGAAATTTTGGAAATTTTGGTTAATAAGAATGAATTAACAATTTAATTAAAATTAAATTGGTTGTTCAGTTGAAACTAAAGTTAAGAGGCGAACAAATTAGTTCTAATCAGTTAGTAGGGTTTGTTTTCATAACTTAGAAATTTTGAGGACGAAATTATTTTAAGTGGGTAAGAATGTAACGACCCGTATTTTTCGGTATAATAATTAATCTATTTAATTATATAAATAGTGTTTAGAGAATTAAATGGTCGTTAAATTAAATTATATGGATTATTTAATTAATTTAAATAATATAATAATATATTTAATTCAGAAATAATCATAAATATTGGAATTTACACTATTCTGTGAATTGGATTATTTCTAAGATTTAATTCAGCTTAGAATTGAATTAGAATAACGAATATATTTAAATAACGACAGTTTGAACGTAGAATTATAATATAATTATAATCGAGCTCGAAATGATGCGGCAATTCGTAATTTCGCGATTCGAACTTTAAACGATTTAGCTCGGATTTCTGTGAAACAAGAAACGTTAGGAGCTGGTGAAGTATATTTTTCTAATGGAAGAGAAAATTTGAGATTTCGTCGCGTAGATTTTGATTTATGTCCAAATCAAATTTTAGAAAAGTCGCTGTGGAATTCCTTTATAATTTACAACAATTTATAAAAGGAATTTCATTTTTAAATCGAATATCGATTTAATTGGGATCTGAAATATCAAGTTAGAAATTCATGTAAGAATATTCTAGAGCTGTATGATATTCGGTTGTGGATATATACGATAATATTTATTTATAAATATTAAATTTAATTATTTTTAAATATATTTGTATATTTAAAAGGGTTGTTTAGAGCTTTAAA
Organism: Allium sativum; assembly: GCA_030737875.1. NCBI lineage: Eukaryota > Viridiplantae > Streptophyta > Magnoliopsida > Asparagales > Amaryllidaceae > Allium > Allium sativum. Next base: position 495,591,251 of record CM060915.1, on the reverse strand, counting down.
AATAGCCAGTTTTGCAAACGACCTCGGTATTCGACGAAACCAATTTTGTTGGATCTGCAATATTAAATTATTGCTAGATTTCAATTTCCGTGATTTTTGAAGTCAGTATGTGGCCGTACCGACTTTTAATGTGAAATATAGTCGATAATTTGACCTTTAAAATATGCTATATGAGCAAATGGAGTCGGAATTCGACGAAACCAGTTTTGTTGGGACCGTAATGTCGAACTGTAGCTGCATGTCCATTTTTCGTGATTTTTGGGGTATCGAACGGGATCATAACAATTTTTAGATGGAAAATACATTTTAAATTAATGGAAAAATCAATAATAAAAATTATATAACCATCCTATAAATAGGTCTAAATTTTCCCTAACCAAATAATTTTCATTCCTCAGTCAACATCTCTTTCCGCCGTCATATTTTCATTCTCTAGAAAAAGAAAACCAAATCATATTCTTCATAAAATCAAAACAATCCGAATAAATTCCCTAAAATCATGAAACCATTTTACTTGATTTCCTTATGTGATTCTCTTTAATTCGATACACCTTTTTCTGAGTTCGAATCCAATCTGTGCGCTATGATTTTTCAGCAGTAAGACTAGGGTTTAATCTTTTGTGGAGTTTTGGAGCTTCTATTCGTGAATCGAAGGATGATTTCGTATTTGGGGGTCACGGCGGCATTAATGGCTGCGAGGAGATGTTGTAGTTGAGTTATGAGGGTTTTCGAGATCGAAGTCTGTCGCTGTTATTCCATACAGGAAGCGTCGGCCTGAGGTCGAGTATCTTTGGGGGGTGTCGCGATGTGAGATGAGGCTGGTGATGTTGTTTGCGGAGTTGTCGAAGCTGATGATCGGTGTTGGTGAACTTCGTGACTAGCAGAGGAATGGGTTCAGAAGTGTTGTAAAGGGAGAAGAAAGGGGCGTGAGGCATTGGCAGAAAGATGCGGTCCACCGTGAATATGATGAAGTGAAAGGGAAGAGCTGTAAGTAGCCCGTAACTTCCCCGTGAAGGAAAGAGTGGATACTTTGAGAACAACACACAAATGAATGCAGAAAGAAGAACATTTCATTGTTAATTACAACAATTCCATCAGATACAAGAATATACAGAGTATAAATGAATATTATACAACAGAAAAATATCAGAGATTACGATAAATTACATAGCAGCGGAAAATAATACAAAGCACAACTGAAGGTGATATATGGATACAAAGCTTTCCGGATATAATTCCAGCTGTAAACCAGGATCCTGTGAATATAAATCTGCAAAACCAAAACTACTAGCTGCCCGTGTGGAAAATAGGGGCACCCAGAGTTTAGGTTAAAACAATAAACTCCAGGTCAGTCATGTGACTGGTGTGAGAACTAAAACAGTTATTTAAAGATTTACTTTAAAAGAGAGTAATTCAAGGGACCACGCCTTATAACACGGAACGAGTTTCCTCCCAAGAATACCAGTGCATAGAAAAGACAACGCAATGCTTTTTCGAAAAATGAAGCTATTATAAGACCCAGGTCCCATCACACAATGCAACGCAAGCCGGAGGATAGGGTTTTCCCTTATAATAGCCAAACATGCTTGGTACGTTTAAAACAAATCATTTGATACTATAATAAGAGTATAGTGTCAAAACAATTTCAATCATAAATATAAATCATAGACGGCATAGCATCCCATGCTACTATGTCGCCATACTAGGCTCTACAAATAAAGCCGAAATATCTCGTATTGGAAATTGGATTTCCGTCATGAGTCGAGGCAAGGGGCAAGCTCCTCTCCGCTTTCGACACACTCTAGCAAATGTCTCAGGACTACACACTCTGGGCAATCCTTGGATCTTCAGGGCCGGTCCTCTCTTACGTTTGAGGATTAATTATTCCTGAACACACGTTTCTCGGTCCTTACAGACCTAAAATCGAGGCGCCTCATCCAATAACCACATAGGTGAAAAGTATATAAATGTCAGGGCTGGTAAGTCACTGACACCACCAAAGCTAGAAAGAAACGCCGTGCTCTCCTTGCAGTCCTTATCCCTTTTTATCTCATACCGAGGTGTGAGGCTCGCGAATTCACGTTATACACAAAGCTACGCCACAAAGGCCGTGCTTTGATCATCAACCACAAGACTTTGCTTTTCAACAGAAGCCTTAATCCATGCAACTCAGCGTGCCACACAGGCAATTCATGCCATGCGATTGATATCTATCGATATATAACCTCTAAGCTCGTACGTCTCAGAGAAGGGTGTTAAGCAAGAGAATAATTTCTTCGCCGCCAAACAGATATATATTTAACAGAAATCAATCAACACAGAATAAAATCCAATGTCAGGCACACAATCCATTTACAAGTTCGTTCTGGGTCTGAACGAAACCGGAGGCACTTTCCTCGCACATCCATCCATCTCCAAGTACGTCTGGACGATCACCAACTGATTCCCTCATCTTGGGTGTACAGCCCAATCAAGATCATCAGTAATCACCCAAACGATGTGAAGACTTCCAGTCTTCAACCACCGTCTTCATCTTCGACATCTCGTCGAATTGGTTATTCAGAATGGGTATAAACCCGGCCTTCCCGAATAACCTGTGTATATAATAAACACGTGCTACACAAACACAACATACGCCTCATTCCAATTCAGAATATTCTTTTTATTCAAATTTTTACATTATTAGGGAAAGGTCCCCATTAATTTTATCCAAGATAAATTCTTCTAAATTTATTCTTTAATCTTCCTTTGGATATCATTTCAAACCCTATTATGGTTTTTCAAACTAGTCGGGATTAGCGAACCACACCGAAGTAATTATTTATTTTATTTCCCAATCCCAACCTATTCATCCCATGAAGAAAAACTAGTAATACTCCATATCTAACACCACGGTGTTATCGGTAAAATTAATTACCATTTCACGTTCAAATCTAATTAAAAATTTAACTATCGCTTTGGAGCAAAACTGGTAATACTCCATTCTCGCTCACTTTCCAAATTTGATAATTTAAATTATTAATTCACATTTCAGTCTAATTGCAGATTTATTAAAACTCCCTTTACTAGGTTAAAGAACTAATGTCATTTTAAACATAGTTCACGATAAACCCAAATCACATTCTATTTATTATCGGGTTAAAGAACAAGTGTTATTTAAAACATCCTTCACGATAAACCCACAAATCAATTCTATTTACAACCCATTTCAAATCCAATTTATTTATTTAAAAATAAATGGGTTTTAATTTTAGTTCAAAACTAGTTCATTTCGATAAAAATTAATTTTTATCTTTTCAAATATGGAGTTTTTCATCCCAATTTTTCCCAAATCATTTCTTATGATTTTACACAAATTATTACTATTTTTAATAATTTTATCAAAAGCCCATACAGTCGATTTCCATCAACGGCCATCGAACTGCACTTACAGCGACCTTTTCTGAATTTGATTTGGATGTATCTCCAAATTCAACGGTTATATTTCAAATTTCTAATATTTGTTAGAAAGCTCCTTTCGATACGAACCCAACGGTTCTGGTTTTAGGAGAATCCGACGGTCGGATCTCCCGTAATGTCCGTTCGAAGTCAAAGGTCGAAATTTACGAACTACCGAGGCGTGGCGCGTTCTATTCTGGCCATTATATTATATATATAATATATATAATATATATTTCGTCGATTTCTATTCAAAACGAATTTTATAAATAGTTTTAAATTCGTTTCAAAAACATTTCAACTTCCATTTCCAATTCAAATCAAAATTGAATTTTTCCTTATAAATTCATTTTAAAATTCATCTCAATTCAATTCAAATTTCAATTCAATTTGAATTCATTTCAAATTCCATTTATTTGAATTTCTTCTTATATTCAATTCGATTCTAATTCGTTATGTATTCAATTCAATTCGAATTTCTTTTATATTCAATTCAATTCGAAAAACGAATATAATCGATATAAATATCGTTCGCGTCAAAATAGCGCATATCTAATCAACACGGCTTTATATATTTCAATAATTCCGTTATTCTATTCAACAAATGAATATTTATCCTATTCAATACATGAATCTATATTTTTGTCAACACATGACTAATCTCAACGAATGAGTACTGTCCACGTGTGACTATTTTTGTTATTTAATTTATTTTATAAAAATTATGGTATCTATCGTTTGATTTCAAATCAGACTCCAACAGTAAATTAGTAAGAGAACGATTCCCTGAATATTAACCCCGAAGGCCGAAACCAACATCAGATCAATATCTAGGAGACCACTCATCTTATCTATTTTCCAGTTAGTTTCTAATTTTATATATGATAAAGATGTAAATTTTATCGTTAAAATATTTCGTTCAACACATGAATAATCTCAACGGATGAGTACTGTCAACACATGAACCTTTATTTTATAATATAAAGATGTAAATTTTATTGTTAAAATATTTCATTCAACACATGACTAATCTCAACGGATGAGTACGGTCAACACATGAACCTTTATTTTATAATATTCTTTATTTTCTAAATTGGAATGAGGCCTAATCAATCACCATATAGCGTTAACTATATGGATTCCATACAGCACATGTATATAATAGCAACGATACCAAATCAACCATCATCCAAAGTGCACTACACTGCATAAGCATCAAATATAGATATCTAGCGCTTATAACAGCCGGTCAATCAATCGATCAACATACAACTAATTATTGGGATTAGTGTATGTCATATATTATCCTAATACCCGTGTGGGGTTTCAAACAATCAAACACAGATTTTATTTGTGCAGTTCGGCGATGTGTAAAATTTATCATCCCAATCTATGTCCTTCAAATAGGTGTACATAAACAAACCGTCCGGTTTGTAAATGAATATTTATTTATTCACATTCACGTTAAAAATTATATTTTTAACGACCAAATTATTCTATTCAACCTACGAATATTCTATTCGGTTCATTTATTAAATAAAATGATATCTTTATTTTTCTAACTTATTTTAGAAAATTTCGGCGGCATAACGGCATGATACTAGAAACGGTACAAGGCCTAGCCTTATCCCCGGTCTAATAATGGCCCACGCCATACACATATCAATCAAATCCATTTCATTTCACCAAACAATCAAATTCAAATCAAATAATCTAACCAACTACACAACCAAACAAACAAGTCCATGGTCTGTGGACGATGGTGTCGGGTGCTACTAAACACCGTCTGCATCCTAGTATATATTTATATAACTAGAAAAGAAAAGTTAAAGTGAGAAGTTCTCACTTTTGGGATCCACTCCGCCGTGCTTTATTTCTGAATGGTTCGGATTTGCCCCAAAATTCCAATGCGATCTTTTCCCGCTGTTCATAGTAAAAACCACATTTTTATTTCAACGCTTCTATAAAAATAATATTTTTATTTATCTCTACTTATAGATAAAAATTCTATTTTTATACGGCTACTATATAGATAAGAATTCTATTTTTATCACGTTGTATACAATAAAAAGATTATATTTTTACAACGCTATATATATTAAAAAGATTATATTTATACACAAAGTAGTTCTAATTTTATTTTCAAAGCAGTGTGGATTCTATATTTTAAAACAAGGTTAAATTTCTATTTGAAAACAATGTAATTTTCTCTTTTAAAACAAAGAAATTTCCTCTTTCAAAACAAAGTAATCTTATCTTTTAAAACAATGTAATTTTCTCTTAAAAAAACAAAGTAATTTTCTCTTTAAAAAACAAAGTAATTACATCAAGAAAATAGGGTTTGTTACCATCTCTTTCACGTTGAAATCGGCCCAGGGAAATCGAAAGTCGCTCGTCGCCTAGGGTTTGGGATTCCAGCCACCACGAGGCGTCTGAGGAGGATCGGTCTTCACCACGAGAAGCAGCTACAAGAGAACCCTCGGCGCCCCCTAACATTGGCGAGCTCGATCGCCAGCAGCGGCGGCGAAACGGACCCGAACGCCTATCCTTTGGGAGCAAAATCTGAGTGGTTCCCCAAATGAAAATCGATCAGGGTTGTTGGATCTTGAAGCGTGGAAGAAGCTCTTCCATTTTCGGTTTTGAAGTCGGGTTTAATTCGAATCAGATTATGAGGATTTGGGGGATTTCTTTTTGACCTAAATCGGCCGTTAGTTTTGAAAGAGGAGGCGCGATGGAGCGTTGACCATAGGCTGAGAGTAATGAGGGTTTGACTTAGCTATGACCCTCTTATATATTTAATTTAATTTTTATTTTCCATCAAAAAGTTACCTTTTATTTCGGCCTCTAAACGAGACCCACCGCTTGTCGTCCATAGCTAATTACCCCCATTCCGAACACAATGGGATATGTATCATAGACTGATTTGATCATTTCGATCTGTTTCCGTCAAAATCAACATATAACTCTATATATTGCATTTGAACGCGCATTTCAATTTACCGGGGTCACATACTAACTCGAATAATTCAAAAAATATATTTTCTAGCTTCGTATTGACGATACGGTCCTAACAAAACTAATTTCGTCGAATTCTGAGACCGTCAGAAAAATAGCCATTTTCCTGTCGATTAAAATCAACTGAAACTGGTCAAACACGTTTTCCTTTGCCACGCTCACATATTGATTCGAAAAATTATGAAATTTGGAATCTAGCAATAACTTGACATCACGGATCCAAAAAATGTGGTTTCGTCGAATTCCGAGGTTGTTTGCAAAATTCCCATTTTTAAGGGCCTGAATTCCATAGCGACTATTCTGAAATTTCAACTGGACATATCTTTTGATCCCCGCTATGAAATTTCAATTTTTCGGATTCGTTTGTAAGATATTCACAAATAGATCCTATTATTTTCGGTTTCGCTAAAATTCGGATTGTTTTGCACCCGGTATGTTCAATTGAAGTTTGAAATCGAATTATCGAACTACCGCACCATTTTCAATTCCTTTTATAATTATATATAATTATTTATATTCTAACGACGACGTATATAACATATACGTTCGATTCTATTCAAAATAAATTTCTCGTCGATATTATTTAAAATAATTCATTTTAAATATTCAAAATTCGCTAAAATTGCCAAAATAAAATTTTAAACTGGCCCAGATTTTTGGGTTATTACAATCTCCCCCACTTAAAACTTTTCGTCCCCGAAAAGGAACGAAGCCGAAAGTTGTTTAACAATTCAACTCAACTTTCATTATTTTGATTACGGCTTAAGTTCTTCGACTTTTCAGTTTCTAAGAACTTTTCAACTTTTACAAAAATTTGGCTAACACCCTAAATTTTCGAAAAATTTCGCCATAACCTCCCCTACACCGGGAGCACCGGGAAAATCCCGAAATTGCCATACAGGCCTTCTGATCTCAAAAAGAAAAAGAAAAAGCCAAGCGGCTAACCAATGGCTCATAAAATCATCATCACCCAAACAAAACAGTAAATTATAGTAAACATGTACCTATTTGTCGGGCAAACAAATTTTATTCTCTGCTCTAGCCTCCTTGCTATGACCTGTTCAATGTAAGCTCATGTATATGCAAGCAAATGCGACCAATTTTCAATACAATTCAATATTTGATACAATTAGGCATAATGGTTCAAAATTATCAAACAAATAACAAACAACACAACCATCAATCTATTAGTGAATTAGAATTCCAAATTCATAATTTTGATACATATATACAGAAAATCATGTTTTTGATGCCAAATCACAATCAATAAATCTATCTATATACGTTTTGGTTCTCACACCAGCCTGATGGAAATATATAGATATCATACCTTCGAAGCACGAACACAAATTCTAATGATGATATATCAATCATCAGAATCATCTCCGGGTGTCTAGAATGTGATTCTATATCTATCCAGTATATTAAAACTTCGAATATACGTTCAGGACGCGTATATGCAAAATCTTTATATATTGGATTGTCCAAATTCAATATAAATAAATATTCCAATACGTATAAAATGGTTTAAATTTCAAAACAAAATTGTTTTCATTTGAAAAATATACTCTTCACACTCGTTCTAGGATACTACTGATCCTATCTCTAACGAGTCATTCTAATTGGATATTACTAATCCAATATCTGATGAATTCTTTCGTATGGTTCTAATATGGCTTGTTCTCGAGCTCTGTAAACCAAAGCCCTGATACCACTGTAAGTAACCCGTAACTTCCCCATGAAGGAAAGAGCGGATACTTTGAGAACAACACACAAATGAACGCAGACAGAAGAACATTTCATTGTTAATTACAACAATTCCATCAGATACAAGAATATACAGAGTATAAATGAATATTATACAACAGAAAAATATCAGAGATTACGATAAATTACATAGCTGCGGAAAATAATACAAAGCACAACTGAAGGTGATATACGGATACAGAGCTTTCCGGATATCATTCCAGCTGTAAACCAGGATCCTGTGAATATAAATCTGCACAACCAAAACTACTAGTTGCCCGTGTAGAAAATAGGGGCAACCAGAGTTTAGGTTAAAACAATAAACTCTAGGTCAGTCATGTGACTGGTGTGAGAACTAAAACAGTTATTTAAAGCTTTACTTTAAAAGAGAGTAATTCAAGGGACCACGCCGTATAACACGGAACGGGTTTCCTCCCAAGAATACCAGTGCATAGAAAAGACAACGCAATGCTATTTCGAAAAATGAAGCTATTATAAGACCCAGGTCCCATCACACAATGCAACGCAAGCCGGAGGATAGGGTTTTCCCTTATAATAGCCAAACATGCTTGGTACGTTTAAAACAAATCATTTGATACTATAATAAGTGTATAGTGTCAAAACAATTTCAATCATAAATATAAATCATAGACGGCATAGCATCCCATGCTACTATGTCGCCATACTAGGCTCTACAAATAAAGCTGAAATATATCGTATTGGAAATTGGATTTCCGTCATGAGTCGAGGCAAGGGGCAAGCTCCTCTCCGCTTTCGAGACACTCTAGCAAATGTCTCAGGACTACACACTCTGGGCAATCCTTGGATCTTCAGGGCCGGTCCTCTCTTATGTTTGAGGATTAATTATTCCTGAACACACGTTTCTCGGTCCTTACAGACCTAAAATCGAGGCGCCTCATCCAACAACCACATAGGTGAAAAGTATATAAATGTCAGGGCTGGTAAGTCACTGACACCACCAAACCTAGAAAGAAACGTCGTGCTCTCCTTGCAGTCCGTATCCCGTTTTTAACTCATACCGAGGTGTGAGGCTCGCGAATTCACGTTATACACAAAGCTACGCCACAAAGGCTGTGCTTTGATCATCAACCACAAGAGTTTGCTTTTCAACAGAAGCCTTGATCCATGCAACTCAGCGTGCCACACAGGCAATTCATGCCATGCGATTGATATCTATCGATATATAACCTCTAAGCTCGTACGTCTTAGAGAAGGGCGTTAAGCAAGAGAATAAATTCTCTGCCGCCAAACAGATATATATTTAACAGAAATCAATCAACACAGAATATAATCCAATGTCAGGTACACAATCCATTTAAAAGTTCGTTCTGGGTCTGAACGAAACCGGAGGCACTTTCCTCGCACATCCATCCATCTCCAAGTACGTCTGGACGATCACCAACTGATTCCCTCATCTTGGGTGTACAACCCAATCAAGATCATCAGTAATCACCCAAACGATGTGAAGACTTCCGGTCTTCAACCACCATCTTCATCTTCGACATCTCGTCGAATTGGTTATTCCGAATGGGTATAAACCCGGCCTTCCCGAATAACCCGCGTATATAATAAACACGTGTTACACAAACACAACATACGCCTCATTCCAATTCAGAATATTCTTTTTTTTCAAATTTTCACATTCTTAGGGAAAGGTCCCCATTAATTTTATCCAAGATAAATTCTTCTAAATTTATTCTTTAATCTTCCTTTGGATATCATTTGAAACCCTATTATGGTTTTTCAAACTAGTCGGGATTAGCGAACCACACCGAAGTAATTATTTATTTTATTTCCCAATCCCAACCTATTCATCCCATGATGAAAAACTGGTAATACTCCATATCTAAAACCACGGTGTTATCGGTAAAATTAATTACCATTTCAAATTCAAATCTAAATAAAAATTTAACTATCGCTTTGGAGCAAAACTGGTAATACTCCATTCTCGCTCACTTTCCAAATTTGATAATTTAAATTATTAATTCACATTTCAATCTAATTGCAGATTCATTAAAACTCCCTTTACTAGGTTAAAGAACTAATGTCATTTTAAACATAGTTCACGATAAACCCAAATCACATTCTATTTATTATCGGGTTAAAGAACAAGTGTTATTTAAAACACCCTTCACGATAAACCCACAAATCAATTCTATTTACAACCCATTTCAAATCCAATTTATTTATTTAAAAATAAACGGGTTTAATTTTAGTTCAAAACTAGTTCATTTCGATAAAAATCTATTTTTATCTTTTCAAATATGGAGTTTTTCATCCCAATTTTTCCCAAATCATTTCTTATGATTTTACACAAATTATTACTATTTTTAATAATTTTATCAAGGCCCGTACAGTCGATTTCCATCAACGACCATCGAACTGCACTTACAGCGACCTTTTCCGAATTTGATTTGGACGTATCTCCAAATCCAACCGTTAGATTTCAAATTTCTAATATTTGTTAGAAAGATCTTTTCGATACGAGCCCAACGGTTTCGGTTTTAGGAGAATCCGACGGTCGGATCTCCCGTAATGTCCGTTCGAAGTCAATGGTCGAAATTTACGAACTTCCGCGGCGCGGCGCGTTCTATTCAGGCCATTATATTATATATATAATATATATTTCGTCGATTTCTATTCAAAACGAATTTTATAAATAGTTTTAAATTCGTTTCAAAAACATTTCAACTTCCATTTCCAATTCAAATAAAAATTGAATTTTTCCTTATAAATTCGTTTTAAAATTCATCTCAATTCAATTCAAATTTCAATTCAATTTGAATTCATTTCAAATTCCATTTATTTGAATTTCTTCTTATATTCAATTCGATTCTAATTCGTTATATATTCAATTCAATTCGAATTTCTTTTATATTCAATTCAATTCGAAAAACGAATATAATCAATATAAATATCATTCGCGTCAAAATAGCGCATATCTAATCAACACGGATTTATATATTTCAATAATTCCGTTATTCTATTCAACAAATGAATATTTATCCTATTCAATACATGAATCTATATTTTTGTCAACACATGACTAATCTCAACGAATGAGTATTGTCCACGTGTGACTATTTTTTTTATTTAATATATTTTATAAAAATTATGGTATTTATCGTTTGATTTCAAATCAGACTCCAACCGTAAATTAGTAAGAGAACGATTCCCTGAATATTAACCCTGAAGGCCGAAATCAACATCAGATCAATATCCAGGAGACCACTCATCTTATCTATTTTCTAGTTAGTTTCTAATTTTATATATGATAAAGATGTAAATTTTATCGTTAAAATATTTCGTTCAACACATGACTAATCTCAACGGATGAGTACTGTCAACACATGAACCTTTATTTTATAATATAAAGATGTTAATTTTATTGTAAAAATATTTCGTTCAACACATGACTAATCTCAACGGATGAGTACGGTCAACACATGAACCTTTATTTTATAATATTCTTTATTTTCTAAATTGGAATGAGGCCCAATCAATCACCATATAGCGTTAACTATATGGATTCCATACAACACATGTATATAATAGCAACGATACCTAATCAACCATCATCCAAAGTGCACTACACTGCATAAGCATCAAATATAGATATCTAGCGCTTATAACAGCCAGTCAATCAATCGATCGACATACAACTAATTATTGGGATTAGTGTATGTCATATATTATCCCAATACCCGTGTGGGGTTTCAAACAATCAAACACAGATTTTATTTGTGCAGTTCGGCGATGTGTAAAATTTATCGTCCCAATCTATGTCTTTCAAATAGGTGTACATAAACAAACCGTCCGGTTTGTAAATGAATATTTATTTATTCACATTCACGTTAAAAATTATATTTTTAATGACCAAATTATTCTATTCAACCTACGAATATTCTATTTGGTTCATTTATTAAATAAAATGATATCTTTATTTTTCTAACTTATTTTAGAAAATTTCGGCGGCATAACGACACGATACTAGAAACGGGACACGGCCTAGCCTTATCCCCGGTCTAATAATGGCCCACGCCATACACATATCAATCAAATCCATTTCATTTCACCAAACAATCAAATTCAAATCAAATAATCTAATCAACTACACAACCAAACAAACAAGTCCATGGTCTGTGGATGATGGTGTCGGGTGCTACTAAACACCGTCTGCATCCTAGTATATATTTATATAACTAGAAAAGAAAAGTTAAAGTGAGAAGTTCTCACCTTTGGGATCCACTCCGCCGTGCTTTATTTCTGAATGGTTCGGAATATCCCCAAAATTCCAATGCGATCTTTTCCCGCTGTTCATAGTAAAAACCACATTTTTATTTCAACGCTTCTATAAAAATAATATTTTTATTTATCTCTACTTATAGATAAAAATTCTATTTTTATACAGCTACTATATAGATAAGAATTCTATTTTTATCACGTTGTATTCAATAAAAAGATTATATTTTTACAACGCTATATATATTAAAAAGATTATATTTTTACACAAAGCAGTTCTAATTTTGTTTTCAAAGCAGTGTGGATTCTATATTTTAAAACAAGGTTAAATTTCTATTTGAAAACAACGTAATTTTCTCTTTTAAAACAAAGAAATTTCCTCTTTCAAAACAAAGTAATCTTCTCTTTTAAAACAATGTAATTTTCTCTTAAAAAAACAAAGTAATTTTCTCTTTAAAAAACAAAGTAATTACATCAAGAAAATAGGGTTTGTTACCATCTCTTTCACGTTGAAATCGGCCCAGGGAAATCGAAAGTCGCTCATCGTCTAGGGTTTGGGATTCCAACCACCACGAGGCGTCTGAGGAGGATCGGTCTTCACCACGAGAAGCAGCTACAAGAGAACCCTCGACGCCCCCTAACACTGGCGAGCTCGATCGCCAGCAGCAGCGGCGAAACGGACCCGAACGCCTGTCCTTTGGGAGCAAAATCTGAGTGGTTCCCCAAATGAAAATCGATCAGGGTTGTTGGATCTTGAAGCGTGGAAGAAGCTCTTCCATTTTCGGTTTTGAAGTCGGGTTTAATTCGAATCAGATTATGACGATTTAGGGGATTTATTTTTGACCTAAATTGGCCGTTAGTTTTGAAAGAGGAGGCGCTATGGAGCGTTGACCATAGGCTGAGAGTAATGAGGGTTTGACTTAGCTTTGTCCCTCTTATATATTTAATTTAATTTTTATTTTCCATCAAAAAGTTACCTTTTATTTCGGCCTCTAAACGAGACCCACCGCCTGTCGTCCATAGCTAATTACCCCCATTCCGAACACAATGGGATATGTATCGTAGACTGATTTGATCGTTTCGATCTGTTTCCGTCAAAATCAACATATAACTCTATATATTGAATTTGAACGCGCATTTCAATTTACCGGGGTCACATACTAACTCGAAAAATTCAAAAAAAAATATTTTCTAGCTTCGTAATGACGATACGGTCCTAACAAAACTATTTTCGTCGAATTCTGAGACCGTTAGAAAAATGGCCATTTTCCAGTCGATTAAAATCAACTAAAACTGGTCAAACACGTTTTCCTTTGCCACGCTCACATATTGATTCGAAAAATTATGAAATTTGGAATCTAGCAATAACTTGACATCACAGATCCAACAAAATTGGTTTCGTCGAATTCCGAGGTCGTTTGCAAAATTCCCATTTTTAAGGGCCTGAATTCCATAGCGACTATTCTGAAATTTCAACTGGACATATATTTTGATCCCCGCTATGAAATTTCAATTTTTCGGATTCGTTGGTGTAACACCCCACACCCGCTAAGGTCACTCACTAAGGGAATGCCTTAACTTCGGTGGAGTATTTTAAGTGAATATAGAACAGAAAAATTACAACAAGACAAATATAAATAATACTTGTTAACTAAAACATCATTTCATTGCAGCAGAAGGTAAACATGTTTGGTTACAAAACCATAAAACAAGAGTCAAGTACTAAATATCCATCCTGATAAAAACATAAGTACATAATCCCACTACATAACTAATAGCCATAATAGAAAAGATAAGCTGAGCTTTACATCAACGGTCCAAGCTCCAAAAGATAGATAAAGCAATCTGATCAAAGCCCACTAGTGCTAGGCCCACTCTGAGAACCTGAGGGTTGGGAAAAAGATAAAAACAACGGGGTCAGACATAAGTCTGAGCGAGTCCTACAACTTTAACAATACAATCATTAAAGTAATTAGGGTATGATATAAACTTGGTACGGTAATGACTGGGGATAAATGACTACACTAAGCAGCCAACTAGACATAGGATGAACTAAGATATCGGTAAAGACACATCTACCCACCCAAGGGTAATTACTACACTGCACCACACCAGTCATTCCTACTTAAAGGTTGATCCCACCCAAGGACTTAGAAAATTTAACTAGTAGTTTTGTGTACCCCTAGCTGACCACATAGGTGCCGTCTGCCCCTATCTCCACTAGGTGTACCCACTACTCCCCAAGCGATCGGCTCCCTAACGTAGATACCCGTGCTGGCCCCACAGTGGGGTGTATCACTCCCCAAAGTGGCAACCCGATACAACCAACGGTGCACGGCTTATACCTACACGATGCAACAACGTCTTACCTACCAGCCCGGGTCCATACACGCATATGAAACCCGTTGGACTTGCGTTGCCACCGCTAACCCGTTTTGGCCTCTTATAGTCAAGCCCAGTACGCGTGTCCCGTCCTCGACATGGGTCGAGCCCACAAAGATACATATGGGTTACTGGTTGAAATGGGCCCCCACAAGCTACCCACCTAAGCTTGCTCCCTCTAGTGTATCCCACTTAACCCTTTAATCATGTTTAATTACATGTTTCCACTTTGGTTAAGTATTCTAATCGTATTTTCTATTGCCACCCAAGGCAACCATTAGATTTCCACATGCCACCCAAGGCACCCACTTAACCCCTCATGCTCCACTACATGCTTATCTGGTTAAGTGTTTCTTAATTGATTAAGATCGTAACCTTTGTAAAGACCTCTCACATTAGACTGTCTTTTATGGTAGCTGGATTTGCCGGTCGGGTCCGGGCAGTCTTACGCCATAACAGAGTCTAACCTCGTGTCTTTACACTTGTCACGTATTTAGTTTATGGCTAAGACCTCTCACATTGGGCCAATCATTTGTAGCCGCTGGATTTGCCGGTCGGGTCCGGGCAGTCTTATGCTACAAAAGGGTCCAACCTCGTGTCTTAGTCGATTAATTACACCTAATTAATCACCCCCATATTTTGAATTAATTTTCCCTAATTAATTCCAATTTAATGATGTACATAATTGACTCAATTATGTCCATCCACTTATGGTATGCAACATCATACCAATTTCACCACAATTTTGTTAACATGAATATTAACCCCATCGTTCCCCACGTAATACGCTAATATGCCATACTTAAAAGGGAAGATTCATCACAAATACAATGGGTTCAACTTAGCATAACATTAGCATCAACATGGGTTTTAATGGTGTCAACTTGCATATATGACCATAGCATCAAACCCAACTAGCATAAATAATCAACCCAAACTTGCATGAATCACATATGTCATAAAGAGGGTAACTTGCATAGATGTTCATGTCATAGACCTATCATAAAGGGATAAACTTGCATACATGTCATAGGTCTAAAAAGGGAAGAACTTGCATATGTTACTACATATCATAAAAAGGGGTAAACATGCATAAATATGCATGACATACAAAGGGGTAAACTTGCATATGTATGCATATCATACAAAGATGTAAACTTGCACATGTCACTTGCATATAATCAAACACCAAACTTGCATAACATGTCATATATGAACTTGCATATAATCAAACACCAGACTTGCATAACGTGTCATATATGAACTTGCATATAATCAAACACCAAACTTGCATGACATGGTGTCATAATGGATCAATGTTTATCATAGTGATTTGCATAACTAGCGTCATGAACATATAGCATAAAACTTGCATAACTAGCATCATGGACATATAGCATAAAACTTGCATAACTAACATCATGAGCACATAGCATATGATAACATAACTTGCATTGATCCACATTCATAACCATAACCTCATTACATCCTATCATAATTAGTTTAGCAATTGCTTGCTAAAGGCATAGAAACTCACAACTTGTTGATTAGCACTCCTATGAAGAAGATTAAGTTGCTAGAGTTGATTAGAAGTTGATTTGAGAAGCTATCTTCTTCTAAAATTTGATGGAGGCTCCTTCTAATTGCATTTTGACGGCAAGATGACGTTGTATCTATTTTTAGTATGGATTAGGGTAGTCTTAGGGTGTATTTATAGATTTAGGATGTAGTTTAGGCCCTTAGATTAACCCTAAATTAGTTTAGAGCCATCAGATTTTGTCACCAGCCACCAAACACAGCCCAAAACCTGACCAACTCACTCAAATGGTGCACCAGGCAAAACTGCCCGGCCACCTGTGTCGACTCCCAAGTCGACTGGGCAGTCGACTTGGGTCCAGTTATGTCGACTCCCAAGTCGACTCCCCAGTCAACTTGGGGTGGCTGGCGGGAATTTTCCCGCCCAGCCCGCCTGGCCTGATTTTCAAATTTTGAACCTGAAATTTAAATCTGTTTTGAACTTAGAATTTTCTGAAAACTTACATGGGCCATAACTGGGTCATACGGACTCCGATTTACAAAAACTCGGACTCTATTTCGCGTATTTTTCCGAGACGAACGCAATGACATAGCCCGTTTCCCCTGATTCAGATCTTAAAATTTAATTCTGCCCTGATTTATATTATAACTAGTTATTCAACATACGGGGTGTTACATTCTCCCCTACTTAAAGGATTTCATCCCCGAAATCTCTAAGTCAAGAAGAACGTATCCTACCAACCAAAAAACCATCTACTAAACCATCAAACACTGGCATCCATTGTCATTAAAATTTCTAATGACGTATGAACATATGCAAAAAGTGTGTGTGTATGTTCCCTGCCTAATGCAAAATCAGGCGGTCTAATGATTCAGTTGACCTCCTTAATGCAAACCATGATACTGCCATGCATCGAATATGTATGCGAAAGAACCCTATCGACACATACTATCTCTACATGTGTGCACAACCATACACCAAAATGCATCATCCATACGATGATCCAACCATTATACATCCATTAATATAGCTACCTACACACAGTTATATGCAATATGCAACATGAAGTGATTGAGCCGATCTAGTGTCTAAAATGTGTGTATATGCATCCACGAGCAACCACTAGCAAACACTTGCATCCACATGCATCCATCAATCATAACATGTCTCAAACACATGTTTCAACCATAGGTTTACCCTATCTAAAGGTCAAAGGTGCTAACGAGAGGACATACTAAAGATAAGATAAGTACTAGACAAACGATAAAGGAGAAGTTAAAAGACATACCCTAAAAAAGAAAGGGGTACAGTGAACGCATCTTCGCTTCTGTCTCCCAAGTAGCGTTTCTCTCATCATCTCCCCATTGCACTTTGACTAGTTGAACCTCTCTGTTTCTCATCTTCCTAATCTCTGACCCAAGGATGCGAGTAGGAGCTCGTCGAATCGTCGCATCACGCTCTACCTCCACTTCTCTAAGCAAGCTCGGCTCTACCACCTCTGCGGTCTCATGTAGGCACTTCCTCAAATGTGACACATGGAATACGTCATGTACACTACTAAGTCTCTCGGGTAAATCCACTCTATATGCCATCTGTCTAATCCTTTCCTTAATAGGAAACGGTCCTACAAACCTTGGTGCTAACTTCCCAACGGACCCAAAGCGAACAACATTTCGTAATGGAGATACTTTGACAAAGACCATGTCCCCAACATCAAACTCAAGATCCGTTCTCCTCTTATCCGCATAAGATTTCTGTCTGTCTTGCGCCGCTTTCATCCTTCTTCGAATCAAATCAATCTTTTCCGAAGTTTCTCTAACCATATCGGGCCCAAGCAAGATCTTATCCGTAGATTCCCACCAACATGTAGGTGATCGACAAGGCCTTCCATAAAGAGCTTCAAAAGGAGCCATACCAATACTAGACTGAAAGCTGTTATTATACGCGAACTCCACCAATGGAAGATGCTCTTCCCATGTACCTCCAAAATCTAAGATACATAGCCTCAAAAGGTCTTCTAGAATACGGTTCACCCTCTCGGTCTGGCCGTCCATCTGAGGATGATATGCGGTGCTCAAACACAACTGAGTCCCTACCGCCTCTTGCAAACTCTTCCAAAACTCGCTAGTGAAGATGGGATCTCGATCACTCACTATGCTAGAAGGTACACCATGCAATCGAACTATCTCTCGAAGGTAAACTGAAGCTAGCCATGGAGCAGTCCTCTTACTCTTCACGGGTATAAAATGGGCGCTCTTAGTAAGTCTGTCTACCACAACCCAAATTCCCGTATTACCCTTCCTCGATCTCGGTAATCCATCGAAAAAATCCATCGAGACACTATCCCACTTCCATTGCGGAACTTCCAATGGGTGAAGCAACCCACCGGGTTTCTTTTGCTCCGCTTTCACTTGTTGGCACACCAAACATCTAGCGACATACTCGGCCACATCTTTCTTCATACCGGCCCAAAAGAAAACTCGCTTCATGTCTTGGTACATCTTGTCCCCACCGGGATGAATGGTCATCTTCGAACGATGTGCATCATCAAGTATAGCCTTCCTCAAACCCTCGTCTTGCGGTACACAAAGTCTACCGTCTCTACGCAACCACCCCCTATCGTCTAGGGTGTACCTACTCAAATGGCTGGACGACTCCCTCCTTATGAGCTTCTCTACTAACTCAACCAACTGTGGGTCGTTCCGCTGTGCCTCGCCAATCCGTCCCAAAAGAGTAGGTCTGACCTCTAAGGATGCTAGCAAACCGGGTACAAAGTCAACGGAAGGTCTGAAGTCAAACATCGAGATAAATTCCAAGCTTCATCGTTCCACGAACAATGGACTCAAGGACAACCTTTTCTGCTTAAGGCGTCCGCCACCACGTTACCCTTGCCAGGGGTATACGCTATCTCGAAGTCATAGGATGCTAAGAACTCCATCCACCTTTGCTGCCTTAAGTTCAAATCCTTTTGAGAAAACAAGTACTTCAATGATTTGTGGTCAGTGAACAATTCGAACCTATCGCCAAGAAGATAATAGCGCCAAGTCTTAAGCGCAAAAACAATAGCGGCCAACTCTAGATCATGTGTAGGGTAATTTTTCTCATGCGCTCTCAACTGCCTTCCCCCATAGGCTATTACCCTTCCCTCTTGCATTAAGACTGCGCCTAGTCCTGTCCCACAAGCATCGGTATAGACAACAAATGGCTTACTCCCATTTGGCAACACTAAGACTGGAGCTGTGGTTAAAGCTCTCTTTAACCGTTGGAACGCATCATCACAATTTATGTCCCATGTGAAGACTAGATTCTTCTTCGTCAAGCGAGTTAATGGGGTTGATATCTTCGCGAAGTCCTTGATAAACTTCCTATAGTAGCCTGCCAGCCCCAAGAAACTCCTCACCTCGGTAGCATTCTTCGGAACCTTCCAATCTTGGATGGATACTACCTTAGCGGGATCCACAGCTATCCCTTCCTTAGAGACCACGTGCCCTAAGAACCGCACCTCCTTCCTCCAAAAGTGACATTTAGAGAATTTAGCCTTAAGGCTATGCGCTCGAAGAGTCTCCAACACTTCCCTAAGATGTAGGGCATGCTCTTCTTCACTCTTAGAAAAGACCAAGATGTCATCCACAAAGACCACCACGAACTTATTAAGGTACTCCCGGAACACCCTACTCATCAGATCAACAAAGTATGCGGGGGCGTTCGTCAAACCAAATGGCATCACCAGCCACTCATAGAAACCATCCGGAGTCCTAAAGGCAGTCTTCTCTATACTATCCTCAGCCACTCTCAACTGATGAAACCCCGTGGCTAAGTCCAACTGCGAAAACACTGAGGCGCCAACCAACTGATCAAAGAGATCATCAATCCTCGGCAATGGGTGTCTATTCTTCTTTGTAAGCTTGTTGAGTTCTCTATAGTCTACACAAAGTCTGAGAGACCCATCCGCCTTCGTGGCAAAAACTACTTGAGCACCCCACTCTGATATACTTCGTCTTATGAAACCCTTCTCAAGCAACTCCCCTACTTGCTTATGGAGTTCCCTCCTCTCACGAGGAGCCATGTGGCGCACTGGCAAAGATACTGGCTTAGCATTGTCCACCAGATATATTCGGAAGTCTATCTCCCACTTCGGAGGTAAGCCCTTCACCTCCTCAAACACATCCGAGTATTCCCGGACCACTCTAACAGATCGCAAACTCTCGACCGAAGCATCAAGCGATTCAAGATAACTTAGCATAACAGAATTCATGGAATTACAAGAGATCTCGAGAGTGTTCCCCAAGCGGGTCATGAGCCTAACAACTCTCCTTTCGCAATCAAGAACGGCACCATTACTGGATAACCAGTCCATGCCCAAAATTAACCCATAGCCCGTGAATCCCAAAACAAAAGCATCACATCTAAACTCAACGCTAAGTATGGAAATCTTCAAACCCAAACATATCATGGACAAATAAGTGGAGCCCCCAATTGGGTTTGAAACAACCAAGGGATCATCTACTAGACTAGTGTCTAAGTACAGTGACTCAACTAATGATGATGAGATAAACGAATGCGATGCGCCAGAGTCGAATAAAGTACGGACATGATGATCAAACAGAAAAACCAGACTTTCAACGGAAATAGTTCTACCTCTTTCCTGAATCGGTGGAACCGCGAGAGCCTGAACTTGCCCCCTTGTCTGACCTGGTGCCATAAGAGCCTGCACCTGTCCTCCTGAGGTAGATCCCGTCCTTTGCCCCTTCTTAGGGCAGTCCTTCACTAGATGCCCTGCTTCGCCACAGTGGAAGCAGCCAGTCTTCTTCTTCCGACAATCTTTGCTTAGGTGGCCTGGTGTCCCACAATTGAAGCACTTCTTCTTCCCCTTGCCACCATTGCCTTTCCCTCCCTTGTTTTGTTGTTGCTGTTGAGGTCTCTTCTGATCTCCTTTCTTCTCGGGTGCCTTATTAGCATTGGGACCCTTCTCTTCCTCATGCATAAGTGCCATGTCTACTAGATTCTCAAAGGTGGCCCCCATAGGGATGTGAGTCATAGCCAATCCATGCATCGGTTCATTCAAGCCTTTAACGAACCTCAAAGCCTTCTTCTCCGGTGTGTTCACCATGTCTATGCCAAACTTGCCAACTGATTAAACTTGTTGACATATTCCTTCACTGATAGGTTTCCTTGCTTTAGAGTCAAGAACCTTTCCATATACAGATTTTCTTCCGCCCTTGAGAGAAACTTTGCCACAAAACTTTGTCTGAAATCCGCCCAAGAGTCAACAGGGCGCTCTCCATTAGTGACCTCCCACCAGAACGAGGCCTCTCCCTTCATTAACCAAGCAGCTAACTTGACTTTCTTTCCTTCTTCCATCTCAAAGATGTCTATCAACTCTTCCGTTTCCTTAAGCCAATCCCTAGCTTCCACAAAAGTTTCTGATCCTTGAAAAGGTTTCCCTCCCATAGCCTTAAATTCCTTGCAAGTCTTAGCAAAAGTATCCGCGCGAGGAGGAGGAGGGGGAGGAAGATCGGGTGCAACTGGTGGTGGAGGAACATCTGCTGGACCCGCAGCGGCGGCCCTAGCCTCCATCATTCTCCTATACCATACTGGTATCGCTACACCCTCCGGAAAGTTAAGATCTTCAGCCATGCTGAAACGAAAAAGGAAAGATTCAAAACGGAGAATTCGAAAGATAAAGATATGGCTATTAGGGATTATGCTTTTCTTTCAAAAACTTTTCTCTCAAAAGACATGTTTTTGAAAATACTCCTTCAAAAATGTTTTTAGAAAAATAGTTTTTCTAAAAGTTTTATCTGTTCTGGTAACCTTCAGCTCTGATACCACGTGTAACACCCTACACCCGCTAAGGTCACGCACTAAGGGAATGCCTTAACTTAGGTGGAGTATTTTAAGCGAATATAGAACAGAAAAATTACAACAAGACAGATATAAATAATACTTGTTAACTAAAACATCATTTCATTGTAGCAGAAGGTAAACATGTTTGGTTACAAAACCATAAAACAAGAGTCAAGTACTAAATATCCATCCTGATAAAAACATAAGTACATAATCCCACTACACAACCAATAGCCATAATAGAAAAGATAACCTGAGCTTTACATCAACGGTCCAAGCTCCAAAAGATAGATAAAGCAATCTGATCAAAGCCCACTAGTGCTAGGCCCACTCTGAGAACCTGAGGGTTGGGAAAAAGATAAAAACAACGGGGTCAGACATAAGTCTGAGCGAGTCCTACAACTTTAACAATACAATCATTAAATTAATTAGGGTATGATATAAACTTGGTACGGTAATGACTGGGGATAAATGACTACACTAAGCAGCCAACTAGACATAGGATGAACTAAGATATCGGTAAAGACGCATCTACCCACCCAAGGGTAATTACTACACTGCACCACACCAGTCATTCCTACTTAAAGGTTGATCCTACCCAAGGGCTTAGAAAATTTAACTAGTAGTTTCGTGTACCCCTAGCTGACCACATAGGTGTCGTCTGCCCCTATCTCCACTAGGTGTACCCACTACTCCCCAAGCGATCGGCTCCCTAACGTAGATACCCGTGCTGGCCCCACAGTGGGGTGTATCACTCCCCAAAGAGGCAACCCGATACAACCAACGGTGCACGGCTTATACCTACACGATGCAACAACGTCTTACCTACCAGCCCGGGTCCACACACGTATATGAAACCCGTTTGACTTGCGTTGCCACCGCTAACCCGTTTTGGCCTCTTATAGTCAAGCCCAGTACGCGTGTCCCGTCCTCGACATGGGTCGAGCCCACAAAGATACATATGGGTTACTGGTTGAAATGGGCCCCCACAAGCTACCCACCTAAGCTTGCTCCCTCTAGTGTATCCCACTTAACCCTTTAATCATGTTTAATTACATGTTTCCACTTTGGTTAAGTATTCTAATCGTATTTTCTATTGCCACCCAAGGCAACCACTAGATTTCCACATGCCACCCAAGGCACCCACTTAACCCCTCATGCTCCACTACATGCTTATCTGGTTAAGTGTTTCTTAATTGATTAAGATCGTAACCTTTGTAAAGACCTCTCACATTAGACTGTCTTTTATGGCAGCTGGATTTGCCGGTCGGGTCCGGGCAGCCTTACGCCATAACAGAGTCTAACCTCGTGTCTTTACACTTGTCACGTATTTAGTTTATGGCTAAGACCTCTCACATTGGGCCAATCATTTGTAGCCGCTGGATTTGTCGGTCGGGTCCGGGCAGTCTTATGCTACAAAAGGGTCCAACCTCGTGTCTTAGTCGATTAATTACACCTAATTAATCACCCCCATATTTTGAATTAATTTTCCCTAATTAATTCCAATTTAATGATGTACATAATTGACTCAATTATGTCCATCCACTTATGGTATGCAACATCATACCAATTTCACCACAATTTTGTTAACATGAATATTAACCCCATCGTTCCCCACGTAATACGCTAATATGCCATACTTAAAAGGGAAGATTCATCACAAATACAATGGGTTCAACTTAGCATAACATTAGCATCAACATGGGTTTTAATGGTGTCAACTTGCATATATGACCATAGCATCAAACCCAACTAGCATAAATAATCAACCCAAACTTGCATGAATCACATATGTCATAAAGAGGGTAACTTGCATAGATGTTCATGTCATAGACCTATCATAAAGGGATAAACTTGCATACATGTCATAGGTCTAAAAAGGGAAGAACTTGCATATGTTACTACATATCATAAAAAGGGGTAAACATGCATATATATGCATGACATACAAAGGGGTAAACTTGCATATGTATGCATATCATACAAAGGTGTAAACTTGCACATGTCACTTGCATATAATCAAACACCAAACTTGCATAACATGGCATATATGAACTTGCATATAATCAAACACCAAACTTGCATAACATGCCATATATGAACTTGCATATAATCAAACACCAAACTTGCATAACATGGTGTCATAATGGACCAATGTTTATCATAGTGATTTGCATAACTAGCATCATGAACATATAGCATAAAACTTGCATAACTAGCATCATGGACATATAGCATAAAACTTGCATAACTAACATCATGAGCACATAGCATATGATAACATAACTTGCATTGATCCACATTCATAACCATAACCTCATTACATCCTATCATAATTAGTTTAGCAATTGCTTGCTAAAGGCATAGAAACTCACAACTTGTTGATTAGGACTCCTATGAAGAAGATTAAGTTGCTAGAGTTGATTAGAAGTTGATTTGAGAAGCTATCTTCTTCTAAAATTTGATGGAGGCCCCTTCTAATTGCATTTTGATGACATGATGACATTGTATCTATTTTTAGTATGGATTAGGGTAGTCTTAGGGTGTATTTATAGATTTAGGATGTAGTTTAGGCCCTTAGATTAACCCTAGATTAGTTTAGAGCCATCAGATTTCGTCACCAGCCACCAAACACAGCCCAAAACCTGACCAACTCACTCAAATGGTGCACCAGGCAAAACTGCCCGGCCACCTGTGTCGACTCCCAAGTCGACTGGGCAGTCGACTTGGGTCCAGTTGTGTCGACTCCCAAGTCGACTTGGGGTGGCTGGCGGGAATTTTCCCGCCCAGCCCGCCTGGCCTGATTTTCAAATTTTGAACCTGAAATTTAAATCTGTTTTGAACTTAGAATTTTCTGGAAACTTACATGGGCCATAACTGGGTCATACGGACTCCGATTTACAAAAACTCGGATCTCTATTTCGCGTATTTTTCCGAGCCGAACGCAATGGCATAGCCCGTTTCCCCTGATTCAGATCTTAAAATTTAATTCTGCCCTGATTTATATTATAACAAGTTATTCAACATACGGGGTGTTACAGTTGGGAAGATATTCACAAATAGATCCTATTATTTTTGGTTTCGCTAAAATCCGGATTGTTTTGCACCCGGTATGTTCAATTGAAGTTTGAAATCGAATTATCGAACTACCGCGCCATTTTCAATTCCTTTTATAATTATTTATATTCTAACGACAATGTATATAATATATACGTTCGATTCTATTCAAAATAAATTTCTCGTTGATATTATTTAAAATAATTCATTTTAAATATTCAAAATTCGCTAAAATTGCCAAAATAAAATTTTAAAATGGCCCAGATTGTAACGACCCGCCATTTTGACTGTGCCGAATCGACAAAACATGTCAGCTCGAAACATCCAAAACAACAGATTGTTATTAACTTCTGGGGTAAACAGAATAAATCACAGATCTCAGACACAGATACAGAGTAGTATAATATCTCGCAGCGGAAAAATACAAAATACAATAGTAGTTCATGAAGCTACAAAATAAGTTTTACATCAGAGTTTACATAAATAATACAGCAGAAGACTAATACAGTAAATGAAAGATAACTAAAAAAACAGAAATGACAAGAATAGCTAGAACTGGATCAACTGAACAGGTAGATATAGATGAGCAAAAATCCAACATAAGCTCCAACACCAAGAGTGAATCTCGAAACTGTAATGCTCGATCTGACCCGAGCAATAATGCAAAACAAAACAACTCGGATCAGGACTAACATTCTCATGGAAGTAAATCAACACAAATAAAATGTTCGATGAAATGCAATCAGTAACTTAGAGGATGTTTGGGATCATCATTCTCTAAGGATCCGTCAAACTAATACTATATAGTATAATACGCTATATACAATAGTGTCTATCAGTAAAGTAAAAGTATCAAAATAGCGTAAGCGGGATTACCATTATTACCCTTACACCGTTTATATATTCCCATAGTATATACAGTACCGTAATTCCTCCGTAAACTGGAGGTTGATCAGAGGGCACTCCATATAAAACAGTACAAAACAAAGTCGTAGTAGGCTCGTATAAGGCATGTGGCAAGGCACGCAAGGAATGCCAGGGTGGATTCACCGTTTGCAGAGCCGGACTTGTGGTAACGCATAGTAGCTACTACCGCCCACCTCGATACACACTCCCATAATCAAAAAAGGCCCAAATCGAATCTCAACAGTAATATAATAATATCGAAGAAGTGTGCTCGATTAGAGGTATGACCTCAGTTAGTCCGTGCATAGCTCTGTTTTAGCCACATCAAGCTGACTCAAGGTAGTCAGGGTCTCGTAATTAATATGAAATACAAAAATAGAGTCGTTCGCCAAATCATCCCCTTCATTCTGGAACTCCACCGCGTACACAGTTGTCAAATTGGTTTTCGGTATTGGCAGAGAGTATGACAATAGCCGATCCCGGTCTCTTTAACAACCAATCGTTTACATTTTTCACACCGTGGTCATTATTTTATAAATCACTTTATAAAATAGTTTATACGAATTCTCATATTCGAATTTGAATTCAAAATTAAATATCTAACTTCGAATATATTAAATTTTGAAAACAACTCATTTTAGTCGATTAATGAAATTCGACACTTAGGTTCAAATTTCCTTTTATATAATTTAAAACGAAATCTTAAACTTCAATATAAACCAAATCGTCTTATAACTATAATTCAAGTTATATAGTTCAAAACTATTACTTCTACATTTCAAATCAAAATCTTATATTTCCATTCAACCAAATTATGATTTAAAACCATTCTTATACATTGATTTAACAAATTCTTAATTCAAACCAAACGATATAAAAATCAATTCCGCATATAACATCTATATATTCCAATTCATAATTAATCACTTAAAATTGAATTTAATTCTTATCGACTATAAATTCAAAATAAATCAATTTACCCAATTCACATTCATTTCTTATCAAGGTTCATAATTTAAACCAAATCAAATTCAATTTCTTAAATTTACCAATTCAAGTTCATCTCTACAAAAATTCGTATCGATTCCAATTCATAACTTAATATGAGTTCATTCGTTATTCAAATATCGTTATATAAATTTACATATTTAAACTTCGAATTTAAATCGCGAAATATAACCTATCCATCTTGACTTTATTAAAGTTTATAAAATATATATATAAGAAAATTAACTTTGAAAATAGATATATATAATTCTAAAATTAATTAGAATAGATTATAAACATATATAGGTTAAAATAATATAAAATAGATTTAAAGAAATATTTATTATAATAAAATAAAATTAAAATATTTATATGAAATAAATTATATGGTTTAAAATAAATAATATTATAAGTAAAATCATTAAAACACATTTAAATCTATATTTACTCAAAAAATCATTTTAAAACATATAATTTAAAATTTACCATATTTAAGTTTAATATAAATATAAAATATTAAATTATTATTTTAAAATCAAATTTTCCAAATTTCTTTACTTCGAAAACATGACCAACGGTGTCCGTATATAGTTTTTTACCCTATGGTCAAGTGATATGGATATTTATCATTTCAACCCGCAATTGATAAAATTTCTATGGGTCTATCATTTCAACCCGCGATCCCAAATTCAATAAAAATCGTTCAGATCTATCATTTCAACCCATAATGATTTTCCCTATTCTAATGTTCGTTCGGGTATGTATCATTTCAACCCTTAGTGATTTTCCTAAAACTAGGGTATCAACAGTCACATAGTATCAATCACAACATATATACCATCAGTGCAACTACGTGTCATATGAATATATCGTGTCGCATATGAAATGTGCATACATATCAAATCAAACAATTTCTACTAGCAACCCATACATTTCATATAACAGTTCATTATTGATTTAACATCCATGAAAAATGTAAGTCAGGTGTGAGATAAACTCACCTTTTGGTGGCAAAGAATTGGAGACAGAAGACGACTTGACACTGAATGCAGCGAGGATTTCCAAGCACGATTCAGAATAAATTCATCTCGATGATCGATCAATATTATTTTAATTTAATCGGAATGGGCTAGGGGATTTCATAATGGATCAGTACGGTATTGGGTTTGGAACGGTTTCAGAATTCGACACAAAAATAAACACTACACATTTCTATAAAAATAATACGTATTTGAATTCAACGCACACCAAAACTATTATTATATATATACATATAATTTCTAAAAACCAATAAATTTCAAAGCGATAAACACCAAACTATTATATCATATATATATATATAACAAATATATACATATATATGTATTAAAGATCCTCTCCCCCCACACACATACAAAAATATAAATATTTACACTTATGCAACGGACATTAACCACGCACATACACAACACAAATAAACAAAGGAAACTCACTCACACAAATAGGACCAAATTCACAAACAAACTCAGTATTCACTGTCGGCTTGGTTCGGGAGTGGGTGCGAATTAAACTGGAGGGTGAGGGAGTCGACATGGTGGCAGGTGGCTTTTGGTTCAGCTGGCGAGGTGAGGAGGGTCACGGCAAGCTTCAGGAGAAGGGATGGCAGAGGCTGTCGGGTGCTGGAAGAGGAGGACGGTGGCCTGGGAACTCGGGTTGACACGGCGGAGGGAAGGATCGTTTGTGACTGAGTGGACGAAGTGTATGCGAAAGGTACAACTGGTCGGAGGAGCTGGTGGTTGAAGCGCGGGTAGGTTGGCGGTTTCTAGCGATGGGTATTTTTGGGTAGGCAAGGGCGAAGGAAGAGAATGAGAGCAAAAGATGATGGAGAAGAATTTTGTGGAGGCGTAGCCAAAAAGGAAAGCTACTGTTGATTACTTTATTTTGAGAAAGAAAAATACTTTTCTTTTGGGAAAGAAAACGTGAATCCCTGGGATTTTTTATATATAATATAAATGGCATACGCAAACTGAACGATGCATTGGGAAGGGTTGAACGAAGATTAAGGAGAACGTGGCTTTCGGAAATGAACGAGTCCTTTGGAGAAATGCACCTGAACGTTTTTTTTAATATAAATAAAACTAGGCATTCAAAAATGAAAGAAATGGGCTTTTGGAAAGAAAACAAAGGAGGCGATGATGGTTGTAACGCCAGGGAAAATATGAGACGTGCATGCATGTAATATAGTAATGTTTGGAAAGGTGTCGCATGCATGTAAATAGACGGAGTGAAAGTGTCCACTCAAAAAAACAAAAATAAAAATAAAAAAATAAATGAGTGATTTAATAAAATAAAATAACAGGTTTTGCAGACCCAAATTGTCAAGAAAAGTATGTAAGATCGGAAAAGGGACACATCGAACTCAGATGGCTCCGTTTCAAAAATGGACTGTGTAAGCATTTTAACAATTTCAGCGCGAACCGAGTACCGAAACTGACAAATGAATATATCGCGAAAATCAGCGCGACGAGACAGACACAACGGTATATAATTTTCAGTGTCAGGACGCTCCGTTCAAAAACGCGTTACGGACCCCTTTTAACGTAAAAATGAGGACGAAAAATGGAGGTCAAAACGTCCGATTTTTACGAAACGAATTTCACCCATGGATTACTGACAACGAATAGAATACTTTTCATGTTTGTCCGAACTAGTTTCGGAGAGATTTAAAAATCGCGAAAATTTGAACTGATATGCGCAGCTTTGCCCTGAAAAATGCGCGATCGACAAACATTCAAATTTTCTGATGAAATTTTCACAGCGGCTATAACTCACTGTACGTATTTCAAATTACAAATTCCCGTTATGGAAAATGATAGAATATTTTCAAAATAAAAATATCGATTTAAAATCGGAATTTAAATCGTTAAAAATAATGGGTTGTTACAGTCTCCCCCACTCAAAACTTTTCGTCCCGAAAAGGAACGAGGTAGGAAAAATAGTAATTAAATAACTGAATATATTTAAACCAATGGTTTATTTCTATTCTCATACTTATATATTTTGAAATATATAAAAATCAAAAGGTAAAATATTTCAAACATTTCAAAATAGTTTAAGTATTCACTCGACGCCTCGATTGGCAATATATATTCGTCCCACTTTGGAAACCCGAAAATAGATGTCGATGATGCTGCAGTCATCACCAGAATCATTTTCAAGCGACTAGAGTGTGACTCTATATCTATCTAATATGTATAGGATTTAACATATACGTTGATCAGACGTATATACCAAATCACTAAGTACTCGGTAGGCCAATTTTAGTGTCAAATAATTACTCAAAACATCTTTCTATATTTAAACATAATATATAGCAAAATTTTCGAATTATATATTTCAAATCATTAAAAATAAGTAAGGAAAAATTATATCTCTCCTCACTCGTTTATTTAATAAAATTCAACAATAATCCATAATAAACATACAAACAATATTTTTTATTGAATCAAATACATAACTATATTATTCAATCAAGATAAACTTAATTTCTTACAAAGTGTACATCTTTAAAACTTATCCAAAGTATATATATGTACAAACTTAAAGCATGAACATAAAATCTTTCGAAATATTGGTTTTACCAAAACATAATGTTATTCACAAATATACATATCAAATTTCAATATTGCACCAAGAAAACTTATATTATAATATCTTTAAAACAATTATTTCAAGCCAACATTTAATAAGGAAAAATCTCTAGAAGATTTATACTCTCGTTCTACTTCTTACCCTATCAAGGATAAGTTATAGAATTCGATTTAAAAGCTGAACGAACGAAAGAACCTAATCAAAGAGGATCTACGAGCGAAGATGGATTCAAATGGAAGGGAATTTCAGAAAAAGATTTAAATATTAAACAAAATTTTTATGTCCAAAAATATTTATTAAAATCATTTTAAAACCATTTATACTTTCAAAATACGCTCTCTCAAGAAGAACTCTGCGACTGATTCCACTCACTCTAGGGTATCACTACCCTATCTCTAATGAGCCTTTACCCCATAGGCTAAAGCTTTGGTAAAACCAAAGCTCTGATACCAAATGTAACGACCCGCCATTTTGACCGTGCCGAATCGACAAAACATGTCAGCTCGAAACATCCAAAACAACAGATTGTTATTAACTTCTGGGGTAAACAGAATAAATCACAGATCTTAGACACAGATACAGAGTAGTATAATATCTCGCAGCGGAAAAATACAAAATACAATAGTAGTTCATGAAGCTACAAAATAAGTTTTACATCAGAGTTTACATAAATAATACAGCGGAAGACTAATACAGTAAATGAAAGATAACTAAAAAAACAGAAATGACAAGAATAGCTAGATCTGGATCAACTGAACAGGTAGATATAGATGAGCAAAAATCCAACATAAGCTCCAACTCCAAGAGTGAATCTCGAAACTGTAATGCTCGATCTGACCCGAGCAATAATGCAAAACAAAACAACTCGGATCAGGACTAACATTCTCATGGAAGTAAATCAACACAAATGAAATGTTCGATGAAATGCAATCAGTAACTTAGAGGATGTTTGGGATCATCATTCTCTAAGGATCCGTCAAACTAATACTATATAGTATAATACGCTATATACAATAGTGTCTATCAGTAAAGTAAAAGTATCAAAATAGCGTAAGCGGGATTACCATTATTACCCTTACACCGTTTATATATTCCCATAGTATATACAGTACCGTAATTCCTCCGTAAACTGGAGGTTGATCAGAGGGCACTCCATATAAAACAGTACAAAACAAAGTCGTAGTAGGCTCGTATAAGGCATGTGGCAAGGCACGCAAGGAATGCCAGGGTGGATTCACCGTTTGCAGAGCCGGACTGGTGGTAACGCATAGTAGCTACTACCGCCCACCTCGATACACACTCCCATAATAAAAAAAGGCCCAAATCGAATCTCAACAGTAATATAATAATATCGAAGAAGTGTGCTCGATTAGAGGTATGACCTCACTTGGTCCGTGCATAGCTCCTGTTTTAGCCACATCAAGCTGACTCAAGGTAGTCAGGGTCTCGTAATTAATATGAAATACAAAAATAGAGTCGTTCGCCAAATCATCCCCTTCATTCTGGAACTCCACCGCGTACACAGTTGTCAAATTGGTTTTCGGTATTGGCAGAGAGTATGACAATAGCCAATCCCGGTCTCTTTAACAACCAATCGTTTACATTTTTCACACCGTGGTCATTATTTTATAAATCACTTTATAAAATAGTTTATACGAATTCTCATATTCGAATTTGAATTCAGAATTAAATATCTAACTTCGAATATATTAAATTTTGAAAACAACTCATTTTAGTCGATTAATGAAATTCGACACTTAGGTTCAAATTTCCTTTTGTATAATTTAAAACAAAATCTTAAACTTCAATATAAACCAAATCGTCTTATAACTATAATTCAAGTTATATAGTTCAAAACTATTACTTCTACATTTCAAATCAAAATCTTATATTTCCATTCAACCAAATTATGATTTAAAACCATTCTTATACATTGATTTAACAAATTCTTAATTCAAACCAAACGATATAAAAATCAATTCCGCATATAACATCTATATATTCCAATTCATAATTAATCACTTAAAATTGAATTTAATTCTTATCGACTATAAATTCAAAATAAATCAATTTACCCAATTCACATTCATTTCTTATCAAGGTTCATAATTTAAACCAAATCAAATTCAATTTCTTAAATTTACCAATTCAAGTTCATCTCTACAAAAATTCGTATCGATTCCAATTCATAACTTAATACGAGTTCATTCGTTATTCAAATATCGTTATATAAATTTACATATTTAAACTTTGAATTTAAATCGCGAAATATAACCTATCCATCTTGACTTTATTAAAGTTTATAAAATATATATATAAGAAAATTAACTTTGAAAATAGATATATATAATTCTAAAATTAATTAGAATAGATTATAAACATATATAGGTTAAAATAATATAAAATAGATTTAAAGAAATATTTATTATAATAAAATAAAATTAAAATATTTATATGAAATAAATTATATGGTTTAAAATAAATAATATTATAAGTAAAATCATTAAAACACATTTAAATCTATATTTACTCAAAAAATCATTTTAAAACATATAATTTAAAATTTACCATATTTAAGTTTAATATAAATATAAAATATTAAATTATTATTTTAAAATCAAATTTTCCAAATTTCTTTACTTCGAAAACATGACCAACGGTGTCCGTATATAGTTTTTTACCCTATGGTCAAGTGATATGGATATTTATCATTTCAACCCGCAATTGATAAAATTTCTATGGGTCTATCATTTCAACCCGCGATCCCAAATTCAATAAAAATCGTTCAGATCTATCATTTCAACCCATAACGATTTTTCCATATTCTAATGTTCGTTCGGGTATGTATCATTTCAACCCTTAGTGATTTTCCTAAAACTAGGGTATCAACAGTCACATAGTATCAATCACAACATATATACCATCAGTGCAACTACGTGTCATATGAATATATCGTGTCGCATATGAAATGTGCATACATATCAAATCAAACAATTTCTACTAGCAACCTATACATTTCATATAACAGTTCATTATTGATTTAACATCCATGAAAAATGTAAGTCAGGTGTGAGATAAACTCACCTTTTGGTGGCAAAGAATTGGAGACAGAAGACGACTTGACACTGAATGCAGCGAGGATTTCCAAGCACGATTCAGAATAAATTCATCTCGATGATCGATCAATATTATTTTAATTTAATCGGAATGGGCTAGGGGATTTCATAATGGATCAGTACGGTATTGGGTTTGGAACGGTTTCAGAATTCGACACAAAAATAAACACTACACATTTCTATAAAAATAATACGTATTTGAATTCAACGCACACCAAAACTATTATTATATATATACATATAATTTCTAAAAACCAATAAATTTCAAAGCGATAAACACCAAACTATTATATCATATATATATAACAAATATATACATATATATGTATTAAAGATCCTCTCCCCCCACACACATACACAAATATAAATATTTACACTTATGCAACGGACATTAACCACGCACATACACAACACAAATAAACAAAGGAAACTCACTCACACAAATAGGACCAAATTCACAAACAAACTCAGTATTCACTGTCGGCTTGGTTCGGGAGTGGGTGCGAATTAAACTGGAGGGTGAGGGAGTCGACATGGTGGCAGGTGGCTTTTGGTTCAGCTGGCGAGGTGAGGAGGGTCACGGCAAGCTTCAGGAGAAGGGAGGGCAGAGGCTGTCGGGTGCTGAAAGAGGAGGACGGTGGCCTGGGAACTCGGGTTGACACGGCGGAGGGAAGGATCGTTTGTGACTGAGTGGACGAAGTGTATGCGGAAGGTACAACTGGTCGGAGGAGCTGGTGGTTGAAGCGCGGGTAGGTTGGCGGTTTCTAGCGATGGGTATTTTTGGGTAGGCAAGGGCGAAGGAAGAGAATGAGAGCAAAAGATGATGGAGAAGAATTTTGTGGAGGCGTAGCCAAAAAGGAAAGCTACTGTTGATTACTTTATTTTGAGAAAGAAAAATACTTTTCTTTTGGGAAAGAAAACGTGAATCCCTGGGATTGTTTATATATAATATAAATGGCATACGCAAACTGAACGATGCATTGGGAAGGGTTGAACGAAGATTAAGGAGAACGTGGCTTTCGGAAATGAACGAGTCCTTTGGAGAAATGCACCTGAACGTTTTTTTTTATATAAATAAAACTAGGCATTCAAAAATGAAAGAAATGGGCTTTTGGAAAGAAAACAAAGGAGGCGATGATGGTTGTAACGCCAGGGAAAATATGAGATGTGCATGCATGTAATATAGTAATGTTTGGAAAGGTGTCGCATGCATGTAAATAGACGGAGTGAAAGTGTCCACTCAAAAAAAACAAAAATAAAAATAAAAAATTAAATGAGTGATTTAATAAAATAAAATAACAGGTTTTGCAGACCCAAAATGTCAAGAAAAGTATGGAAGATCGGAAAAGGGACACATCGAACTCAGATGGCTCCGTTTCAAAAATGGACTGTGCAAGCATTTTAACAATTTCAGCGCGAACCGAATACCGAAACTGACAAATGAATATATTGCGAAAATCAGCGCGACGAGACGGACACAACGGTATATAATTTTCAGTGTCAGGACGCTCCGTTCAAAAACGCGTTACGGACCCCTTTTAACGTAAAAATACGGACGAAAAAAGGAGGTCAAAACGTCCGATTTTTACGAAACGAATTTCACCCATAGATTACTGACAACGAATAGAATACTTTTCATGTTTGTCCGAACTAGTTTCGGAGAGATTTAAAAATCGCGAAAATTTGAACTGATATGCGCAGCTTTGCCCTGAAAAATGCGCGATCGACAAACATTCAAATTTTCTGATGAAATTTTCACAACGGCTATAACTCACTGTACGTATTTCAAATTACAAATTACAAATTCTCGTTATGGAAAATGATAGAATATTTTCAAAATAAAAATATCGATTTAAAATCGGAATTTAAATCGTTAAAAATAACGGGTTGTTACACAGATTTTTGGGTTATTACAAGAGCAGTGTGTTTGGAATAAACAGGAAGATGGAGTGCAGACTTTATGTAAAAGGGGGAAGGCTAATGTTGTAGGAGCAATGAAGTCAAATGTTATAGGAGGAGGACATTGTCGAGCTTGATGTGAAAGGAAAGGTTGTTAAGTTTAGTTGAAAAGGGAGCTGTGAAGTTGTTTTACAAATTGGTGATGAAAAGAAGGAGGAGTTATGAGCCATGAAAGATCGGCTAATGGTGTTACAAGAAGTGGAGTATGAAGATTTCCAGAGAGGGAGGAAGATGAATTTGGTACGTGCGGGCCTGATATGTTAACAATGGTGATGGGCCTTGGTTAAATAGCAAGCCCAGAAATCATTTAAAACATAAGTTTTTATTTAATTAAATTAAAATATCAACTTAGAAAAATTAATATCATACGTGTACATGATCAGAATTCAGCAAAACAAAATCCGTTGGGATCATATGGACGGGGGCTCAACAATGGAACTGACTGAGAGTGAAATGAAACTCGTTACAATCTATAGTGAAATAAATTGTCCGTCCGAATCAAGTGATGGTTATCGTTATTAACGATGATCGTCCAATGTGAGTAAAACTCACCAACTCTGAATAGTTATATTTTTATAACGTATTTTTAGAACTTTTAATCATCTGTTGATTGTTGTGTGTTAACTGTTTGGTTGAATTGCATGTGTATTGGTTGAAATTATTGATAACGATATATATATAAATCGTTAATCAAATATTTGTTCTGTTTAGCAGAATATTTCATAGTGAAATGAAATCGATGTTAATTATATTGTTTAACATCTGTGGATGCAGGGAAACAGGTTGGAGGAATCCAGCTGGATTCCTCAACATTTATTTTACTGTTTTTCATATATTGTGATATATGATGTGATATATAATCTG
Source organism: Allium sativum (assembly GCA_030737875.1). Lineage (NCBI taxonomy): Eukaryota > Viridiplantae > Streptophyta > Magnoliopsida > Asparagales > Amaryllidaceae > Allium > Allium sativum. Next base: position 495,554,504 of record CM060915.1, on the reverse strand, counting down.
TTGTTGATTATGTGTGTTTGAATGATATAGATCACTGTTGTTTGGTATTTTAAATACCGCAATAAAATCCTGGGATGAAAAGGGAAAATTTCAATAACTATATTGAAATAATATATTATATAAAATTGAAAGGTTTTATATAGAAGGAAGATTTCCAACTGTATGTTGAAATAGAATATTTATAAAAAAAGGATTTTATATAAAGGAATATTTATAAAATCAAGGGATTTTATAAAGGAAATTATTTGTAAAACAAATAGATTTGAAAAAGAGAGATATTGTAAACCATTTACAAATAGAAATGAAAAGGATATATTTGTAAACCATTTACAAATAGGTTGGGAAAGGGAATATTTGTAAAAAAAACATTTACAAATAGAGTTGAAAAGAAAATATTTATTTGTTAAATAAATACGATTGGAAAAGAATATTTATTTGTTAAATAAATAGAGTTATAAAAGGAGATATTTATTTAGAAAATAAATAGAGTTATTAAAGGGATTTATTGGGAAATGCAAAGAATGTCATATAAAGAAATATTTGGCAAATGAATAGAATTTTACATCAAGAAAGTTTAGACCCGTGCTTCGCACACAGGTATAAGAGGATATAGATTTAGAGCAATGATTTTAAATAGATTCTGTTTTAACCGATAGATTGAGAAGATTAATTTATAAATATAAAATATTTATCACTGGATAAATAGAATATATAAGTTAAGAATTATATAGAGAAGTAAGAATCGATTTCAACATCGATATTTGAAACTGAATATGGACGCAAAGTTAATAAAAGGAGTTAATCAAAATGTTTTAATCAAAATGAGTTAGAGGAGTTAATCGATTGGAGTTAGAGTTAATCGATTAGAGTTAGAATTAATCGATTAGAGATAGAGTTAACCAGTTTGAGTTAATCAGTTAGAGTTAATCGATTAGAGTTAAATCGAACTAGAGTTATACGAATAGAGTTAATCGAACAAGAGTTAGTCGAATATTTGTATATCGAATAGAGTTAATTGAATTAAAGTTAGTCGGATTAGAGTTAATCGAATATTAGTTATTCGAAAGGAGTTAATCGAATATTAGTTATTCGAAAGGAGTTAATTGATAAGAGTAAATTAGTTAGAGTTAATTGAATAAAGTTAATCCAGTAGGGTAAATCAAATAGAGTTAATAGAATTGAGTTAATCAAAAAGGAGTTAACTGATAAGAGAAAATCGATTAGAGTTAATCGAATAGTGTTAATTGAATAGAGTTATTCTAATATAGGTTATTCGAAGAAGAAAGATTATCGAATATAGTTTATTCAAAGGAAAGAGTTATCGAATAGAGATTTATTCTAAAGAGAGTTACGTAAGGAAGTTTGTTAAAGATTGAAAATATAAACTTTGACTATTTCGAAGTTAAAACGATGTTTAGTTAAGGTCGAGGTAATTATACCCTAACTTGATTGACTTCCTTCTTAACTAAGGAATGGTAAGGTTTGATAGTGAAGGTTGGTTAAGTGAATATAGTTAATGAAGGTAATGGTGAATTGGCATAACGATGTTTTATTTCAATTTCTGTTTAAATCCAAGGAATGAGTTTTGGAAACGTTTTCCAAATATAATCAGAGATATTTTCTAATCATAGAAAATGAAATGTTGGATGGTAAAGACTAATGGAATGACAGTGATACGTGGAAAGGAGATGGAAATGTTATCCAATGATTAATAACATATATTTTCTAAATTTAGAAAATAAGAATTTCTGTATATATATGCAGAAATAGGAAATGGAGAATGAATAAATTAATTTAAAAGAAAATGTTGAATTTTGATTGATCGATAAAATTTCCATCTGGAAATATTATCGTTGTTAGCACACGTGTTTTTCTTTGATAGTTAAATCACCGACTATCAAAATTTTAACCATTTTTCCATCGTCAATACGGAGAGACCGGTTGGATTCTTATCCAAAGAACCACTCCATATTGGCATAAGCGTTGCAAATCATATATGCCAAAGATAATTGAAGACGGAGTAAAGTGCAAGGGCTGTTATATAAATCTTATGTAAAGATTGCCTAAGATGGATGTACTGAATAGTGCCTTCGGTTTGTCCAGTCCCAGGACGACCTGTATGGAAGAATATCTGATAGAGTATATTTAATAGATCGCGTAAGTTGATCTCTTCAAACGTATTTACGTTTGGTGGTGGAGGAATTCGTTTCTCTGAGCTGTATACCCATGGTATTTTTGGGGAAATCAATTTGTGATTTGGCAGGTATGACGACGTGACATTCAAAACAAATAAATGTGTGATCTGTCAGAGATAAGTGTGGCCTCTAGCCTCACAACCGGGAAATGACAAAAGTCGGGCATGCAGCATGGCTATGTAGGTCGCACCTATTAGGGTGTATAATCACCTGATCTAGAGTTTCATTTACTTCTAAAAATCTATTGTCGATGTTGTCCCATTCGGGAAACGGTTGCTGATCCCAACCGTTGGTGATATACATTTGATACACTCAAGCGAAATGAGTGGTCGGTCATGTGTGGCCGGGTTGCAAGATGTTCTTGTTGAACCCAGTGTATTCCTCTCTATAAGAGCGAAAGGTGGTTCCATACCTTGTCATAGTTGGAAATCCATTACCCAATACGTGCTTACGGTTTTGATTGTATACTATAATTGTAGAACGTGAGATGAAAGCGCTTCTGGTAGATAATTATTATATTGTGGTTGATAGACATTATTATAATATCAAAAGAATTTTGATATAAAGATTAGTTTTGATTCTCATAAGGGAAAAACCCGTTCCGTTATACGGCGTGGTCTTATGAGATATCATTTTATTGCTCAGCCTGTTTTAAACTGTTTTACTCACACCAATCCCATGACTGACCTGGAGTTTATTTTGTTTTGTTTTCCCTAAACTCTTGGGTGCCCAATTTTGTACGGGCAGTCAAGTAGTCGGGATATACAGATATACTTGAAGAGCTAGAGTATAGGGCTTAAGAATTATATAGCTATGGTTATTTCCGCTGTGTTGTAAGTGTTGTACTTTGGAAATGATATGTATATTCAAGTACAGATTTATATTTCAAAGTTATATTATATATTATATGTTATTCGTTCCGCTGTGAGGTTCATGTTACTCTGATTTTGTGTTGTTCTTCTTCTTCTATTCTAAGTTTCTATCTTATCTATTCTCACCCTCTGTTTTTCTTTCTATTATTTTTCTGATTTCCAGTGTAATGTGGGTTGGACTTGTGTTATTTAGTTTGCTAAAATTGGACCAGAATTTCGGGACACGACAGAACCCAGATTCGGGTATTTAATAGATAACCACAATTCCACTGCTGGTATTTAATAGATGTCCAAAACCAAACCCAGATTCAGGTATTAATGACAGAGGACCAGAAATCCACTTCTGACATTTGTAATTTTGGTGTCTATTCCAGGCTTATTCTTTAAAGCAAAGGTTGTACAGGTTTCAAGTGTTCCCTTTGATCTTTGATTTGATTCATGAGGCATTTTTCCTGAGCACACAACTCGTGTGCGAGCACACAGCCTTGCCTGAGCACACAGCTCGCGTGCAGGCACACATCTTGCATGAGCACATAGCTCGGGTGAGCACACAACTAGTGTGTGAGCATACATCTCGTATGAGCACATAGCTCGGGTGCGAGCACACGGCTCGTGGGAGCACACAACTCGAGTGAGCACACAACTCGGGTCCGAGCAAACAACTCGTTGGAGCACGCAGTTGGGGGGGTGAATGATCAAAAAGGGTTGCAAATTATGAACACACTTGGTTATAGCTGAAATTCTCCAAATGGATTAGTGCATTGCTTGAATTTAAAGAAGTGTTGCCAAAACCTTGTAGGACACCTAACCATTCCTCAGAAGTGCAGGGCATGAAGACGACACATGACCTGGAATCCTGCAAATGCGACACATGACCCAGAGATTGTCCTTGATTTTGCGTTATATTTGCGATGACAGTGCAGTCCATGACTGGATCTTTAAAAGTGCAAACTTGTGCAGAGAACTCATTAGAAAGCTGCTTCTAGCAGTAGATGGTTTTCTTTTGATACTAACATAGCAGCCGCTCCTTGAAGTGTCACTGTAAATAATCGACATCGAACAGCCCCCGAAGCATCGTAAAGATCCTTTTGGCTATCGAAAGCCATGAGTTGATCGTCTAGGTCAGTAGCCCCACGATATTTTATGGTAGGGATTTTCACTTGTGGTGGTATTATTATGTTCATGATTTCGTCAGTGAAGGGGCTACTCTTTCATTATTGTTAATCTATTTATCCGGGGTTCCCTTTCACTTGATTTTAAGTAGGTTTTTGATGGTCTTCTCTGCCATACCCTTGAGGTAGGCTTCCAAGTTTTTATTGTTTGATCTTTCGGGACTGGATTCTCTTGTAGTCAAGCTTCCAGACTACTCTTTTCCTTTGCTATGTTGGCTTTCTTTGTAACCCACCTCTGCAATATTAGGTCTTCCCGTCCTAAAGGAAGTCAAATTGGTTTTCTTTCTCCCTGCACCTTGTTGGATAGCTACATTTCTCCTTGGAGACTTTACTTTGTCCCTCTGACTTAGTTTTGTGCTATCTGAAGACTTTTTTTGTTGAGTATTCCCCCATAATCTCTGCATTTCAAGAAGTTGTTGTTTTAGGGCCTTGATCCTGCTAGCATTCTAATCTACATAACTCAAGCTTAGAGTTTGTGCTGGCATAAAAGATCCGCCTGCTACTGCAGCATTTGGGTTAAACGATGGGGCTACGTTTCCTTCCATTTTGGACACCTTTGTTGATGTTTGATCGCTTCTGCGTGAAACTAAACCGCTTTGTAGATTTGATGGTGATCTAGTTCGTCTATCAAATTCTGGAGGTGACATCGTTTTTTATTCTGCTTGACAGAGTTCTATCCCAAAGGTTTGGACCGAACTATCTTCAATAAACCGCCTTGTAGAATCAATCTATAAAGATAAATGTAATGCTTCCAATGAATTATTTTCTCCTTTCGTTAAGATCGGAGGTTCTTCAATTTTTAGATTTGCTGAGGTGACATTTGAAAGTATGGTATCTTAACAGACGATGCATTGGAATCTTCCCCCTAATTCTCTTTCGGTCTAACCATCTTCAACTGAGTCTAAAAGTATTTCATTTTGATGGGATATGGAATAAGGGCGGTGGTTCAAGCCCCCCTTCTAGCGCCAAAATGTTAACGTTATTTCCCTTCAGCATTGAAATATAGGTTTAGGGTTATAGAACTACAATAATCTAGTCCTTTTGAGATTTGACTGTATTCACCATTCCTTAGATATCAAGATCCTTAGTCCGAAGATAAGTTGTTCTTTCTTCAAGAGGCGAGTATCGCACTTACTAGAGTTAAGTATCAAAAGTTATCTCGGGATAGGACATCAACATTCGTTACTAATTGGAGCTTTAATACGCATTAAGGTAGGTTAGGTAATTACTTGGTATATTTGATTAAGGAGTGTTAACATACATGAGCATTATAGTGTGCAAGATAATATGCGAAATAGTAAGAACACAACAATATAGAGTGGTCTGGCTGGGGTTGAACCTACATCCACTTCGAAGACTTTAAGGATTGTATTCACAGTTAAGGTTGCAACAGAAATCCCTAATTTGATTTACAAATTGGATTTTATGCTCTTAGAATAGAATACAAGATTTGAAAATGAGAAAATTCCCCTAAAATATGACATATGGAGTCTTATTTATACACAATTTGGTCCCCCTTCGGCAATGATCAGGTAGGAAGCCTACATCCGCCTCCATCCTTTGGTGTCGGCTTCCCTCATATCTCTCGATATCGGCTTCTTTAGTATCGACCTTCCTCAAAAGTTCTTTGTATCGATGATGGTTTTCCTATTAGTGTCTTCTGGTTTCAGCACCCTAGCTTCGGAAATGTCTTTTTAGTGTCGGCTATCCCCCAGGATTTGCTTTTACTCCTCTCTTTGTGTTTTTGGCAATGGTATCGATACTAAGCCTATTGGTATTGATAGCACTTTGTTTTCCCATCTATTCTATGGTTGGCTCCATGCTTCCATTTAACCTTTAGTGTCGTGTTCTACTTCCGCTTTGTGTGATATTGCTCATACTAGTACTGGTATTTGGCATCATTTCCCCATTCAATGTGTTATCTTTTGGTATCGCCTCTATGCTTTAAACCTTCTTCCTACCCACTTAATATTGGTCTTCGTGCTTCTTCTTTTATTCTTCTTGTTTTGGTTCTGCCTTCAATGACTTCGGCTTTCTGGTATCGGGTTTTGCTTCTGTTTCTTATGCTAATGAAGACGCCCTTGCATATTGGTATCGATGCTGAAATTGTTGTTATCAATAGTTTCCCGTTGCTTTATCATATGGGTTTTTCGCTCTTCATTTTCTTTTTTGAGTTTGGTTTCGGTCCCATGCCTACTTTTTAAGTGTTTGGGTATCGAACTCACGATATTGGTTCCTTAACATTTGTCTTCATTCTGGTTGCCTTCACTTGGGACATCAAACCCATTTTTTCACCCTTAAGTCTTTGGTCCCATGTTTATTTCTTTATGACTTCGGTATCGGCTTTGTCACCTAGTGCTATCGTTATTTTGGTCCACTTTTGATGTTGGCTCTCTAGGTGTCAATTTCTTGACATTGCTTCCTTGTTTTGGTGTTGACACCAACCTAATTGCTCATTTCACGTTGGTGTCAACCCCGCACCTTCTTCTCCTTTCCTTGCTCTGTTGGTATTATTACATATGTTCCTTTTAAATCCCCTGCTATCGGCGTCGGCTTGACACTTTTGTATTTTGATACTGATTATGCTCCTTTTGTGTTTCTACTTTGTCACCAATCCTACTGGCCTTCTCACGATCTCTTGGTATCGGTTTTGGCTTTATTGGCTTCATTTTGAACCCGTTATTTCAATGTTGGCTTTGACTCTTCCCAGGCTTCTATTTTAGTGTCAGTCTCACTAGCCCTTTCTTTTCATTAACTCTATGCAAATTTGGCGTCAATGATCGACACAGTTTTGTGTTAATTTTTTTGGCATGGGGTCGTCATGGAGAGTTTGTATCACCTAATCATTTACAATCAGAGGAGTTGATGGGTAACTAAATTGTTACGACCAGTCTCGTAGAAGATGTGGCTGAATATGCAAGACGTACTATGTTCCCTACTAGTCAATTTGTTTATGAGGGTGACGACATTAATGTCGAACAAGAACCGACTAATGAAGCCAAAAAATCTATGATTTATTGGATAATGTAAAAAAATACCTTTGGGAAGGTTGTACAAGCGACATCCAATTATTTGTAACTGCATAATACGTTGTAATAAAATAAATATACAACTTCATAGAAGCATGATTTACAACCATTGTATAAGCTATAAGACGATATAGGCCTCTCGATAGTTTAATATGTGAGAATCATTATGAAGTAAATAAAAACTTATATAAGCTTTTGGCTTATCCTACCAAAAAATAGATAAACGTTTAAATTGTTGTATGCGTTTTGAAGAGAGTATATCAATATAAGAAATTGTAGAATATGTAAACAAGAAAGATTCAAACCTGAAAAGAAAAAGGAAATGGAAGGCCCACACAAATATATGCATTACTTATCAATTACTTATAGGATTAAAAATTATATGTGTCTTTCGTAACTGCGCATTATTTGAAATGACATAGTGTGAGGATGCAGAAAAAAGGTATTTTAACACACCCAACTAATCTAGAACCATGAAAGCATCTTGTTTAAAAATATCATGTTTTTGTGGCAAAGACCGAAACATTAGACTTGGTTTATGTTCGTATAGATTTTAACCATTTTTCTCGGTTTGACTCTAAATATTCATCTTGGTTTATAATCATTACACCATATAATTTACCTTCTTGAATGTGTGAAAACTCCGTATATGTTTCTCAAAATTGTCATCTCTAGCCTTGACGATTCAGTACAAGGAATCGATATTTATTTATATTCTTTAACTGAAGAATTTAAAACATTGTGGCGAAGGAGTAGAATAATATGATATTTCCAAAAAATTACTTTTATATGTTCGCTTCTTTGTTGTGGATAATTCACGAATTTCTAGCTTATGCAATGCTTACTGGTTGGAGTACGATCGATCATCTAGTATGTCCTTATTGCATAGAAATAAAACGAGTATTTTCTTTACCTCATAGGAAGAAAGTTTCGTGGTTTACTTGTCATTAGTGTTTTATTCATATTAATCATCCTTTTAGAGGAGGTAAGAAAAACTTTACAGCTAATAGATATGGGACATTGCGACCACTAATGGTTTGGTCAAGCGATATACGAACTTGTAAGGAATTATCCATAGATACATGAAACGGAGAACAAATTGAAATTCAAGGTAAATCATCGATTCATATCTGATGTAAACAAAGTATATTTTGGAAGTTCCTTTATAAGTAAAATCTCCTAACTCATCATGATATTAATGTGATGAATAACAAGTAAAATGTGTTTGATAATGTGTCTAACACATACTACAACGTAGAATTGATATTTTGATGCCTAAATGGCCTCAAAAAATAAATTACCGACGCCTTTTACGGTGTTGGCAAAAGCTATGTGGGAAAAGTTCCTACATCTTTCCGAGGTCAAGTGTCAGATACTTTTTAATGCCTTTCTGACGCAATGTGTTGATTGTTTCCCGGTGATTTTCCGACACTTTTCTTTCGACATTTTTCTTAACAATTTCAATGCCTTCCTTTAGGCGTCTTCTCGACTTCTTCAAGCAATGTCTTGATGACATTATTTTCTGACATTTTTCGATGTCATGCTATAGGCCTTTATTGACATTGTACTAAAACTAAATTTGAGATTCCATTTTATAATTTTCCACCCTTTGGCGATGTCATTCCAAAGCTATTTCTAAGCATTTTCATTGTATCTTTTCTGTATTTTCAACATTCAACCTCAACAAAAAATATCGTTATTTTAATGATACCACACATCTATGAAGCATTATATGTATATTTATCACCAATTTCAAAATTATAAAACAACAAAGATAACTTTAGAATCGATGAAACATTCAACTTAATGCAAAATTGTCATATCATTATCCAGTGCTACTTAAACTAATATCACAGACAGGCATATTAAAATGAAAATCATGTAAACGTAGTAGATAGCTATAAATACATCACAATCAATGTGCGAAGAAAACGAATCATAAATGTAAATCAAGTGAAAAACTTCTCTCGTCTTCTACGTAGTCTTGGTCTTGATGAGGCTCACCTGCTAGTCCGCAAATGTTTTCCTCAACCAATTGACTAAGTCTCTCATAATTTGAATGTAACGTTTTCATTGCAGCCTTTAGCGCTACCAATTTACGCCCCTTGTTGGCGACATACTGGGCCGAATGATTAGGAACATTGTTGTCTTGATCTCTACATCTGTACTTCTGCATTTATTTGATAAATTAAAATGTTATACAACAATTCCAAATTTACCAAAGTAATATAGGTATGTAAGTGTTAAACATTTAAAAATTACCATAGGAACATTTCCATAATTGGGTGCACGATTTGGCCTTTTGGCCATAGAAGTGCTAAGGGTGCAAAAGACTTCTTCAATCTCAATGCTATATCTATGCCCTTACTTTTTTGCTGGCCGATTTGAGCTTCATATTTTGCCTATTTTTTATTTTTCATGCTTAAGATTACAAAAATATGCGTCTATTATTTAAATCAAGTTTTTTAAACGACTTAATGCGAACTACTTTGTGGCATCGTTAACCCATCCAACAGTGGTCAATTCTTCGTTGTTTGAGTCGATCTTATGAGTCTTGAAATGAATCTCCCAAGGTGTTAGGTTTCTATTAAGATCTTCCCACTGATAAATGCATGTCACGTGAAAAACAAACATTAGAAATATATAATTTCAATAGCACAAAACAAACAGTAGAATATTGAAATAAATCTTAAAATATAGGTTAAAAAAGATATACGCATAGATTAAAAAAATTAGTTAACTAGTAACCTGATTAATATTTTTGTATGGTAAACTGAATAGGAAATAGACAAACATCTTTATTTGTCAAATAACAATTGCATTACTAGCAACTTGCTTTATAAATTCACTAGCAACCTACTTTATAAACTTTTACCTGACTAAAACCATATTTAACCATCATTCTCTAAAGTATTAACTATGATATATATTTTGAAAATAATAGCCTAGAATTATGAACAAAAAGGAAATAACATAATGGGACAGAACTTTATTTTCTAACAAAAGAAATTACAAAAAATTCCTAATATCGCACTACCACTAATATATTCTGCAATGATATGATGAAAGAAACATGACAAATCAAATGAGTTGACTAGTCTATTATGTATTAAGATTGCGCTTGCAAGTTTAGTATGAGTCAAAAGAGAAAAGTGCGGTTGGGTCTTAGGTAATAAATTGATAGGGAGAAACCAAAAAAAGAATTCATTGCCTACCCAATACAAGTTCAGATTAGGAAGAAAAGATGTCCAACATCTTTCAAAAATAACATTGAGTGATGAATTTTTACTCTCATATTAATAAAAGTGAATTTATTTTTCATGCGTTGTTCAGTGTTCACCAAACTTGTTTGGATTGCTACAACCCTAAACAAAAAATGGTACAGGCTCTTCCTTTAATTTTGTCATACGCACATTATATATGATTCACATACGTAAAAAAACAAAGAAAATGGTCAATATATAAGCTATATGTTGCCGATTCCAAAGCTCTCAAAAAATGATAGTTAGATTTTATGCACTTCAGTCTTACTCTATTAGGAATAAAATTTTATTAACTAACATGGTTGCCAATGGAACAAATAATAGAGAATTAATAATATAATAGTGAATAGGTTTTCTCTCATTATCCAATGCCCAAGAAAGTTAACAAGAATGATTTGTTTTTTTTTCTCATCTTGTTGATGAAGGTTGGAATAATGTTAGAGAACACCAAGTTATCATAAAATCAATTGGCAATATGAACGGTGAAACCTTAATATTTATACAGGATTTATTCTATAAATTCCCAGATGTGGGACTTGTCTCAACACGCCCCCGCACATGCAGCTTATCTTGAATCTCACACTTGGATCTTAAAAATGACATGGGCAAGTGTGGCTTGTGCACATGAATTAAACCTTGCTTCGATACCATGGTAGAGAACTACAAATTATCAAAATACAATTGGCAATGTGAAGGGTGGACCCTTAATGTTTATACATAATTTATTTTATGAATTCCCAGTGTGGGACTTGTCTAAACACGCCCCCGCACGTGTGTCATATCATGAACCTTACACATGGGTCTTAGGGGTTACGTGGACAAGTGTGGCTTGTGCACACGAATCAAACCAGCTCCGATACCATTTTAGAGAACCCTAAGTTATCACAAAACAAATTGACAATGTGAAGGGTGGACTCTTAATATTTATACAGGATTTAATTTATAAATTCCCTGATGTGGGACTTGTCTCAACATGCCCCCGCGCGTATGGCATATCTTGAACCTCACACGTTGATCTTAGAAGTGACATGGGAAAGTGTGGCTTGTGCATACGAATTAAACCTTACTCCGATGCCATGTTAGAGAACTACAAATTATCACAAAACCAATTGGCAATGTGAAGGGTGGACCCTTAATGTTATAAATTCTCCGGTGTGGGACTTGTCTCAACATATAATTACCTTCTCATTTTTAACAAATCCAAGAAAGTTGAAATTTAATACATGGAGAATTGGAGTAGATGGCTATTGACTGTGATGGTGTATTGGGACAGGAAGTGAAAGTGTTGTGCAGGATGCAAGTGTTGTGAAAGTATCGGGACAGTTGCATGTTGAATTATGCATACATCCATTTCAAATATCATTTTATTTTCTTCCTTTTCTCAATCAAATGCTTGTTAACAGTAACTAAAAGCCAGGAAGATTGCTATTTAAAAAAGCAAACTACTATGTAATAGTTAAATTAAAAAAGAATGTCAACAAGTCAATCGACAACCCACTCTTTTAGAATACTAAGCGTGAAGAAAATAATTTTTAAGGCACAAAACACTAACTACGTCACCATTCTCCCTTATACAGTGAACACCTGCAATTTTCCAATAGTCTTTTTTAGTAAAATATCCCATTTATTAGATTAGCTTTTACCATGAAATGCTTGTATTTCTACTCTTCACAAAATTGAACTAATAATGATGAAAGAAAATCACTTTTCCATGAATTATTAGTTATAATCAATTGACTGTTGGACTGTATTTTGACATCGTGCAACTAAGAGGGTGTTTATCCCTTTACTCAGTTAACTAAGTTCTGAAGCATTGTTTTAGCAAAGAAGTTAGTGTCCCTCCTTTGCTATCTCCCTTTTCCTAGTGTCTGTTGGTCTGTTAGTAATATTAGTTAGTCCTATAATTTGAAAGGTGCTTTGGTGATCAAAAGTTTATAAGAACAAATTAGTATTTATTTTTAATTCATTTTGGTTTATGATCCTATATAGGCAGGAGGTGGATGTGGTTGTTGTATAGGCAGGAGGCTGTTGCAATGAAAACACGTTGAAGATGTAACGTTGTAACAATAAAAGCAACAATGCATTTTTAAAAAAAAAATATAAAGGCAGTGCAACACAAATTGTGTAGCAATTTTGTGCAACACTTCCTATAAAAAAGTTGTGCTTGAACATTGTAAGTTGTGATAAAGTGACAGAGACAATGTTTTTGAAAATTTGAAACCTATGACAGAATCAACAAATGAAAATGGAAATAGTGAATCAGTGAAAAAACAATCAATTGTCGCTTTTTTATAATATACCAAATGAAATCAGTTGAAAACCCTAGTGCATGGAGAAGCGAAACAGAATACAAATGCAAAAGAGAACAACTTGTGAAAAATGCAAATGTGAAACAACATTACTTTTCTATTATTTATTTTAGAAGAACAAGACAAACAAAACACAAAAGTAACATGGAAAAAGTTGATTTCATCATCAGAATAAACAAGCCTGTTATTTCATCATCTATTTCCTGCCTCTGCCTCTTCCCTTCCAAGCTGCCTTCTACCTCCATATGCAACTGATGGTTCATTTAAAAAATATACTAATTTTTAAATCCCAACAGCCCATAAAAAAACAAAAGATAAAAGGGTAACCATACACAGTGAAAAAAATATTCCCAGCCACTTTATATGTGTTGCTTGCGTGGCCAAGACGAACAGATCATAATCTTGATATTGGTTCACTTCAATAAGAGAAAAATCTTTATGAGCACAATGCAATCCTACATTTTTCCTACTATCATATCACTTTTAAATAAATAAGTTTAAGATCTGGTTATATCGAATAAGAAAGTTCAATTATTTCATGCAAATCACCATAATGATCTTCTAGATCATCACCGCCATAGCAACCTATAACACATTCCTCGTTGTTGTCTAATTCATAACAAGCAAGTCGTTTAAAGAACGGACGTACACTATCAGTTTTGAGTTCAGGTCAGTGATGATATAATGCACTATCCTTCCTTGATTTCAAATCTTCCTTTTTTTCACCTTCCACATTCATCATTGTATTAAAGTAGTTTTCGAACTTATTTTTTTCTTTGTGCATTACATCCAAATTATGTCGAAGCTTCAAAGTTTCCATTATGACAAGTCTCAAAATATACTTTGTTTGCACGAATTATGATATTATCCTTTTCCTTAGCCAAGATTGCTGAGTTAGAGATTCATTTGTTCACGTTGACTACAGGTATTATCTCTTAACTCATCTTTGTTTATATTCTCCTTTTATTTAATTCCACCTTCCACCTCTTCTGTTTATTTTTCTTTAGATTTTTCTGATTTAGTTTATCACTGTAATATTTTTTTTGAGTTTCTTAACTTCAAACTACAGAATGTTTTTCTGGAAATTCCCTTTACTTGAATAAAACTCTCATGTTTTAAACATTTCCAGATCTTGAAAAAATTGTAAATTTCTGCAATTACTTTGAAGTTTAATTATTTTCTGATTTCTGAGTTCCTAACAGTGCTATAGCATTCTTGTTATATCTTGAACAATGTTAATCTGAATTCCAAATTTTTGAAGATTTGAAAAATCAATGAAATTTCACACACTTCTGCTGTTTGAGTGTAACAACCCGGATTCCGACAGACCGAATTTTTTCAAAAACCCAATCTATCGAAACCCGAGTTGGGCGCTCTGGTATCCTACAGAAAAAGACAGATATAAAGAAAACATATTAGAATTCGTAAGCATCTTACAGCGGAAGGAATTCAAAGTATAATATACTTTAAATATAACTTTACCTTATAAAACATATTGCCAAACCAGTATCCAAAGCTTATACCATCTCTGTCATGAACCTAACCTGGAAGTATGTAATGAGGGGGGGTCAGAACATAAGTTCTGTGTGAGTGGACTTAGAATAAACTTCAGTACAATCCTACATATACCGTTCAGTTATATTTTCTTGCTTATTAGGTTATTCGCGATATTAGCTCTCTAGGCTATACTCATGTCCCACTAGTAGATTAACCTAATACAACGTATATGTTGATACCCCCAACTCGTATAATCCTTTCTATGAATATATACAATCCCTTGCCGTATGTCGTACGGGATTCATCATGTAAATCTATACTACTTTAGTGTAGTGCCACCATTCTCGAAATCATTTGGACTACCACTCTTGATCTTGCTAGATGCCATTTATTACCAAGATCTAATCTAGGGTTTTCTATCCAGCGCTTCCTAGATTTAACCATGGTTTACGCTACCCAGGGCCATTAGGGTTTATGCTACCTATTGAACGCTTTCTAGATCCGTCCAGGGTTTATACTACCTAGGGCCACTAGGGTTTATGCTACCTATCGAACAATGCCCCCTAGTCTAGGACACACTACCCAGAGCGATATATGTTCCTAGATTTTACGTCCCAATCGTGTCGTTAAACGTGCTAGGTATCTAGTTGCACATGTCCTCTATATGTGCGGCCCGAGTCCCGTGGCAGGGCTAATCAAGAAGCACGGAACTCGGTCGGGAGCTTTAAGTTATCTGTCGACGCAGATGTTAAAGTCTGTTTTATCTTTATGTAGCTATGGTCCCACCTGTCCCCTCCCTCAACTAATGAAAGGCACCCAAGAAAATCAAGAATGAGAACTGTACGCAAGCCCTCTATGCCCCCACAAACCTATTGGCCACCCTCACCTATAACTAGATAGCAAAGTATATGGTACTTTGGAGTTCTCCACCTTTCCGCTTGCGTATCAAGATTGACTCAAGATGGTAGGTAGATGACGACGTACTATCATAGGGCTAAACAAGATATCGCCGCCTCACGCTGACCCATCCTTGTCTTTAGGTTGCTTATATTGCAATTAAGGCATACCCTTGGCTCTTCTAACGCAGACCTTAACCTCTGTGAGCCCAGGAGGAACATCTGCAATCTCACAGAGGGGTAACAAGAGTACCCTCACGTCCCCTCGAAGTCGCGTGCTACGTAACACAGTTCGTTGGAGCCTTCTTCATGATCAGATGGAAGTTCGCCCCTCCTCGTGTTCTACTTGGCTTTCTTGACTAAGGTTTACTACTTAGTTTTCTTAACTAAGGTTTACTACTTAGTTTCCTGAATCGTTAGCTTTCTTAACTAAGGTTCACTACTTAGTTTCCTAAATCGTTAGCTTTCTTAACTAAGGCTTACTACTTAGTCCTCTTAACTAAGGTTTACTACTTAGTTCTCTTAATCGTTCGTTTTCTTAACTAAGGTTTACAACTTAGTCCTATTAACTAAGGTTTATTACTTGGTTCTCTTAACCAAGGTTTGATACTTAGTTTCTGTTACTTATTTCTCTTTAACTAAGGTTTGTTACTTAGTTCCTTTTAACTAAGGTTTACCAATGAATTCAAGCATGAATTAAGTTCTCTTTATCAAATGATAGCGTGCGGGTGTTTTCCCACATTTCCAGCTTAGATTAACTTATTTCATGGTATAAGTCGTCCCACCCTTCGAGCCTTGTATTACATCTTAAGTCATATTCATTTCTTATCCCTAGGATAAGTTTATCTATTATTTAATCTTATCATTCCCCACTTTTCCTTGCTTTGATACTGTTATATTGGTTAAGTTTTCCCATGTGTCCACCGCCAATCACGTATTTAATTCAACCCACGTACCATGCTAAATTGGTAAAGTGTTTCCTATCAATTCATGTTGACTTAACCCGCCCATATATCATGTCAAATTGGTTAAGTGTTATCTAGCGGTTCACGTTGACTTAACCCACCCATATATCATGTCAAATTGGTTAAGTGTTGTCTAGTGTTTCATGCTGACTTAACCTTACCATACTAGCATGTGTCATTAGCATTAATTAATTATTAATGCCCAACCTCTCACATTAGACCTATTGTTCCGGTCACTGGATGTGCCGGTTGGTTCCGGGCAGGATTACACCACAACTCAATCTAACCTCGGGTTTCAAGCACGTTATGACTAACTTCTCACATTACAACCTATTCTTTGCGGTCACTGGATGTGTCGGTCGGTTCCGGGCAGGATTACACCGCAAACTCATTCTAACCTAGAGTTAGCCATGTTTCATATTTAGGCAATTAACAATTCATGTCTATTCTAGGTGTCATAGGCCAATTATAAATTTACAAGCATGTTCATGTTCATTCTAGATATCAAATGTCAATTACCAATTCACAAGCATGTTCATGTTCTAGTTATGCCACTATTGTCAATTTCATGTTATGTGTCGAGTTCCATAATTACATAAAAACATGGTTTGTCCAACATATTCCATTTTTAATTACGTTTCTAAGATCTTAACAGCATATCGAATTTTCAAGTCTCAAATTCAAGCTTTACCCAAAAACCCCAATTTATGTTCATGCTTATAATCCCGTTAATAGGCTATACCTATTATTCCAGTTTCCCATACATGTGTTCCTAACAGGTTGCTATCATTCCTCATATGTTGGTTAAGCTTATTCATATGTCAAGTGCTACGTAACCCATTTCTACTTTGCTTACACAACCATTCGTGTAATAATCATTTTACCCAAATTACCTAATTCATCGATTAAATCTCAAGCTCTTCCCAAATAACTATAATTTACGCGCTATTGACCTTGGCTCAAAGGTAGCCAAAGTTTCAAAAATAAAAAGGAAGAATAGGGAAGAGGAATAGATTAAGCATACAAAGATTATTTTAAATTGCAACATGAATTTTAACTGAGGAATGATAAACGATAATAATACTATTATGCATGAAGTGTATTGTAATCCCACTCACTGATTTAAGAACGGATCTTGAATTCTAGGATCTGATTTCTGAAACTGAAAAGCTATCCCTTGACGTAGATTATCGATCCTCTATTTTAGATTTGATTCTTAGAAAATAGTTGTTGAAGTCACTGAATTAGCCTTTGATTCTCTACTTGAATTCTAACAAAGAACTTGAGCAGCATAACCTCGTCTTTGATTTATTTTGATATGAATTAGGGAAGAGTATAGGCATAATGAAGACATGCAGAGAAAACTGTAGCCTTAGGGGTGTTTAAATAGGTGCTCAAGACCTTATCGTACACGCAGCGCTGAGTCAACATTGAACCCAATTAAGAAAATAGTCCAGGTTCGCAGATGAATCTAGCCAAATCTTATCGTACACGCGCGCTGAGTCAGCATTGGGTCCCACAAGCTGTTTTGGCGCAGAAATTCGAATTTCGAATGTTTGAATTGGTTTGGCATAAAAATTTGATTTTTGAACTTTTGAATTTCTTGAATTTATTTAACTACATTGAACCCAGTTAAGAAAATAGTCCAGTTTCGCAGATGAATCTAACCAAATCTTATCTTACACGCAGCGCTGAGTCAGCATTGGGTCCCGCAGGTTGTTTTGGCGCAGAAATTCGAATTTCGAATGTTTGAATTATTTTGGCGTAGAAATTTGATTTTTGAACTTTTGAATTTATGGAATTTATTTAACTATTTTATTCACATGAAATATTCTTATATGTATACAATTACTCTACCGACCATTTTACGCGTATATATATATATATATATGCACAATTTTCATTTTATTTTCAAAATTCAAACGATGTTGCATCGTTATTTGATTCTTGCCATATTTCATTGATTGTAGCCTTATCTTGAATTTTATCTTTTGTATACATATATTTATGCATATATATATATATATTCTCATATATATACATATATTTTCTTTATTTCCTTATATGTTCGTTTTTATCCTTTCAAATTTTGAATTTGTATACGTACATATATTTGCTTGTTCAGATGGCCCTCCCTAAAACAAAGATAAATTTTTTACCGCCACCAGGGTTCGAACCCCCGACTTCCATGTTACAAATTCAATGTCTTAACCAACTGAGCTATGAAGTCTTTTGTTAATAAGTCTTAGAACAATGATAATTATTGTTATCTCCTTACTTCTCTTTTTCATGTTAGTTACAATACTTAAATTAAACCATTACATGAATCTTTTTCTTTTAATGTTAATGCATTATGTTTGCAAATCAGTGCATGCAACATATTTACATTGCATGCAACCAATCCTTTCTTTCTTTTAATGCATGCATTACATTTTTTTTCAGTGCATGTATTTATTACATGCAATCCTTATTTTATTCTTTATTTTATATTTTAATTTGTTTGTATATATATATATATATATATTTTTCATGTGAGTATACAAACTTCTAGGCTTAATAACTTCTTCATATGGTGTCCGTTTTACGCAATCCAGGTGTCTATCTTGACTAGAATTTCGAGACGGACGCAATAATGATGTCTGTTTTACTTAATTCCTGATATTTAAATTAAGTATTTTTATTTTCTCATCTCTTCGATTACACACATTGTTATCGCATTAATTTCCTTACTCTTCAATGTATGAATTAATTTTTCATTATACATCACCATTATTTACCTATCTATGCATATATATATATATATATATATATTTGTACATTTTTAGTTATATTAAAAATGTAGGGTGTTACATTCTCCCACCCTTAAAGAATTTCATCCCCGTAATTCGATAAGAGTAAAATAGATAATCCCTCGCAATATCCATCCATCCAGTGTGCATCCAATTGTTGGAAATATTGTGCACATGTGTAAAGTGAGATACATCATAGTAAAGTATGTATGCCTAATTTGGATCCACCTATATGTATGCAAATTTTAAAAAACCTTTCAAAACATGATGCTCACATCCTAAATATACTTGAAGTTCTATATGAATGCAATATTCTTGAAAAATCAAAAAAAAAATTCATCCAAGTTTTCCCATACTCTTACAGAATAAGAGCATGGTTCACCCAATTGTCGCATCCAAAACAATACCAACCATCATTAAATTCGAAATTTAGAAAAATCTAATTTTCTAAATTCGATTTCTTATGTTACAAAAAAAATTAAAACGGAAGAATTTACGTTTTCCGCTGTACCTTTTATAATTGCACTCGGATTTTTATATAACTATTCTATAAAAACTTCCTACTTTCCTATCCAAGCACAACCACATAAAAAAACTTTCCTTTCTCTTTCATCTTATCTTGTAATAGTTTCATATTTATTCATCTTTTTCTTAAGATTTCCGTTTTCTTTTCCCGTCACATTTGTTGCCTTACTGAATTTATTATCTCTTGTTAGCTTAGGCTTTTATCTTTCGTAGCTTATTTGACTTAATCCAATTACTTAAGTTTATTATTCCAAATAACCTTTTTCTGTTTTCAACTCAAACAACATCCTACACAGCTACTACTATGGGCCAAGAATCTTAGGACTTTGTCATCTCAGACAATTGCGAGTCCACACAATAGGATCTACCCACTTACTTGCCCTTTACTACTTAGTAGTCACTACTAGTCCTTGTTGTGCATTACTAGCCTAAACTTTTTCTCTCTTTCTCAAGCAAAAAACCTAGGTTTCTCAATGCTTATGCATTCTACGGAAATTTTCCATTAGTTTAATATTAGCTAATCCCTGACTGTAAATTGGCAAGAGAGTAACTCCCTAAGTATCAATCCCGAAGACCGAAATCAACATCAGATTGACACTCAGAGAATCACTCAACTCAAACAATCTGTAGTTGGTTCCAGTTGTTTAACTCACAGCTTTAACATTCTCTTGTCCTTTTCTAGGCACTAATCCTTACCTAATCCATTCTTTTTAAAACATGTTTTGGCCTCCTTTCTTTTCATAACATTTTTCTTTCAAAAATTAAAAGTGTTAAAACTTTTTTTTCTTCTCCAAAACTTGTTTTCGCCAAACCATAAAAACATGATATAGAATAAAATGCAACACATTTTTTTTTCAAATCACAAAACTGAGTAGACAAGGACAACTATCGGGCTTACATTGTTTCTAATTACAATGTTAATTTAACTACTCGCTATAAGGTGCAGACATCTATTCTATTCCTACAACTTATTTTGTCCACCCAACAAAATATCTTCGTAAATCAATAATCAAAATTTATTGTTAACAGAATAGAATTTCCTTTTACAAAACGCAACACTTTGTTTTCAATCCTTTCATATATTATAATATGAAAACTAGCGAGCTATATATGCTCTATATTATGCACTTTTTAATGAGAGAGTTCTTTTAAAACAAGAAATCATTGTTTTACCAAAGTATACACCACTTTACTTTAAAAACCCAACATGCACTTAATATGTCCTTTACGTATTTTTCTTAAACATCAAAAATACTTTTAAGATTAAAACTTGAAAAACACCACAAACTCTTTTACAAATTCAAGTTCTTAAAAGTTTATTATTGGGTTAGACTCAAAGTGGGTCTTTCAACTCAACTAGGCTTTCCTAGGCACTTTCCAAACCATTTCTCTCAACTATATATATTCCTAATCCATTTTCCACATTTTAACCTTTTTCTAACTTATAAGGTTTCACTTCTAAACCCACTACTCTGAAATAACAACATTTCAGTTTTAATTCTTATGGGATACTTTCTTTCTCTAATACCAAATCATATTGTACACTTTCCAACCAAACCACCTAAGGGTCTTAAAATTTCTAGGTTCATTCCTTTAGTGTACAAAATAGCTATCCCAACTCTTTCCATTCCTAGTGGACTACTTTATGGATTTAGGTTTATATATATAATATATTTATATTTTAGAAAATACAAATACGTTCACTCATTATCTCCCTAAGATCACTAAACCGAAGCTCTGATACCAGATGCAACAACCCGGATTCTGGCAGACCGATTTTTTTCAAAAACCCAATCTATTGAAACCCGAGTTGAGCGCTCTGGTATCCTGCAGAAAAAGATAGAGATAAAGAAAACATGTCAGAATTCGTATGCATCTTACAGCGGAAGGAATTCAAAGTATAATATACTTTAAATATAGCTTTACCATATAAAACATACTTCCTAACCAGTATCCAAAGCTTATACCATCTCTGCCATGAACCTAACATGGAAGTATGTAATGAGGAGGGGGTCAGAACATAAGTTCTGTGTGAGTGGACTTAGAATAAACTTCTGTATAATCCTACATATACCGTTCAGTTATATTTTCTTGCTTATTAGGTTCTTCGCGATATTAGCTCTCTAGGCTATACTCATGTCCCACTAGTAGATTAACCTAATACAATGTATATGTAGATACCCCCAACTCATATAATCCTTTCCATGTATATATACAGTCCATTGCCGTATGTCATACGGGCTTATCTTGTAAATCTATACTACTTTAGTGTAGTGCCACCATTCTCGAAATCGTTTGGACTGCCACTCTTGATCTTGCTAGATTCTGTTTATTACCTAGATCTAATCTAGGGTTTTCTATCCAGCGCTTCCTAGATCCAACCAGGGTTTATGCAACCCAGGGCCACTGGGGTTTATGCTACCTATAGAACGCTTTCTAGATCCGACCAGGGTTTATGCTACCTAGGGCCACTAGGGCTTATGCTACCTATCGAACAATGCCCCCTAGTCTAGGACACACTACCCACATCAATATATGTTCCTAGACTTTACGTCCCAATCGTGTCGTTAAACGTGCTAGATATCTAGTTGCACATGTCCTCTATATGTGCGGCCCAAGTCCCGTGGCAGGGCTAATCAAGAAACACGGAACTCGGTCGGGAGCTTTAAGTTATCTGTCGATGCAGATGCTAAGGTCTGTTTTATCTGTATGTGGCTATGGTCCCACTTGACCTCTCCCTCAACTAATGAAAGGCACCCAAGAAAATCAAGAATGAGAACTGTACGCAGGCCCTCTATGCCCCCACAAACCTATTGGCCACCCTCACCCATAACTAGATAGCAAAGTATATGGTCTTTTGGAGTTCTCCGCCTTTCCGCTTGCGTATCATGATTGACTCAAGATGAAGGTAGACGACAACGTGCTATCACAGGGCTAAACAAGATATCGCTGCCTCACGCTGACCCATCCTAGTCTTTAGGATGCTTATATTGCAACCAAGGCATACCCTTGGCTCTTCTAACGCAGACCTTAACCTCTGTGATCCTAGGAGGATCATCTGCAATCTCACAGAGGGATAACAAGAGTACCCTCACGTCCCCTCGAAGTCGCGTGCTTCGTAACCCATTTCGTTGGAGCCTTCTTCATGATCAGATGGACGTTCGCTCCTCCTCGTGTTCTACTTGGCTTTCTTGACTAAGGTTTACTACTTAGTTCTCTTAACTAAGGTTTACTACTTAGTTTCCTGAATCGTTAGCTTTCTTAACTAAGGTTCACTACTTAGTTTCCTGAATCGTTAGCTTTCTTAACTAAGGTTTACTACTTAGTCCTTAACTAAGGTTTACTACTTAGTTCTCTTAATCGTTCGTTTTCTTAACTAAGGTTTACAACTTAGTCCTCTTAATTAAGGTTTATTACTTGGTTCTCTTAACCAAGGTTTGATACTTAGTTTCTTTTACTTAGTTCTCTTTAACTAAAGTTTGTTACTTAGTTCTTTTTAACTAAGGTTTACCAATGAATTCAAACATGACTTAAGTTCTCTTTATCAAATGATAGCGTGCGGGTGTTTTCCCACATTTCCAGCTTAGATTAACTTATTTCATGGTATAAGTCGTCCCACCCTTCGAGTCTTGTATTACATCTTAAGTCATATTCATTTCTTATCCCTAGGATAAGTTTATCTTTTATATAATCTTATCATTCCCCACTTTTCATTGCTTTGATACTGTTATACTGGTTAAGTTTTCCCATGTGTCCAAGTTGACTTAACCCCCAATCACGTATGTAATTCAACCCATGTACCATGCTAAATTGGTTAAGTGTTCCCTATCAGTTCATGTTGACTTAATCCGCCCATATATCATGTCAAATTGGTTAAGTGTTATCTAGCGGTTCACGTTGACGTAACCCACCCATATATCATGTCAAATTGGTTGACTGTTGTCTAGTGTTTCATGTTGACTTAACCTTACCATACTAGCATGTGTCATTAACATTAATTAATTATTAATGCCCAACCTCTCACATTAGACCTATTGTTGCGGTCAGTGGATGTGCCGGTTGGTTCCGAGCAGGATTACACCACAACTCAATCTAACCTCGGGTTTCAAGCACGTTATGACTAACACCTATTGTTGGCGGTCACTGAATGTGCCGGGCGGTTCCGGGCAGGATTACACCGCAAACTCATTCTAACCTCGAGTTAACCATGTTTCATGTTTAGCCAATTAACAATTCATGTCTATTCTAGGTGTCATAGGCCAATTATAAATTTACAAGCAAGTTCATGTTCATTCTAGATATCAAATGTCAATTACCAATTCACAAGCATGTTCATGTTCAAGTTATGCCACTATTGTCAATTTCGTGTTATGTGTCGAGTTCCATAATTACATAAAAACATGGTTTGTCCAACATATTTCATTTTTAATTATGTTTCTAGGATCTTAATGGCATATCCAATTTTCAACTCTCAAATTCAAGTTTTACCCAAAAACCCCAATTTATGTTCATACTTATAATCCCGTTAATAGGCTATACCTATTATTCCAGTTTCCCATACATGTATTCCTAACAGGTTGCTATCATTCCTCATATGTTGGTTAAGCTTATTCATATGTCAAGTGATACTTTACCTATTTCTACTTTGCTTACACAACCATTCATGTAATAACCTTTTTACCCAAATTGCCTAATTCATCGATTAAATCTCAAGCTCTTCCCAAATAACTATAATTTACGCGTTGTTGACCTTGGCTCGAAGGTAGCCAAAGTTTCAAAAATAAAAAGGAAGAATAGGGAAGAGGAATAGATTAAGCATACAAAGATTATTTTAAATTGCAACATGAATTTTAACTGAGGAATGACGAACGATAATAATACTATTATGCATGAAGTGTATTGTAATCCCACTCACTGATTTAAGAACGGATCTTGAATTCTGGGATCTGATTTCTGAAACTGAAGAGCTAGCCCTTGACGTAAATTATCGATACTCTAATTTAGATTTGATTCTTAGAAAATATTTGTTGAAGTCGTTGAATTAGCCTTTGATTCTCTACTTGAATTCTAACGAATAATTTGAGCAGCATAACCCCGTCTTTGATTTATTTTGATATGAATTAGGGAAGAGTATAGGCATAATGAAGATGTGTAGAGAAAACTGTAGCCTTAAGGGTGTTAATATAGGTGCTCAAGACCTTATCGTACATGCAGCGCTGAGTCAGCATTGAACCCAGTTAAGAAAATAATCCAGGTTCGCAGATGAATCTAGCCAAATCTTATCGTACACGCAGCGCTGAGTGGGCATTGGGTTCCACAAGCTGTTTTAGCATGTTTGAATTGTTTTGGCGTAGAAATTTGATTTTTGAACTTTTGAATTTATGGAATTTATTTAACTGTTTTATTCACATGAAATATTCTTACATGTATACAATTACTCTACTGACCATTTTACGCGTATATATATACGCACAATTTTCGTTTTATTTTTAAAATTCAAACGATGTTGCTCTGTTATTTGATTCTTACCCTATTTCATTGACTGTAGCCTTATCTTGAATTTTATCTTTTGTATACATATATTTATGCATATATATATATATATATATATATATATATATATATATATATATATATTCTTTATTTCCTTATATGTACATTTTTATCCTTTCAAAATTTGAATTTGTATACGTACATATATTTGTATGTTCAGTTGGCCCTCTCTAAAACAAAGATAAAATTATGCCGCCGCCGGGGTTCAAACCCTCAACCTCCATGTTACAAATCCAATGTCTTAACCAACTGAGCTATGAAGTCTTTTGTTAATAAGTCTTAGAATAATGATAATTATTGTTCTCTCCTTACTTCTCTTTTTCATGTTAGTTACAATACTTAAATTAAACCATTGCATGAATCTTTTTCTTTTAATGTTAATGCATTATGTTTGCAAATCAGTGCATGCAACATATTTACATTGCATTCAACCAATCCTTTCTTTCTTTTAATGCATGCATTACATTTTTTTCAGTGCATGTATTTATTACATGCAATCCTTTTGTTTTATATTTTAATTTGTTTGTATATATATATATATATATACACATATATATATATATATATATATATTTCTCCTATGCGTAGACAAACTTCTAAGCTTAATAACTTCTTCATATGATGTCCGTTTTACGCAAACCAGGTGTCTATCTTGACCAGAATTCCGAGACGGACGCAATGGTGATGTCTGTTTTACTTATTTCTTGATATTTAAATTAAGTATTTTTATTTTCTCATCTCTTCGATTACACACATTGTTATCGCATTAATTTCCTTACTCTTCAATGTATGAATTGATTTTTCATTATACATCACCATTATTTACCTATCTATGCATATATACATATTTGTACATTTTTAATTATATTAAAAATGTGGGTGTTACATTGAGTTTCTTCTAATTCCTTTTGGAAAGACTTGAAAATTTATACTCAATACATCACATTGATATTTTTCAATTGTGATAATTTCATTGATCTTTAGATTGGCTTTATTATTTCTGAATTGAAAAACTATTGGCTTGAATCATTGTGTTACATATTGAAATTCATCTTTATTCATGATCATCTTGGTTGAACATTTGTTTGTTTGAAATTATTGATATTTTGAATCTCACACACCTCTTAGATTTAAAATTAATAATCTTGTGTGATTGATTCTTAGTATCCCAAAATTTACATATATTCAAGTGATTTCAAATAAACTGTTTTAATTTTAGATCATGAATATCTCTCAATCTTGATGTAAATATGCTGAAAAATTCTTTTATGGCTGTCAGAAATAATTGTGAAAAATTCATTGAAAATCTGGTCCTGAAACTCATTGTTATTTCATGATCATTTGATTTAAATATTTTTTTGTTTGAAATTATTTGAAATTATTGATTTTTTGAATGTCACACATATCTTGGATTTGAAATTTATAATCTAGTGTGATCAATTCATTAAACGTTGAGATTTTCATATTGCTCCAAATGATTTCAAATAAAATGTTTTTTTAGTCTTGGATCATGAATCATCTTATGTGACTGTCAGAAATATCGATGAAAATCTCTTGAAAAGCCTGCTTTGTTGTGTTGTTATGATAAAAGGAATCGTTTTGAAAATGTTTTGTGGACTGTTTGTTGTATATATTGATCTACTACTCTGAGAAAAATGTCAGAAACTGAATCACGAGTTGTCTCTTAGACTTGTTGAAAATTATTAGAAAACTTTCTTGTGAAGCTTCTTCTTATTTTGTCTTGTTGCTCTGATAAATGGATCTGAATTATTAAATTATCTTCTTGGGCTTTGTGATTAAATTTTGTCATCTGAGATATCTTTGCTAGCCACCAGTGTCATATCTAAATTCTCGTTGATAGAGACAACAAGTGGTATCAGTTTGGAAATGCTGAATTTTTATTGATATGGTTCCCATCTTGTATGTTTTTTATATCCCTTTTGTCATGTATAAACTTTATGAATTCCCTCTTGTAATTGATTTTTTCTATTATAAAATCATTTATTAATTATTTATTCAGAAATTTTAATCAATAACCAAACTGAATTGTATTTAGAATTCATCAAAATTATTTTTAATTTTGAAATTATGATGAATTATGACTATATTATATTTCACAAAAAGAGGAGTTTTTATTTAAATTTTCATGATGATTGAACATTTATTATAATAACCTTGAATTGGCGCTTAGTTCACGAACATTTCCTTTATCTAACATTATTCTGCCATCCATCATTAGGGGTGAGCGTTTGGTTGGTTTGGTTTATCCGATGATGAAATTTGTCAAACCAAACCCAAACCAATAAAAATGAAAACCAAACCAACAAAATTAAGTTTGGTTGGTTTGGTTGGTTATCCGATTAAACTGAATTAAAAATATTTTACATTTTATGTTTGAAATATTCACTGTAATTTGAAATAAATTATAAATATATAATTAGAGTATTATTATTTATGATTCTTATACTTTTTAATATTAATTTTGACACATATATGATGATTAATATATACTTACATAACTAAACTAACCTAAAATATTTATTATAATACCGATAATTTTGAAAATGCAGTAAAAGTTCGGTTAATTTGGTTAAACCGATAACCGAACTTAATATTTTTCTAGGCCGATTGCAAAACGATTTAATTTCAAAACCGAACCAAACCAACCAAAATTAATTGATTTGGTTGGTTTATTTGGTTTAACAGAATAATGGTCACCCCTATCCATCATGATTTGATATTAATGTGGAGAGTTTAATAATTTTAAAATCATCTTAAATAAATAGTGAAAATATTTGTGATGGAATTGTGATTATATTATTTTCAGAAATAGTGATAATTGAAAATTTTCAAGAATCCCGGTACAGTTGAGCATATTTCATAATGTGGTTAAATTAGAAATTTATTTCACAAACCATTTTGGTACATACCACATTTCTATCATCCATATTGGTTTATATACTAGGGAGATTTTATTTTGAAAACTGAAAATTAAAATATAATATTTATAAGTGTTTCTCTAACCTCGTTTAAAAATCCAAGCTCTGGTCATGCAAGGTTATGAGATTACTTATATTTAAGTTGCAACTGATCTTATTTAAAAATCCAAGATCTGGTTATGCGTGGTTATGCTCTTAAATTAAAAGAAAAAGAAAAGAAAATAATTTGAATAAATAAAAATTTATATGAAATTCTCCTTTGTGTGGAAAAACCAGCCTATCAATCCATTTTCTATTTTGTGAAATATGTTAATATTTTATGATATATTATGATTTGTTGACTGATTGTTATTGGGATTTGAGATTATTCGATTGAGTCACTTAAATTGAATTTATAATTTTAGTCTAAATCCATCACTGCTTCTGTGCTCATTTTATATGAAAAAGTCTTCTAAAAATAATTGGAATAAATATTTTTCAACTCTCTCAATTTTTATGAAATTTATCGTAAATCCATCATTCTACAATATGAAATTTTCCACCAGTTTGTAGAATATTATGATTCTTGTTTGAGCAATTGAGATTTATGATGATTGTTATTCCCCTTAAGTTGATTTTATAATTTTACTCATTTTTCATCATTGTTTTAATTTCTGTATCCTTTTGATGATAACAAAAAGGGGAGAATTGGTTAAAATTTTGATCGATGAGTGGATATTCTTTGAATATTTTAATACTGAAGTTTCAATTGTAGTTTTTCACTCTTGCACATATTTAGGGGGAGTTTTGTTATAGGGGGGCATTCAAATAGGGGGAGTTCAATAATTCGTTGTCAAACACATTTATTATAATATTATATTCAAAATCTTATTTTACATTTGTCATCATCAAAAGGGGGAGATTGTTGTATCTAACAATTCTATGATTTTAGTTTGATAATTACAAACATATGTTTATTAATATAAATGTGTTCGTAATTGTACTGTTGTTCTACATCACAGACATAATATAATATTTATATTTAAATAGAATACTACAGCACAAGAATTTAAATATTCAAACAGTATTTTATTTAAATATAATTCAAAATTTCAACAGTACAAAAATATTAACTCCACTATTTGTTCATTTCACTGAAATACAAATTCATATATACATTCATTCTCACTCACTCATACACATTTACACAGTCTTGTCCTTTGTCTTTTGTCTGTCAGTCCTCACTTCTGTTAGTCAGTCCAGTCTTCTACTTACCTGTCACAGAAACACACACAGTAATCTGGAGTAGAAATATTTTATATTCAAGCAGATATAATTTTTATTTTAAACATTTATTTACCTCAGAATTTTGGTGTGTTTCCTATCATTTTTCGTGACTTGATCTGAATTATCTGTATATCTATCTGTGTCTATACAGCTTGTGATATTCACAATGATACACTGTAAATAGCACAAGGTAGACAAATCTTCTGTAGTGCTCACATATATATATAATTTGCACGTGCACCATACATGCATACACATACATGTGTATGTATGTACACATATTCTGAGAAGGGGCAATATGGTCAGAAAGGGACAAATATATGAACATGGTGTGTTCAGGTGATGCCCAACTCACATGCATAGTGCATGAGTCAGGTATCCATGAAAACACATGCACTGAGGAGCGGCCATGAAGACCAAGCTCGAGTACAAGTGATCTCACAATGGCCATGACAGCATGGGTAGTGTATATTGGAGCATATACAAAATACACAAGGCAACAGTATGGAGCAAGATGCAAGTAAACAGCTTAAGTACATGAGTGTAAACAAGCATACGAGCGACAACAAAGAATGGTTCAGCACACAAATCAGTTTCAGATTTTACAAGCAGTAGCATGGTTATCAAACCAAGTCGAGCACAATGCAAGTGACATAATGGACAGAAAGCATCATGTTCAGGAACCAATGCTCGAGTACAAGACAGTGTCATATATGATGCAACAAGAATAACAAGTCAATATGTATATATGAACAACAAGTTCTAACCAGGTTGCAGCATTCAAGTACAATCAGCTCAAAACAAGTCAATACTTATGTGGACAGGGTCAAAGCAATAGATATGTATATGTTCATGTCAAATCAGTTTGGAACAGGTGCAACAGTATGGTCATGAACAAGTGTCATGGAAGATGTGCACATGAACATGCAATTCAGGAAAATAAGCCAAAGGAAATTTGAGGAGCAGGATGACACACACAGCATTTTTTTGGGTCGAACATTTATACAGATCATCAAGATTTACAGCAATAATCATGGCAAGGCAGATAAGTTTTTGGGGGAGAAATGTCTAAATCTAATATTCCCAGAAATACACTGGAATAAGCTAAATGTCATATAATCTTTTCTAGTTGGAAATAATCATTTCTTTCCAAAGGAATCTCAGAAATCACAGCCTCTATTTCAAGTAGTCTTTTACAAAAAGAGGAATGTTTTAAAATCTACATGGGTTAAGTTTTTTTTTTGAATCGAATATTTTTTGGCAATAAATGGATTTGATTATTTCTGATCATGCCACAAAATTTTAAGAAATCTACAAACAGGTTTTTTGCAAGAATTTTATTTTTGGCTGAAAGGATTTGTTTTGAATACACAAACATTTTTGACAAGAAAATCACTCAAGTTTTTATTGACAAGGAAAATTTTGGCAAGTCATTTTTTCTACAAATCTATTCATCAGGTTCACCAAAAATACCAGGAAAGTTTTTTAATCAATAATTTCGAAGACCATTTGTTTTGGTGAAAGATACATATTTGCAATCCAAATCGATTTCTAGAAGGGGTTTTTAGCCTCAAGGATAAAATAAACAAAAATTATTCCCTAAGGATAAGGGGTTAAAATTTTATCCACAAGGACAAATTTTAGTGTAAAGGGAAAAATTCAGGAGGCTACTATAATTCCACCCTTTACACTAAAATTTGTCCTTATGGACAAAATTTTAGCCTTTTGTCCTTATGGAACATTTTTTTTCATTTTGTCCTCCAGGGTATTTTCTTGTTTCCAGAATATCATTTTTTGGCAAGAAGTTTTTTTGGTAAAAATTGATATAAGGCCAAAAATTTCATTCTTATTCACCATTTCGAATAAGTGGAAACAAATCAAACTCTTCATTACTAGCAAGTGTAAATTATGGAAATCAATCTTTGTTTTCAATTTGCCAAGTTCACAGGGGTTCATAAACCATCCAGGTTCAACAATACAAATTCAAACAAGAATTTTCCAAGGGGCCACAAGTCATACATGGAAACAAATCAAAGCCAAATTCAACTCAAAGCAGGGCAACTAAAATAGGATTCACTTGTAATTAAAAGCCGTGGATATTACCAACTTAGTCAAGGTAGCAATTCATAAATCACGGCAAGTTACAGAGGAAATCAAAGCCAAAAATCTCGCAAGAAATCAGATCAATCATATGTTGAAATCAGAGAGCAGTTTAAGGGATTTGTAATCCTATTTAAACTACACCAATCATCATCGGCATATCTATCAAAAACCACAAACAACAAATTCTAGCAAAGAATAAAAAAAATCAGAGATCTCACTTTTGGTTTCGATCGAGAGCAATCCAAAATTGATTGACAAAGAGGAGCAGTCGTCGAGCATCATTTGATTCGAAGCAAACAGAGAACAAAATCAAAGAACAGCCGATCGAGATTTGGGAATTCACGTAAAACCCTATATGGCAATTTTCTATGGTCACCATTGACAAGGGAATCGATCGATATTTCTTAAGGAAGAATAAAAATAAAATAAAGGGCCAACCTTCTTTATTTTTAAAGAAGCTAGGGTTTTAGTGCTTATTTTTTTTATTGTTTTGTTTTAACTCTTGTAAAATCATTAGTATTGTTTTCTAGTTTTTCTGTAAAAACTAGGTCATCTAGTTATAAGAATTAACTAGTAGTTTTCTAGTGTCTATAAAACTAGGGTTTACTAGCTACGTGTTTGTAGCTAGAGGAAAATCTGACTTAGGGGATATAAATCAGTCTAGGGTTTTAAGCATAGGATTAGAACAGGAGCGGGGTTTGCGAGTTTACGGGGTGTTGTACGCGGACCTGATTTATTACCTAGTAGAAACCTTAGCGAATGCAGCAGTAGGCAGGGTTTACCGAAGCTGGGTCAAATTTGTGTCATTTACATTTACTTACTCTACTATTATCTGTGCTATGATAATTTTTAATATCTCGATAAAATTCAATAAACCCTATTCACCCTCCTCTAGGGTTAATCTGGATCCAACAACTCTAACCTGACAACATTACATATGCAGGAAAATCACTTATTGTCCATAGTAACGAAGCACTCATTCTAAAAATCATTTTTGTTGATACATCATACGTATAGATTATTGAACTCATCAACTAAAGGCTGTAAGTATACAACTATCTCAATTTTTGGATTTTTAGGTCCGGGAACAATGACGGTTAAAAACATATATGGATTCTTCATACACGTCCATGGAGGTAAATTATGCGGTGTCAAAATAACTAGCCAAGTTGTGTGAAGTTTACCAAATAAGGCAAAAAGAGGAAAACCATCTGCACATAAGTCAAGTATAACATTACGAGATTGATTAGCAAAATCAGGATACATCCTGTCAAAATGTTACTAAGCTTCACCATCAAAAGGATGACATAGAACTACTTCATCTTATTGTCGTCCACTATGCCATCACATGTATTTAGCTGTAGCAGAAGATGCATATGACTTACACAGTCTAGGTGTAATGGGAAATAATGCATATGAGTGAAAGACACATATTTCCCTCCAACCTTTGTTGACTTATATCTTGGTTTGTTACAGAATTTATAACTCATCGCTTCTTTATCTTCCTTCCAATATATCACTTCATATGGAAAATCAATTTTTATTTTTTTTAGCAAATGCCAATTCTCTGCCAACACATTATAAGGTGGAAACATTTCTTTACAATAGACTAAGAATTGCATTCAGTAGGTTTTCCGACGCATTGTATTCAGATTTTATAGCGCCTATATGTCGTTGATAATTGTGTCATTTTACAACCTTTATATAAATATCTTTTTGACGCTTCTAATAAGTCTTAAAAAAATCTAGCTTCTGGGTCAAGTTCTTCATCTAAATCTGGTAGTTCATCCAAATGCATATCAGGACCAATGGCATCATGAACCATTTCTGTCGTTCAATGTTCCAGACAAGGTTCATCGACATTAGCATCAATGGATATAGGCTCGTCTTCAACTACATATGTTGGATCAATTCTTGTATCATTTTCACCGTGATATACTCATACATGATAGTTTGGCATAAAATCAAACTGTGCAAATAAAACAGAAAGGTATCATGTTTTTGAAATTTTATGCAACGACATTTAGAACAAGGACATCGAATTTCGTTCTGCTTTGTTCTTTTACAAGACGCCACTTTCATAAGTGCTTCTATGCCCTTTTTAAAATGAAATGAAATTGTCCTTTCCTCCTGACATCAAACTTGTACATCCAATTTTGGACTCTCAAATAATCCATCTTCAACTACAAATAATACAAACACTTGGTATTATAATTTACATATTATTAAAAAAAATACAATTATTTGGTTATTAATACCACATTGATGTTATTTGTTCATAAATTGTATATTATAATATTTTCTATTGTATAATTCCGTATGTTGTCCTTATTTTATTAATATTATTATATATATTGTACTAAATAAATGTAAAGTTTAATGTGTTTTTTATTGGTCGTTACTGGTAATCGTTTGCTGTTTATATAAAACAATCTTGATATATTTGCAACTGGACTAATACCGTGGGAATGTAATATGTATTGTTTTAATGTTTCCATTAGTTAGTTAATTACAACTTGGCAAAAGGAATGCAAGTTATATTTATGAGAATGTATTGGGCATACTCTGTTTCATAAGTTGTATATAACCACTGACAGTTAAGAAATCCTTTTTTAGTTGCTTGTAGCTATCATTAATTAGCTCACCATGTAGCTTATAATTTTATATGTCCAAGTTCATTACTAATGAAGAATCAACTAGTAAATTAGGTACATATAACTTCGAAATAACAATGTGTATATGCATTAGCTATAGTTCTCCAGCTTTATACAAATATTCGTTTATTGTACTATTTCATCGACAATGTACATTAATTTGTTTGTACATCAGACTAGTCTTCAATTTTATTTCTCTTCTTTTCCTCCTCTCCGTTTGTTTTCAGAAAAAGAAAAATAATAGAAATAATAATATTGAGTTGTTTTGCCATCTCTATTGTCTAATGTGTACCAAATGTTCCTTTTTACTTCTCAGTCAGCCATTAAATAAAATGATTGGCCTAGATTTCAAGTCAACGATGTACAATATATGTTGGAAAGTAAACTAAATATTATCATGACAACTTGCCTTGAACTGTGTTAATTATTATTTTTTCTCACTTTCATGCATTACTTGGCCTAGTTCATGATTTTTCATATGTCAAGGGTAATTGAAACTTATCTTTAGTGATATTTTATTCATAGTTTCCCTTAGACTTAATCGCAACGTAGAAAATTAGCATAACTGAAAAAATTGAATAAGCAAAAAGGTAGAAAATTTTCTTTTCTTGTTGCATCTTCAATGCTAAATATAATAGCATCTTGTACAATGTAAATATAACTAGTTACATGTATTGTACAAAAAATGTCCTTCGTTTAGTGTTTCTTTTTTGAAGTTCAATATTCTTCATGATCCCCCCACACTATTATAACTGGGAAAGTGTTTGATATTTTGTAAGCCTCATATTGACTGGATTAACTTTTTATGGTGGTCGAATGCACATAATTAAATTGTGTTAAACACAGAGAGCAAAAGAAAGAAGAACTGGGTAATGCTAACCTATGTTCAACAAAAGGTTTTTTTTCAAACAAATCTTACACAATAACTTCCTACTTGCGAAGTACTGGGAAATGCAAGGCAATAATTTTCAGCCTAATGATTTCACAAACCAAAACACTATTTTTTTTTAATAAAACACACATAGGAAGCAATAACCCATGCACAACAACCTCCCTTACCCATCTTCTACAGGTCATGCATGGGATATTTGTTTTTTAAATATATTCTATGCGCATGAAAGAAAAAATACACACCACAAACCATGTTTACAAACATGACAGATGTCCAAGCGCATTGAAGCAGGGCAGAGGTCAAGAGGAGAGGTATTGGTTGGTGTTGTTTACAAACATGGCATATTCATAAGCAATGTTTCAAATCTCGCAAATATCGCCCGAGATCTCCTCCGAGATCTCATTTTGGGCTCCTTCCGAAACGAAACAACTAATATCACTCTAAATCTCCTTTCGAATATATCGCCCGAGATATTGCAATATCGCTCGATATATCGACCGACACGAAATACTGGAATATCGTCCGAGATCTTAATTTTTTTGTTAAAATTTAAATTTATGCCTGAATTAGAATTATAATTAAAAAACTCAAATCTAGCCATATCAATCTTTTGTTATTTTACATTTTGCTTGTTAAATGACTATATTGCATGTTCATATATGCTTACAATGCTTATGATTTTCATATTCGTCTTTTTACATACATGTTACTTATGAAATTATGTATTTTATGGTCTATTTATGCTGAATTTTTTAATGTTTTGGATCCTTTTAATGTTCCTGTCTAACAATATTCTTGTTTTAAGCAAATTACGATTTAGAGTATGAATGATCTTTCACAAAATAAATAATAATAAAATTATTTTGCATTTTAAGTTTAAGTTACTATGTTTTTTTATAACATTCATAAAAATCATTTTGTTAAAATGTCATTTTTAACATATCATGTACCCCGAGATTGTTCCGATATGAACTTTCAGACCCGAGATGAAAATCTGAGACAAACTCCCAAGTTAGACTCATCTCGTCCGAGATCTCCCCCGACACAAGACCGAGTCTATAAAATCCCCAAGACGAAACGCGACCGTTATCCGAGATTTAAAACCTTGTTCATAAGTCTCTGAGAAGTAGTCATAGTGAAAAATACTATTCAGTAATTATCTACCCGTTCCCATCATTCAAGTTAAAAAAATTCAAATATATAGTTTAATTTGGGAAACAGTGCATCACATCTAAAGCTGGCTGAAATGAATTTTTGTGGCACAACAAGATAGTTGTGTTACTGTTAAATTTTGGTGATACAAAATCACGAATAGGTAGAAACAAATATGAAAAATGGAAAGTAACTATTTTTAGTACTGAAATGCATAAATTATTGATTGCATTTGCATGAGATGACAAAGAAATAAATACATGAATTATTTTCTTCCATCTTTGCTAATGAAAGAAATTAGCGACTTACTCATGAGATGAAAAAGAAATAAATACATGAATTATTTTCTTCCATCTTTGCTAATGAAAGAAATTAGTGATTTACTTACTATGTTTGCGCCATTTATAATCTCAGCATTCCCTCCATTATTTATTATCATATCTTGATAATTTGATTGATGACTCACGTAGATTTCACTAACTATATTTTAAGGGTATAATTCATTGTGAACCCATCCTGGTATGGTGCCAGTGATCACCAAATAGAGTGTCTCTTCTTGTTAAGCATAATTTGAGGTTTAAATATGTAAACTTTTATTATGTAATCTCTGGTAATTCTCTCATGTGGAATAAAATCTCTCTCTTTTGGACTGGACATACACTATCTCAATGGTAGTGGAACCAGTATAAATATCGTGCGTCTCTTTTTTTCTTCATTATAGTTATTTACTATTTGTTTGAATAAATGGAATAAATGCTGTCAGATTAGTTTGATGTTCAACTGGCAAATCTAGGTCTTGTTTATTGTTCTTCCGCATCTATGCAAAATTTTCGCACAACAAATTGGTATTAAAGCAAGGCGATTTGTTTTAAATTGTGCATCAATTATTTATACAAAGGTTGGTAGTTTCAGTGTGATTATGCTATTACTATTTTTGGGGGAAAATGAGACGTTGATGAAGAAGATTATGATGAGAGAGAAGAGTGTTACAGGCCTGGAAAATGAATGTATCTTGAGCTCTAGATTCTCATTAAGGCGGAGTTATATGTTGGAACACGGCCTGACCAACCATTGAAAAGTGACTCTTTGTAAAAAAAATAAGGTGGTAGCGACCTAAGACGAACCATTGGAGGTGTTAGTGATTTTTCCAAGTGTTTGAGGACTCTGTATATCTTTAAGTTCAGTTGAGAAATGATCGTCAAGGCAGAGATTTATTAGGTGTGGCTCGCATTGTATAAGAGATAGAATATAAAGCGCTTAGTGCATTTAAGGGACCATTGGATTTAGAAACTATATCTGATGTAGCTGATTTTGGTGACGGATTTGACGCCACTCCTAACAGCTACTAACTCAGCACTTGATTTTCTGGCTGATGTCTATGTTTTAAATTTTGTTGGATATTTTTGTTTGCACACTTAAACTCTTTGGCTGGTATACCAAAGGAACTTGGATGAATTATATTCGTTTCCTTGTAATCTTTGGACTTAAAAGCCAAATATTACATGTTGATAAGAGTTATGTTAACATGTGCCTATCCAGTGCATTCTAGCTTTGCATACATAATCTTAAAAAGCACAATATAATTTGCATAAACACGAAAATATGTTAATAATTTAATTACAATAGCTAAAAGAAGTAGAATAAGGAATTATAACATACACGTTGTTCTTTCACTATATAGAACAAGATTTAAATTTAATTTAATTACAATACATGCAGGTAATTAAATGGCAAAAAAAGGCAAAGACAATGCAATAAGTTGCGAAGTTCTTGTAGCCTGAGCCACTATTATGGCACCAAACTGTTCTTCTTATGTGTAATTAAAACAAAGAATTATACTACTAAATCATTCAGTTCTACTTACATTCTTTTTTTACTTTGAAACCTAAAAAAATACATTGTATGTTGCCTACTCTTTCAGTTGTGATATTTTGGAATCTAATTGATGATGGGTCGACCCTACCAAGTTACCAAAACAAAATAAAACCTAACTTTAGTAAACTTAAAAGAGGAAATCACCTGATAGTAAGAAATTCCTTAATAACCAACAAGCAGTGACCAAGATCGATGCAAACTGGATCTCAATGCCTAGCCGCAATCAAATCGGCGATCCTTGTCGATAAAATGGTAGGAAAAAGGGGGCGGACCTAAGGTTGCGGATGGGTAGGGGGAAGTATATTATTTTAGGATTTGGGGAACTGCATACGCGACAAATGAAAAGGAGAAGGAGAAAGGCGAGCCTGAGAATGATTAGAAGCGGGCTTGGGGAAATTATGTAGTTTACTATTCTTTTAACAAATGATGAAATTATGTCTCACGACCTCCCTTCAAACTGATAATTAACCTCTCTAATTAATGAGATTTAAAGTGAAACATGTAACTAGAATTTGTAGGTTGATTACATTCATGATGTGGTTAGCAAGGTTAGGATGAATTTCGTAATAATAAGGTTGCGGACGAGGCTATTTAAATGCTCTAAACAACTTTATTGAAGACTATAATGCGAACTCCTATTATTATTGTCAAACAGTTACGTAATAAATGGAAGTTTCAACCGATTACTTATGGAAACTCCAACGCCTACCTGTTACTGTAAGTGAACCAATATAATGAAACTTCAATACTTCTTCTAAAGTCATTAATGTTATAAAATGAAATATTTGTTAGTGATGTAATTAGCTTCATTCACTATGTTTGCTGAAAAGGTATTTATGCTAATTGTAATCGGTACTTTGACATTGGGAAACAAATATATATATATATATATATATATATATATATATATATTTGTGTGTGTGTGTGTGTGTGTGCGCGCGCGCGCGCGTGCGCGCGCGCGTGTGTGTGAACATACAATGAAATTACATTTTTTGAGAACTTATCTAATTACACACAACAACATGTATGATCATGTATTATTATTATCTTTCGTGATATGTGCATTTCCACTATATGGTATACTTAATTTTTTGAGTCTTATGTTCATAATTGGAACATAATTAAGTTATTAGTGTTTGAATAAATTTGGCATTTGATTGACGTCGGCACATTCCGACGTCATTCCGATGTCTTTAGAATTTTTTTGGTTAAATAAATGTCATCGTAATGACGTTGAAATTTTCAGATGTCATTCTGATGTCTTTATTTTTTTAGGTAGGATGCATAAACGTCGTTGTAATGGCGTCAAAAAGTACCGACGTCATTTCTATGCCATTCCAATGTATTTATAATATCTTTGGGATAAATAAATGGCATCGAAAAGTTCCGACATAATTTCCGACACCATTTCAATGGAATTGTTCTGATTTAAGAATTTTCGACGCCTTTTTAACGCCACATTTTTTGGCGTCGAAATGACATCGGAAGATTTTGTAGTATTTCGGCCTTCTTCTAGTAGTGATGCCTTTTTAACGCCACATTGTAAGCAAAATGCTATGGTTTGAATTGACGAATATTATGTATTCCAAATTTTAATTTTGTAATGGCATGTAAGGCATTTTAAAGTCAAAACAAAGGTGTAAAAAATGATATAACAATTGATAATAAAAAAAGGGATAAATGGTTCAACAATTTTTTTTTTGAGTGACCAACTTTGTAATCATATAACTGACCAAAAGTTATAAGTGAAAAAAATAACCCAACAAGTCTACGGGATGAGTACCATCATTCTAAGTTTTAAAGTCAATCAAGCTGCTTATTACAAGTGTGAGGCGTGCATAAATTTGCTTTCAAACTGTAACATTTATTTATGAGATCAGATCAGTGGTGAGTTTAGAGTGGGCAACAGATGAAAGAGATAACCAACTGCTGCTTCTTTAGTGATTTCTTGGCTTAAAGTAAAGGTATTGATTTCTTGGCTTAAAGTAAAGGTATTGATTTCTTGGCTCAATAATTTGAGGTTACATAATGCTAATATAAATACTAAATTACAACCTTGTTAGCAACTCCTAATTTTGATATTTTTTATGCTTTCTCCTATTTAAAACCTCCACTTTAGTATAATACACAGTGGATCATTATATCCTAATTCTGGTTTACGTAAAAGCTTAGTTTGTTGCTTGTATTTAACTATAGAATAAAGTATAGATAAAAAGCAAATATAACTTTTTACTAAACACCAAATGCATGGATAAAAAGCATTATATTTTTAGGAATACAGTGAATAACTACCAAAAGATCTTTGTACTGTAATTTTTCTCCTGCAACTACTATTTTATTTTAGTTTAATTAACAGAAATGCAACTGAGTTACTATTCCAAAATAATCACAAAACTTTCATTTCTATCATAACTGTAATTTAGTTCTACATACTAATCATGAAAACTAAAATATTAAAAATGTTAAAATTAGCATATTTAAATTTGTATCATATGTTAAAACCTAAAGCACTATTAAGTTTTACTTCTATTGTCGAATAAATTTTTTTTTTTTCTTTTCACTTAGCACTAAAAAATGAGGTACATACCATGGTCTCGCTTGAGGTATATTTGTAGGAATCAGGACTCCAACATCATAATATTCCCAAAAGTGTACTAGCATAATATGGTTGAAATGCCTGCAATGTAATATTGTTTGAGGTAATGTAAATATGAACTTAGCAGATATTCATAAGATAAAACATCGAAATGTTAGTCACATGACTAAATATATCAGATGCAAACGATAAATGACATTGTTACTTCATTATTTAACTCGTATCTATTATTTTTAAACTTTGTCTCTGCAGGTAAACAACTCATATATGTTAAAAAATATATTTAATTTACCTGTGCAACGACAATACAGACTTGAAACTACATATCTAAGCCTTATAGGATTTCCAAGCCACTGGTGTGAGCTTCACTTACTTCGGGACATGTTTCGATAATAAAAATAGTGTTTTTTTGGCAAAGCCATGATACAAATGTTTACAATTCATACAACATTATCTTTCTCCCTCTTATATTCTAGTGGGTATCAAATGTTTTCAAAGACCATACAAATATTGTATATACACAATGAAAAACATAAAGACAATAAAATGTTATCCATTACAGATCAAAAAGCAACTAAGATACAGTGTGCATGAGCAAACCGTTAGATTTAATAAATCAATATCAGCGTGCTTATACCAATATGCCTTAAGTACCAAAATGTTCATACCACTAACATAAAATGGTTTACCTATAACCAATGTTGTAAATACTAATATGGTTTATACAAATAGTCAAACCAAAAAAGTTTGCAACAAATAACCATATTAATACTGAATCTTTTGTAGGTATGATTATAGATCCTACAAATAAACCGTTAACCTTAAGTGACATAAATTTCACCGAAAATTTAACCCGATAATCCAATACTTTAGGTTCAAGAGATAACACAATGTAGTATATTTGTCTAATACCAAATCAAGTGACGCAATTAAAGTTTAGTATTATAAACAATATTTGTAGCTTTACCCTTTTAATTAAAAATGCGTGTTCGTTTGAAACAAATGAATGATTGTGAAAATCGATAAGTATTATTTGCAAGACTACATGAAGAAGGTTTAAGAAGCTCCAGGCACCCCTATCCTAGGTATAAACAACAAATAATGTCCATAGTAAACATGATAGCTTGTGCCTCTCTACCTAAAGGCTGTAGACCAACTTCATGTTTATATAGCATCTCGGTTGATAAGGTTTCCAGCAATAGCATCTCAGATTAAAATCAAACCCGACGAAGGAAATTATAACAAAATTTCAAGTACCGGATGTGATAGCAGAAACTAAATTATAGAGTACAAAGTTTTTATTTTATAACAAAGTAGTGATACACATTCTTATACACCTCAATCCGTAAGGGTGACATCAAAGCCAATGACATACAATTTGGAGCCTAATCTAAGCTTCATGCATGGCTAATATTTAATAATATCAGTGAAGTTGAATTTTTGTTCTATTATGCCATTACATTTCTCTTTATGTAAAGAAAACGACACCATCACTTTTGACACATTTCAGACATAAGAAAGGAGAATATATGTATATAATATATCGAGTTTAGACTAAATATAAAAAAGATCATCTAATTAATTGCAGATTTTGCTGCACACATGTTAATCCTCGCATATTCGACATTTGAAAATGCTTTGGTGGAAAAATTTCTGCATCTTCTTTAACTATATGACACTTCAAAACTAAGTTAAGTTAAAATACTGCTCAAATCTAACCATTTTTACCATTTATAGTTATCTCTTTGTTACCGGTTGATATTATCAAAAATATTCTCAAATGACATAATCACGATAAGAATTCTCTGAATCAACAAAAAACACTGCCCGCTCATAGCCTAAGCCACGAACTATGCGAGGAGAGGACTTGATAATTTTATTAATTACGATTACAAAACATTGTTACATTTTTATATTAGTAACTTACGAACAATCGATTATTACATGATATACACTTTAATTATTTAAGGAAATGTCTCCTAGGGGTCCTGTGTATGAATTTAACACCAAAGAGTGTGGTGATGAAAAATTAACTAACGGTGTATTTGTCAAAGGTAGTGACAACCCAAATGATCCTGTAAATGATCCTGTAAAAATTAACTAACGGTGTATTTGTCAAACGTAATAAATGGAAGTTTCAACTGGTTACTTATGTAATGGAAACTCCAACGCCTACCTGTTACTATATGTGAACCAATATAATGAAACTTCAATACTTCTAAAGTCATTAATACTGAAAATAGATTTGTATATTAATTATTAATCTTACAGCAAGTTCACAACATGCTACTAACAACATCCTAGTAGCTGAGAATACGAACCTCCCTTCACAGCAGCACAGCAGCACTCGATTCATAACAATGAAATACCATTTAATAGTCCATCTACAACAAAACTCCAAACCATTTCCTTCCCTCTGCCTAGACTGCCTTGCTCATCGCTTCAAAATCATCGCAAAAGGAAAGCTCCTCACTAGCTGATTTCATCAATCAAATTACCGCATGCATGCGACTGTCTCCTTAACCACCCAAACTCCTCTGCACCATCAATAATATAATATCAAACTCCACAAAAAAATTACTACTTCATTACCACCAAACCTACCATTCAGCAACCCCACTAAAACATTCACGCTACAGCCAGCACCCGACCGATCGACGACAACAGATCCTCCTTCACTGTCCATTCCAGAAACACAAAAAAGGCAAGGAAAGTTAGAGGAAAACAGTGGAAAAGGAAATAAATGAAATAGAGCATTAATTGTAAATAGCTACACGTAGAAAGTTAGAAAAAAAAGGATAGGCACAGGAATCTTATATAATAAACAGGCAGGCATGCATCTGCATGCATGGTGGGCAGAACACAAGTATAAGCATTCAATCTTATGGAAGCAGGCACACTGCGACCTCACCCTCTAGCTGAAGATGCACCCATCCAGATTCCAGACTGAGACTGTGCTTCTAAGTTGTCAGATAATTAAGCTTCATCATCACTGTGACGGGGAGCAGCTCAAGTTCAGGTGGTAGGAACCTATTTGTCGTGGAGGCTGGGCGTAAAGTAGCTCAAGTTAGCTCAAGTTCAGGTGGTAGGAACCTATTTGTCGTGGAGGCTGGGCGTAAAGTAAAGGGGTTCAAAAAAATTTGGACCATTTCTCGATTTGTGCGTGTCATCCTTGCGCAGGGGCCATGCTAATCTTCTCTGTATCGTTCCAATTTTATCGGATGTCCCCGAGGGGACAACATATAGCTCGGCAGCATAGTATAAAACCAAGCGACTTTTCCTCCATTCGTCGATGTGGGACTTGCTCACTATATTCGGTTTCACTCTTTCAGTTTCAGATGGACAATAAACTACAACAGCTGCAGGGATAAAATACATACAACAGCTGCAGGGATAAAATACCAGCCTGCCTTGTGTGAAGTATAGATGATCAGTACCTAGCTACTCCCACGCTTACCTCCTCCTCCTTTTCTGCTTTCCCAATATGTCCCATTCCAACACAAACAAAC
The DNA here is from genome assembly GCA_030737875.1 of Allium sativum. Classification (NCBI taxonomy): domain Eukaryota; kingdom Viridiplantae; phylum Streptophyta; class Magnoliopsida; order Asparagales; family Amaryllidaceae; genus Allium; species Allium sativum. Next base: position 495,510,453 of record CM060915.1, on the reverse strand, counting down.
GATTCCCCTCATCACAAAATAAAAATAAAATAAACCCTGTTATTATGGCATATATATACAGACAGCATTGATCATATATAATATGTTTCCAACTGGTCATTTGTAATCAATACTAGGACATATGCAAAATGTCCAGTGATAGATAATTAACATTGTATATATCCTTTACATATCATAACTTGTCAAAGTCAATGGGATCAGCTTAGCTATTCTGTTTACCAATTTAATTCACAAACCAAATGCATACCAACTCCCTTTTTCACTCAGTTTCAATTTCGACCTACCCTGACACTGCTGCTCTCTACGCTAGCTTACTTCAAACCAAACGTCATCATTTCTAATTTTCAACTTATATTACATAATATCAACACCATACTCAACATTCCCGTAGACATCCAGCTCTTTTAGGTTTTCAGCATATTACATTTCAACGAATTATGGACTGACTCCATGATATAAATTCCTAATTTAAAAGCGCTTACATTAAGAATCGGGCAAACTGGCAGAGTATCGCTTAGCAGACGAGGGCAACAACGGCGCATGATCTTAAAATCAAGGCAAAGCGGCACTGCAGCAGTTGGATTGAAGGGTGGTAGCACCATAGCCATAGCATATGGAGGTAGAGAGGGGTTGCCAAGTTTTTTTTTATCTCCAATTGCATTTCGAATTTCGAATTGAAGTTTTTTGGTAGCTCTGCTCAATTTGGGGCAGCCTGACATGACGCGCTGAATTGGTAAAGGTAAAAAAGGAGACTGTAGAACATGAGAGAAGTGATAAACGTAAAAATTAAATTATATAGTTGTAACCTATAAAACCAAACCAGGTTACTTATAATAACCTTCATGTTCCAACCCCGTTATAATAACCTATGAAACCAAACCAGGTAAAAATGAAATTATATAATAACCTTCATGTTCCAAGCATGATTGACAGATGTACGTGATACGTGTACGTTATGTTCAACAAAATCAATTATTTTTTACTGTTGTAAACCATTACATTGTACATTGTATCTACAAACAGAGAAACATACGAATCGAGATCAATGCAATGCAATTTTGTTCTGCAATTCTCTGTCTCTGAAACAAACTCATCAAAAATAAAGAAAATTACTTCATTTCCATTTAACGAAAAACATCGATATCATACAATATGGCATCATAGCCAAAAGTTTAACAACATTTCAAACTGATCAAATCAGCGAGTTGGATTAATAATAATGATAGCTTATTATATAGATATTGTAAATATACATGAATATATATATATATATATATATATATATATATATATATATATATATATATACACACACACACACACACACACACAAATATGTTTTCTAAATATTGAAAATATGTTATTTTATGCCTATACTTAGGTCATTGAGATCAAAATATGTATATATGGATATTTTTAAGTAAAGAAATTATGCTTTACGAATATATCTACGTCTATGATACAGGTAACTTAATATATTCTTTAAAAATTGAAAATATGATAAGGTATGCATATACTTAGGTCGTCCGTGAAATACGTATATGTATAAATATATCTACGTATTAAAATAATGATTTTGTGAACATGTTTATCCCATTGAGATATGTTTAAGTATTTGGAAATGTTATCCAAGTTATAAAATTACATAGTTAGTAAGAGATTAACTAAATGAGACTTTCTTAAATGCTTTGAGTAGTAAATCTATGATTGTATTATGGTTGTGTACTAGATAGTTAAATAATCAACTATCAAATGTTTGTCCGTTTTAACCTATCGATTGTCATTTTGAATAGAACGACATTAAGCCTAGTTGTCAAGATAAGCCAATTCGACCCCACTAAGCGACGAATGCAGAAGATTTGTTGGATATAAAGATATCCCAAAAAAAAAAAAAAAAAAAAAAAAAAGGTTAGCATGTAAGGGCCATCTATCTCCAAATATGTGGGTGATTCAAAAATAGGTGTTGTGAATATAGTACGTTTAGTTTGTCTCATTCATAGACAACTCGTATGAACGAATATCCAACACTGCATTTTTAGAACCCACGCACATTGTTTTTTTACGAAAGTACGTCAGATTAGTGGTGTGGGAAGTAATGCTTCTTATACTTAACACCTTTCGCTAATGTATATGAACTCGAGGGTTGTATTGGTGAGAATCAATTAGTGAATTGGAAGTGGGGATGTGGTATCTGATGTCAAATGATAGATAAAACAAAACCTCAAACCTTATCAATCGCAAATCAATAATATAAAGGCAAAGGTAGCATTGCTAAGTTGGTAGCTACCACTAGGGTATTGTCATCACTAATTCCAAATTCAATATTTTTCCTATTATGTATGCTTCGGTGTGGTTGCTTGCTGATCCCAACCACGACATTGAAATGTTCGATACTATCCAGAAAGGGGTAGATAGGACTTATGTAGCCGGGAAGCAAGATTCTCTTGTGGTCCTCATGCACATTTTCTAGAGGTATATCATTCCAGGTGGTACCCCATTTTCTGTCAGCGTAAAATTTTAAACTCCAATAAGCGTTGTATGGGCTTAGTTATCCCTAACTATTTGCATATTTGAGATGCATGATATCAACTATTTTCATATTTTATTTATTGATTTTAAGGTAAAACCCGTCCATGTTTACAAGCGACATTGTTGTATGAAATACTTTTGATTTCAAAGATTTTACAATTAAAGAATTCATTTCTCTGTGACCAGAGTTTATCACTCTTGTTTGCCAGACTGATCATGTTGTCATATTATTATAATACTTACGTTAGACCAAGTACATTTATAGGATGATTAGTTTGCGTGGTTCTTCAAGAGAGGGGCTGGAAGCCCGGGACGTACTCTCGTACGTTACTTATTTTTTGTTGTATCTGCTTGACGTATTTATCATCATGCATTCATGAGGATAGACTATTATAACTATCCAGACTAATCTATTGTTAATACTTCGATGTATATATAATTTGATGCATATATAAAAATCTTTCTATTTGGTAAAGATTGTCATTTATATTACGGATTATCGATTCTGTTGTGAGATTTTGTTTGGTACCTACTTTCTTTTTTCTCCAATAATCCATCTTTTTGGCATTCGGAAATTCAATATGTGAATACCATGGGCATATTTATGTCGACTTTTGAGGGTCGAAAGGGTGGACCCTTATAATTTGTAAATTATATTCCATATTTATTAAATATATTTAATAGTTAATAAAACATAATTAATAATTAAATTTAAATAAGTAATAATAAATAATTACTATTAAATAATTAATATTTAATTTTGATATCTATACTAAATTAATTTACAATTTCAGAAACTAACAATTTGATAATCTCTTATTAGGGTTTAATAGTTAATAATTATAATTGATAACTACATTTAATAAATAGGAAAATAATCATAAGGACAAAATTAAGGGCTTTTTTATTCATAAGGACAGCCCATTAAAAATTTAACCAAAAGGACAATACACTAATTATATTTTCCTTCTCTAAATCACATGCTCTGCTTCTTCTTTGTCGCTTCTATCTCACATGATTTTTTTCCTCGTTTAATTTTTCTCCACCGCTGTTTTTATCTTCACGATTTGATCTTCAAACATCTCTTTCATTCGATTATCTTCATAATCGATCGATCTCCTCAATTTATACAATTTGCCCTAATTTTATCGTCTCAAAAACTTCGTCGATTATTGAAGGTGCCGCGGATTTTGATTCGATAGGCAGTAAAGATGATTTCGTGGTTTTGATTTTGTGAATTCATCGTAGAAAATCGATCGAGAGAGACGAACGACAGAGATGAACGATAGAAGTTTCTTTTTTGGATGGTGAATTTAGTAGCAGTTCGTAGGTATCAGTTTTCCATTTTTTAAGGTGTCATTTTTCTTGTAATAACAGTGTTATGCTTCTATATTAATTTATTTTCGTGATATGTCAGTTTTGTACTTGTACTACTGCATTAGTTTTGCAACTCAATCGAAATTATGTCATTTTAATCAATCAAAGTAGGATGTAAACATTTTTTGTATTAGTTTTCCTTTAAAATATCAAAGCAGTTTCTAGGTATCACTTTTATATTTTTTTTAGGTATCAGTTTTATATTTTCTAGTTGAATTTACATCATAGTAGTTTTTAGGTATCATTTTTATATTTTTTAGGTATTAGTTTTATATTTTCTAGTTGAATTTACATCATAGTAGTTTTTAGGTATCATTTTTATATTTGTTTAGGTATCACTTTTATATTTTCTATTTGAATTTACATCATTTTAGGTATCATTTTTATATACTTTTTATGTAACACTTTTATATTTTCTTGTTGAATTTACATCATAGCAGTTTTTAGGTATCATTTTCATATTTTTTAAGGTATCAGCTTTATATTTTCTAGTTGAATTTACATTATTATGTTGGTACAAGTTTTGATTGTGTATGAAATTCTTGCAGATACTGCATGCTATTGGAATTTACTTGAATTCAAGACTGGATTGAGTACAAATAAAAGTAAATGCATGAATGCATTCTTGGAATGGGGAGCATTGTTGTATGTACTTATATTGTGTAGGAAAACAATGTATCCTAGTATATCAGTATTTATAGTTGAAGGTATCATATGATACAAGTGGGTATTATTGTGTATTATTGAGAATAATCTCATTTTTGTGATAATTGAATTGAATTGATTGCTATTATTTTTTAAATCAGTAGGTATTATTGAGAATAAATATTATTTTTGTGAGATTTGAATTGACCAGATGGGTGTTAATTTTTTATCAGTGGGTATCAGTTAGAATTAATGTTGTGTATCGAAAAAAGTCAATTACCAAAGCAAACAACACAAATCTACCTACTTGCCACAGTTCTCATACACAAAGCCATAAAAAATGATACCTAGAAAATTATAAAAATGATACCTAAAAACTGCTTCAATATTTTAATGACAAAAGCAATACAAAAAATGTTTGAATCACAATTTGATTGATTAAAATGAAATAAATTCAATTGAATTACAAAGCTAGTGCGACAGTACAACAACAAAATTAATACAGCAACAAAAGGTAACTAAAAAAAACATAGCACAGTGAATACAGTAAAAATGATATCCAAAAAAAATATATAAATGATACCTAAAATTTGCTGTAATGTTTTAAATAAAAAGTAACACAAAAATTACTTACATCACAATTTGGTTGATTATAACGAAATAAGTTCGACTGTAATACATAGATAATGCAACAATACAACTACAAAATAAATACAACATTAAAAACATAACAAATGAATATACAACAGTGTTAAATAAACAAAAATGATACCTAAAAAATAAAAAACTGATACCCACGCACTGAAAAGATGAACATTAAAATTGCAGAACAAAAAAAAAAAAAAACTCACAAATCACCTTGCGAAATAACCCTAAAACTAATCGGCAGAAATCATCATTAAATTATAATGATTATAGCGTAAAATAAAAATCCAATCGAGGTTGATTTTTGAGATCGATTTCATGCCCTAAATTTTGCTATTTCGATTGATGTTTTTGGTTTGATTATACAACATGCTGCGGATTTTGATTTCATTCAATTTCCATTTGAGATGATTTCGTTAATTTTGATTTGCTGACGTCGTGGTACGAAATCGGAGAAGAGAGAAAGGAGCAACGGTTCGGAGAAAAGAGAAAGGAGCGACGGAAATTTCTAGGCTTATGTCCTTCTGAGTAAAATTTTAGGCGCATGTCCAAATGAATAAAATTTTAATACTGTTTGTCCTTCTAAATTAATTACCCTTTAATAAAATACAACAATCTTTAATCTTTTAACATTGATTTTAAAATGTTCCTAAAGTTCACTAACCTTATAAACATTCAAAATGATAAAAAAATTCAACATTTTAAAAAAAAAAAGGAAAATAGTATAAATATTATGTTTCAAATTATTATTCAAACTGAAGCCTGTTTTCACAAAGAAGGACACATCTCTTTACATACTGCTGGAAGAATAAAAGGAATACATGCTTCTTTTTTCCATATTTCTACACCTAGAATTGATCGCCTTACTATAAATGGCCTAATTATCATTAGCTGCGTTTGCAATGAACAATAACGGAGCATTAGAAAGTGATATTTGAGTGGATCATTTAGGCTTGGAAGGCGGTGAATAGGGACAAGCATTTGCAGCTATGAACGAGGAATTAGAACAGGGCATATAACTACCATATTTTAATCTGTGATTTTTAATTTTATTATTTTATAGTTATTGTGCTATTTGTTTTTGATTGCATAATATGCATTTAATAGCACGAAGTAAATTGTAAAATTGCAATAATATAAAAAAAATATTTTTTATTTCAAATAAATAAATAATAAGATTTTAAATTGTTCAGATTCAGTTCAAACCAACTTCATATTGAATGTTTTTCATTGTATTATCTGAAATGATTGCTAATACGAAAGAGGATCTGGGGGTGGCAACCCTAATAGGTGGGGTGCAAAGGCAACACCAGGTGGTCGACTTAAAAATATTGAAACAAAAAAAATGGAAATAACAGTTTGAATTTGAACTTTAAAAATTAAAATTTCAACTAAACTATAAATTCATGGAATATACATAATTTCGATGCCAAAATTTATTAAAAAAAAATGTAAATTCGAAAAATATAAATGTTAATTTGCAAATTATTATTTGCTTATGTATTTAAATACTTTCTTTTGTAGCACTCTCACATATAATTTTCCATTATTTATAAACTATGCTTCATTCCCAAATTCTACTGTCTTTTCCTGACTCCTGATCCAAATATTGTTCTATTTAGTAATATTTCCAAATGAAATGAAAGCGACGGAAATTCCCAAATCGACCCCAATTGGATTGTTCAGCACAAAATGGTCACCTGTATTGTTCTACTCAAAAATAAAAATCGAATATTGCACAGCCTCGCCTTCATAACCTATTGATTTGACAAACCTTAAAGCTACCATCGATTAACTCTTTGCGAGTCAAAAGATGCTAGGTTAGTCAAAATCGAATATTTCTATTTGGCAAAGGTTGTCATTTATATTACGGATTAATCATTGTGTCATGCGATTTTATTTTGTACCTTCTTTTTTTCCTCTAATAATTAATCCATCTTTTGGGCATTCGAAAATTCCACGTGTGAATACCATGGACATATTAATGTCGACTTTTAAGGATTGAAAAAGTGGACCCTTACAATTAGTAAATTATATTAAATATTAATTAAATATATTTAATAACTAATAAAACACAATTAAAAATTAAAACCAAATAAGTAAAACTGAATAATTACTATTAAATAATTAATAATTAATTTCGATATCGATATTAAATTAATTTACATTTTCAATAACTAATATTCAGCTAATCTTTTATTTAGAATTTAATAGCTAATATTACAATCGATAACTATGTTTAATACTTAATAAAATTCAAACAATCTTTAATCTTCTGACATTGATTTTAAAATGCTCATAAAGTTCACTTGAAATAAATTCAAAGCCTTGTAAATATTCAAAATGTCAAAAACTTAACATTTTAACAAAAATAAAAATTTGGGAAAATATTATGTTTCAAATTATTATTTAAATTGAAGCCCGTTCAACTCTATAAACAGTTTTCTAAACATCGTTTATAAACCTTTTTAAATGAAAAGGAAACATGTCTTTACACACTGCTGAAACAATAAGAGGAATTCATGCTTTTTCATATCTCTACTCCTAGAATTGACCGTCTTACTACATATGCTCAAATTATCCATGGGGGAGTTTGTGATGAATAATAATAGAGCATTCGAAGTGATATTTGAGCGGAGAATTTAAGCATGGATGGCGGGTGAATGGGGGCAAGCATTTGCAGCTATGAGCTAGGTATTTGAACAGGCCATTTAACTAGCGTATCTTAATATGTGACTTTTAATTTAACTGTTTTATAATTATTCTGCTATTTGTTTCTGATTTTGTAACACATATTTAATAGCACGAAGTAAATTGCAAAATTGCATTAATAAAAACTAACATATTTTATATTTCAGATAAATAAATTATAAAAATGTAGTAGTCTAGTATAATAGCTAGCTCTTGCACTATAATCTAGGATAAAGTTAGTGGATGACCCACTTTAAATGTCATATACAGTGAATGGTCCACCTTAAAACCGAATATAGTTGAATGTCAACTAACAATCACCCGGACTATACTATATTTATTATTAGTTGCAATAAAAGGCATTTGCGATCACCTTAAAACCCGGTTGACTTTGACAAAAATAAATTTTAAAATTTTAAATTGCTCTGATTCGGCTCAAACCAACTTCATGTTGAATGTTTTTCATGGAATTATTTGACTTGATTGTTGATACGAAAGAGGGATCAGGGGTGGTGACCCCAATAGGTGGGGTGTAAGGGCAATGCCCCTACTAAGGGTTGTTGACTTAAAATATTCAAACAACAAAATAGAAATAATGGATTGAATTTGAACTATAAAATAAAATTTAATTAAATTATAAATTCACGTAATATTCATGGTTTCGACTTTGAAATTGCTAAAAAATGTAAATTTGAAAGATATAAATGTTAATTTACAAATTTCTTTTGCATATGTATTTAAATAGTTTCTTTTTGTAACTATCTCGCTATAATTTTCCATTATTTAGAAGCAACGTTTCTTGCAAAATTCTGCTGCCTTTTTTTACCCCTGGTCCAATTTTCGTTCTCACTTTTGTTTTTGCTCTCAAATATTGTTCACCGCTAAAACAATTTACAATCCGCCCTAAAATAAGTTACCATTTCTTCTCACCGGTAATATTTCCAAATCCAAATGAAACGAAATCAACGAAAATTCCCACATCGACCCCAGTTGGAAAATTACCAAATCTAAAAAAAAAACAGTTCAGCACAAAATGGTCGACTGAATGGTTATATTCAAAAATTGGAATAAAATATTACACAGCCTTGCCTCCATAACCTATAGATTCGACTAACCGTAAATCAACCAGTGATTGATTCTTCGTGAGCCAAAAGTGCTAGGTAAGTTAGCAAGGATGATAGAAAATCATGGACGTCCTTTTTCTCTTATGATCAGATATTACTTATCATGGATCGTTGACGATGTGAGCCGCACAAGTTTGATGGATGTGGTGCATGCGATTGATTTCAAGAATCTAACTGTTAATTCAAGGATATATTAATCTAATTTTTTTTCCTGAGATGGTTTGTCATGTTTAAATTTTTCTCTTTTATCTTATGAACATGTCTAAGATTTTGTTTATCTGGTGTTAATTTCAGTAGTTGTAACGTTTTCAGCTTCCATTGTAATATTTTTAGCATCTTATGAACCTGTCAGCTTCGGGTTTTATTTTTCTAATTGAAAGTTGTAGTGATTGTTAACACCTTACAATAAACTGTTGTTATTAATAAAACTTCTAGTCAATTTTAATATGCTATTTTTCCTTCCATTTTAAAATATGCTTAATAGTTGCGAACAAACTATGCGAACACATAGTTCACTTTAGCCAATGTTTGTTTTCTTAGTATATAAATCCTTTTTATTCGACAAACTTAGCGGCATGGACGTGACATTATATAATGAGTCAGTGTTACAACATCGTAGATTCCACTGAGATTTGGTGACTAAACTAACATGGTCGAATATCCCTTATCTTATGCACACCAAGCTTTCTAATATGAAAGCTTACCTACATTATTTTATAGTTGTTTCATGGCTATTATAATTATGTAGACTTCAAAATGTACTTACTTCATTTTGGGATTAAGATTTGAGGAGAAAGCTCGTATCTTTTGCAAGCTTATGAGCTTCCAACTCTCAACAGTTTAATCTCTTTAAATCATGTGCATAGTTGTTTGGTGTGTACTTTGCACTAAGTAAGTAAAGAAAAAAATCATTAAACCATGCTGATGTGTATTGAATCATGCTAAAATATTTGTATTAAACCATGTCGTTGTGTATTTAACCATATCATCATGCTAAATATATCAAATGTACGTTTCAAAACGTTATCAACCTTTAACTTTTTTCTAAAACTACTGTAAAACTTGTTGTGATGTTAAATCCTAAACCATAAATAACGTGTGCATTTCACTTTACTTGTCCCGGTGCATGTATTTGAGATGGAACACTTTCTACTGCCTCTTCTTGCACAACTTTAAGCTTTTGTGAATCTTCATCTATTGACATTACCAAAGCACTATAGTGGAGAGTTTCAAAAATAAAATTATTAAACCTTTTCCTAATGTTTACATATTCTGCATGTTTCAGCAAAAATTCTAAAAGTGTTTGTAGCCAAAGCACTAAAGATAATTTTTACTGCTAATTTAAAAGTGCTTAATGTGAATTAAATATTGATTTTCAACATTTTATAGAGCTTTAGATCGATTCTTAGCTTTCACAAGCTATAGATCTTCAGACCCACAAATTTATGTATCAATTTGAGTCTTTTCAGAGGATCATGTTTAAGCCCTTTCATTTCTCAAGTTTAGTGAAGATTCGAAGAGATCTTGTGTTTTAACTCTGTCATTTTTATTCACTAATCGTATGATGTAAATGAGGACATGCCGATGGGTGCATGACCTCAATATATAATATATTTACTAAAATATACACATCTTATTTGTCTTTTGAATATCTCATGTTGTTGATTTCTTTTGTGCGTGATACCATATCTTTTGAACTCATTTACAATCTATCAAACAATAGTGTTTTTTACAGCAAGAGGATGAAGAGATAACAATTGTAACACCCCGTATTTTCTATGAACATAAAGTAACAAAACAAAGTATACTTAGTTTTTAGAAGAAGAATTAAGGGAAACGGGTTGCGCCATTGCGTTCGGCTCGGAATTCTTCTTGAGATAGAGTCCGAGTTTGCGTAAATCAGACTTCATACGAAGGAGTTATGGCACTTAGAAGTTTCAGGAATTTGAAATAAAAACCAGCCCGAATTCAAAATTTAAAAAGTTCGAAAGTCAAAACTTACACCCGGGCTGGGCGGGAAATTTCCCATCCAGGACCCAGGTCAGTCAGGGGGTCGACCTGGGGGTTGACCTCCCCCCTATTTCCAGATCCGTGGACAGGTTCGTTTTTCTGCATTTGGATGCCCGTTCTGACCAGATTCGTTGATCCCTATGCTATATAAACACCCATAAGGCTATAGTTTTCTCTACACAACTTCATTACGCCTATACTCTGTCCTAATTCATATTAAAATAAATCAATGGCGTCTCTACTCTGCTGAAACCTAAGCTAGAACTAGTGCTTCTTCTTCCTCCAATCTTAATAGGATTAAAAGAGAAAAACTACAACCCCTTTTTCTTTTAGAATCTAACCAAGGTGAGTATAGTTATTTTCAGATATGAAATTTAATTATGATCTTGACATGGTTATAAATCTGAATCTGAGATTATGCATATACTTGTTTATCATATTTGTTCTTCTGTGTAGATCTATCTTAATAATATTATAGTAACTATCATGTTTCTCTTCCTTCCTTCTGTTCTATAGCCAGGCTACCACGAGCCTGAGCCAAATCTCATAAGAGATTTACGTACGAACGCTAAATTTGGGAAAAATAGTGAATGATGCATAACTAGACATGGCTGGTTTGTGACTAATTTGAGAAAAGAACATAAGTTGTATTTTAAGGTCTAGACCTGGGCATACTATATATGATAGTCTGTGATTTGGAAGAAGGAGAATTATTTTGTATATGACTTGGGTCCAAAGATCTATATTATAATAGGATAACTATTAAATGTGAATACGCCTAAACGAGGATTTTGGATATTTTGCATACGCTGAAATCAAAGGCTATAATTTGGCATAATTTGTATTTTATATCATGATTTGGGGTTTTTAGAGAATATTCTGTACTATGTAAATTTAACTAAAATTTGGGGGCATATCTTATATTGTGAATTATGACCATAATTTGGGCATGTAAAATTAGACTTAATTTTATGATTAGGCGAGGAATGTCAATGGAATTTTAAGGGATGATTAAATCTGTTAAATTGCCTAATCTGCTAAATCAGTTCAAACTGAATACGGTAATTTGGGATATGAAAATCGGTAGGCTCGATCTAAAATTGAACAAAACAAGCCAATAGAACTTTGAATAATCTGTTGTAACTTGTAAAGAGGTTCAATTTGTTGAATTGGCATAATTAGTCTGATATTGGCATAATCTGTGAATGAATACTTTAGCTAAAAATAAGAATGCTGAGACACGAGGTTAGACTCTGTTTGCGTTAGAAGCCTGCCCGGACCCAACCGGCTTAACCTGCAACCGCAAACTGTCAGTCTAATGTGAGGGGTCGTAGGCATAGCTAAAAGATGCTTAGACACGAGGTTAGCTCTGGCTTGTGGCAGAAGTCTGCCCGAAACCGCCCCTCACATCCAGCGGCCACAAGTTACCGACCTAATGTGAGAGGTCTATGCATTAGTAATTAATTAATGCAAATCTAGGATAAATATGATGCCTAAAACAAATCAACTGGGCAGATGAATCTAATAAACCCGTTTCGTAAATGTGTAGGCCCAATGCAAGGTTAGGTGAAACAATCTGTAAGTCTGTTAATATGTATATCTGATCTGTTAGTCTGAAAACTTGTTAACCTGGATGTCTGATCGGAGAACTAGTTAATCTGAACTTTGTACATCTGAAATCTGTAAGCAAGTTAATCTGAAATCTGTTAGTCTGGGGACACAAGGTTAGGAGGGGAAATTACTTATGTCATCTGTTGTGTGGGACCCATATTAATCAGTAACCCTTTTCTGGTATCAAAACTATGACCCAACACTAGGAGGGGTCCGGGGCACGCTCACTAAACTAATTGTAAGAGGTTCACTCTGATAATGGCGAGGGGTGTCGATGGCGCATTCCAACCGGGTCATGTGCGTTCATGGATCCGGTCTGCTCTGAGGATGTAAGACACCGTGACATCTGTAAATAGGTCTGTGTCTATAGGTTGCCACTTTAGGGAATGATACACCCTTCTGTGGGGCCGGCACATGGTATTTATGTATTAGGGAGCCGATCTCTTGGGGTAGAATTTAGGGTACCCCTATTTCCGTTTGTTTCTGTTTCTGTACCTTCTGTTTCTGTTGGGGTGGTAAAGGCCCATTATTAGCATTTTGTTTCTGTACCTTCTGTCTCTGTTGGGGTAGTAAAGGCCCATTAATTGGGGTGGTAAAGGCCCATTATTAGTATTTTGTTTCTGTACCTTCTGTCTCTATTGGGGTGGTAAAGGCCCATTTACTAACATTCTGTTTTTGTAGAGATTATTCTGTGTCAGTTTCTGTTTCAGTTTAGACATTAGGGTAACACCTAATTCTGTTATACTAAGTATTAGTGCATAGAAGTAAGATATAGGTAAGAAGCATATCTTGTTCTATATCATTCTGTTCCTTCTGTTTAACTTAAGCATACCTGCTACTCCAGTTGCTGTAATCTCTCATTAGTTTTATTAACATGTCATGATACTACTATCTGTTTATATGCTGGAAGTTACTGGACTAGCAGACTTTATGTATGACCTCGTTTGTTTTCGCCTCCTTTTCTTTCCGTTTCCCCCTCCCCCTGGTGCTCAGGGTGGAAACTTAGGAGCTTGATTCAGATTCTCTCTGCTTGAAGTGCTTGAAGTATTTCTTGGCTTTGACTCTACCTTCTTGTGGCAGTTTTTGTTGGGGATTATGGTTTTAAAATTATGCATTCTGAAGGATTTTGGTATAAGACTGATACTTGTGTACTTGGATTTTGGTATTTTGATTTTGAAGGATGTAACCAAACTTATTTCTTTTTCTGCTGTAATAAAGTTATAAAATTTTCAAGTACTACTTTAAGTATCTGTCTTGTAATATTCTGTTCTGTTTACTTATAAAGCTTCATGGAAGTTAATGCATTCCCTTTGTTAATGATACCAACGGACATGGGGTGTTACACTTGGTATCAGAGCTGAAGGTTGCCAGATTTGATAAAAAGTTTTTGAAGACTATTTTCAAAAAGGTTTTGAAAAGGAAGTATTTACAAAAGTAAAGTTTATTTCAAAAAACATAATCCCCAAAAGCCATATATCTGTCTTTCGATTCTCCATTTTGAATCTCTTCCCTTTTCTTTTCAGCATGTCTGGGGTACCGGAGATACCCGAGGGCATACCGATAGCAACCTGGTTCAGAAGGTATCTGGAGGCTAGGGCCACCGCCGCAGTCCCAGCAGACGTTCCTCCTCCGCTGGCTGCAGCCGCTTCTCCTCCTCCCCCTCCCTGCGTTGATACTTTTTCGAAGATATGCAAATACTTTCGGGCAATGGGCGGGAAACCTTTTCATGGGTCAGAGACATTTGTTGAAGCTCGAAATTGGATTAAGAAGTTGGAAGATTTGTTTGGTATCTCCGAGATAGAAGATGGAAGGAAGGTCCAATTAGCTGCTTGGTTAATGAAGGACGAAGCCTCATTTTGGTGGGAGGTCACGAATGGAGAGCGTCCAGTGGAGACATGGATGGACTTCAGGCATAGGTTCAAGATGAAATTTCTCTCACGAGCTGAAGAGAATTTATACATGGAGAGGTTCTTGGCGTTGAAGCAGAGGAATTTATAAGTAAAGGAGTACATTAACAAGTTTAATCAGTTGACGAGATTTGGCTTAGACTTGGTGAACACACCTGAAAGAAGGCCCTGAGATTCGTTAAAGGTTTGAATGAGCCGCTACACGAGTTGGCTATGACCAACATTCCTATGGGGGCTACCTTCGAGAAATTGGTTGACATGGCATTGATGCATGAAGAGGAAGCCAAAAGTGAGAAAAAAGAGGAAAAGCTTGAAGGACCACGGAACAAGAAAGCGTGGCCCAAAAAGGAAACACAAAAGAAGGATGAAAAGTCTGAAGATAATAAGGAGAAAAAGTGCTTTACTTGTGGAAGCTTGACTCATTTGAACAAGGATTGCAGAAAGAGGAAGGGCACTTGCTTCAACTGGGGTGAGATGGGACACTTCACTAGGGACTGCCCGAAGAAACGAGGGCAAGGGCAGAGGACAGGACCTACTTCTGAAGGGAAGGTGAATGCTCACGTGCCTGGTGTATAGGATAGGGATAGGAAGATTTCTGTAGAAGGTTTAATTTCATTTTTTTATTTATTGAGTTAAAACTATTTTTGATTCTGGCATTTTGATTCTGTAATTGAGACTCTGCACTTTAATACTAGTCTTGTTTCTGGTCCCGTTATAGTCTCAAACCCATAAGGGTTATAACTCATCTATTTGTGATAAGCTGGGGGTATCTGTGTTGGGCATTAAGTTGACTATGACGCATACATTCTGTGTTTTGATAATCTGATCTGTACCAGTAGCCTGTAAGTATCGTAATATTTCTGAAAAGGATAGGGTTTTTTACCTGAAGCATGAAGTAGATTTCCAGTTTTGACATTGTTTAAGGGAAGTAATTCTCTGAGTGTCAATCTAATGTTGATTTCGGTCTTTGGGGTTGATACTGAGAGATTTGTTCTCTTAACCGATATCTAATGGGAACATAACTTTTATTTTAATTGTACTTGCTTCTATCACTCGGTTGTATCCTACCGATCGAGTCTTCGACCTTTAGGTAGAATCTAATGGGTGTAAACATGTGTTTGAGACATTTTATGTTTGATGGTTGCAAGTGGATGAAAGTGGTTGCTCATGGATGCATATACACACACAACGCACTAGATCGGCTCAAAAACACTCTCATACTGCATATGGATGTGTGCGCATTTTTCAATTTTTGTGAATGCAAAATGATTGACTCATCACATGGATGTTGCATATGGATGAATGGTTATGCACTCATATAGAAATGATGTGTATCAAATAGGATTTCTTGCATACATAATTGGACTCATGGCAATAACATAATTCGCATTGAGGAGGTCAACTGAATCAGTAGACCGCTTGATCTTTTCATTAGATAAGAGACATATACACACATTTTTGCATATGTTCATACAACATTTGAAGTTTTCTAAGGACAATGGATGCTTGTGGATAATGGTTGAGTAGATGCGTGATTGGATGGCAGGACACATTCTTCTTAACTTGAAGACTTCGGGGACAAAATCCTTTAAGGAGGGGAGAATGTAACACCCCGTATTTTCTATGAACATAAAGTAACAAAACAAATTATAATTAATTTTTAGAAGAAGAATTAAGGGAAACGGGTTGCGCCATTGCGTTCGGCTCGGAATTCTACTTGAGATAGAGTCCGAGTTTGCGTAAATCGGACTTCGTATGAAGAAGTTATGGCACTTAGAAGTTTTAGGAATTTGAAATAAAAACCAGCCCGAAATCAAAATTTAAAAAGTTCTAAATTCAAAACACACACCCGGGCTGGGAGGGAAATTTCCCGTCCAGGACCCAGGTCGACCAAGGGGTCGACCTGGGGGTCGACCTGGGTAATATAGGTCAACCAGAGGGTCGATCTTCCCCCTATTTCCAGATCCGTGGACAGGTTCGTTTTTAAGCATTTGGACGCCCGTTCTGACCAGATTTGTTGATCCCTATGCTATATAAACACCTCTAAGGCTACAGTTTTCTCTACACAACTGTATTACGCTTACACTCTGCCCTAATTCATATTAAAATAAATCAATGGCGTCTCTACTCTGCTGAAACCTTAGCTAGAACTAGTGCTTCTTCTTCCTCCAATCTGAATAGGATTAAAAGAGAACAACTACAAACCCTTTTTCTTTTAGAATCCAACCAAAGTGAGTACAATTATTTTCATATATGAAATTTAATTATGATCTTGACATGGTTATAAATCTGAATCTGAGATTATGCATATTCTTGTTTATCAGATCTGTTCTTCTGTGTAGATCTATCTTATTAATATTATAGTAACTATTCTATATCTCTTCCTTCCTTTTGTTCTATAGCAAGGCTACCACGAGCCTGAGCCAAATCTCATAAGAGATTGATGCACGAACGCTAAATTTGGGAAAAATAGTGAATGATGCATAACTAGACATGACTGATTTGTGACTAATTTGAGAAAAGAACAATGTTGTAATTTAATATCTAGATCTGGGCATACTATATACGATAGTCTGTGATTTGGAAGAAGGAGAATTATTGTGTATATGACTTGGGCGCAAAGATCTATATTATAATAGGATAACTATTAAATGTGAATACGCCTAAATGGGGATTTTGGATATTTGGCATACGCTGAAATCAAAGGCTATAATTTGGCATAATTCTTATTTTATATCATGATTTGGGGTTTTTAGAGAATATTCTGTACAGTGTAAATTTAACTAAAATTGGGGGCATATCTTATATTGTGAATTATGACCATAATTTGGGCATGTAAAATTAGACTTAATTTTATGATTAGGCGAGGAATGTCAATGGAATTTTAAGGGATGATTAAATCTGTTAAATTGCCTAATCTGCTAAATCTGTTCAAACTGAATACGGTAATTTGGGATACGAAAATCTGTAGGCTCGATCTAAAATTGAGCAAAACAAGTTAATAAAACTTTGAATAACCTGTTGTAACTTGTAAAGAGGTTCAATTTGTTGAATTGGCATAATTAGTCTGATATTGGCATAATCTGTGAATGAATACTTTAGCTAAAAATAAGAATGCTGAGACACGAGGTTAGACTCTATTTGCGGTAGAAGCCTGCCTGGACCCAACCGGCTTAACCAGCAACCGCAAACTGTCAGTCTAATGTGAGAGGTCGTGGGCATAGCTAAAAGATGCTTAGACACGAGGTTAGGTCTGGCTTGTGGTAGAAGTCTGCCCGGAACCGCCCGACACGTCTAGCGGCCACAAGCTACCGACTGAATGTGAGAGGTCTGTGCATAAGTAATTAATTAATGCAAATCTAGGATAAATATGATGCCTAAAACGTGTTGGGTGGATAAGGTTAAATCAACTGGGCAGATGAATCTAATAAACCCGTTTCGTAAATGTGTAGGCCCAATACAAGGTTAGGTGAAACAATCTGTAAGTCTGTTAATCTGTGTATCTGATCCGTTAATCTGAAAACTTGTCAACTGGATGTCTGATCAGAGAACTAGTTAATCTAAAATCTGTTAGTCTGGGGACACAAGGTTAGGAAGGGAAATTACTTGTGTCATCTGTTGTGTGGAACCCATATTAGTCAGTAACCATTTTTTGGTATTAAAACTATGACCCAACACTAGGAGGGATCCGGGGCACTCTCACTGAACTAATTGTAAGAGGTTCACTCTGATAATGGCGAGGGGTGTCGATGGCGCATTCCAACCTGGTCATATGCGTGCATGGATCCAATATGCTCTGAGGATGTAAGACACCGAGACATCTATAAATAGGTCTGTGTCTATAGGTTGCCACTTTAGGGAATGATACACCCTTCTGTGGGACCGACACAGGGTATTTATGTATTAGGGAGCCGATCGCTTGTGGTAGAATTTAGGGTACACCTAGTTCCGTTTGTTTCTGTTTCTGTACCTTCTGCTTCTGTTGGGGTGGTAAAGGCCCATTATCAGCATTCTATTTCTGTACCTTCTGTCTCTATTGGGGTAGTAAAGGCCCATTAGTTGGGGGTGGTAAAGGCCCATTATTAGTATTCTGTTTCTGTACCTTCTGTCTCTGTTGAGGTGGTAAAGGCCCATTTACTAACATTCTGATTCTGTAGAGATTATTATGTTTTCGTTTCTGTTTCAGTTTAGACATTAGGGTAACACCTAATCCTGTTATACTAAGTATTAGTGCAGAGAAGTAAGATATAGGTAAGAAGCATATCTTGGTCTATACCATTTTGTTCCTTCTTTTTAACTTAAGCATACCTGCTACTCCTGTTGCTGTAATCTCTCATCAGTTTTATTTACATGTCATGATACCACTATCTGTTTATATGCTGGAAGTGACTGGACTCGCCAGACTTTATGTCTGACCTCGTTTGTTTTCACCTCTTTTTCTTTCCATTCCCCCTCCCCCCCACAGGTGCTCAGGGTGGAAACATAAGAGCTTGATTCAGATTCTCTCTGCTTGAAGTGCTTGAAGTGTTGCTTGGTTTTGACTCTACCGTCTTGTGGCTTATGGTTTTAAAATTATGCATTCTGAAGGATTTTGGTATAAGACTGATACTTGTGTACTTGGGTTTTGGTATTGTGATTTTGAAGGATGTAACCAAACTTATTTTTGTTTCTACTGTTATAAAGTTATAAAATTTTCAAGTACTACTTTATGTATTTGTCTTGTAATATTCTGTTCTGTTTACTTATAATGCTTCATGGAAGTTAATGCATTCCCTTTGTGGATGACATTAACGGACATGGGGTGTTACAACAATGGCCAAGCACAATGTAGTTCAAGAGTGTGACTATTGGTCCTAGTAATCAATCATTTGTTTTCTAGTATATGTTATGTGTAAAGACAATGAAATGTTTTACAGTGTTATTGTCTTCCATACGTTGATCATATTTTATGTTGAACTACTATTCACGATGATTGAGATGACTCCTTAATTTTACCTCAACTTTTACATAGTATTTTTCCTTTGGGTCATCCTTTCTATCAAAACGTTCATCCCCTTTAAACCTTTTCTAAGATCCTTAGATTATTTTAATCTGTTTTATAACTTGTATATGTGAAGATATATAAGCCCTTTTTTGCATCTAATAAGAGTTAAGTTGAAAAGCAAAATAAAATTGGTTATTTAAATTTCAACCAATCACAACACAATAAAACTGAGCATATGTGTAAAATTTTACAAATATATTTACTCATGTAATTTTTCCATGTGTTTGTCTTATTTTTAAGCTACCTTATATGTCTGATTTGATAACGTTAAAAAAAATCAACACCTTAGTTATATTATAAATCTGTTGCAAAAGTGTTACAATACTTTCTTTTACATAAAAATAAATCTGTCTACTTTTCCTTCTTATTTTGGCTTCCATATCATACTTAAATTACCAAAAATTTAAGTATATTTAGTGGAAAAACACTTACATTTTAATATAGATATACTAACCTGAAATCTTTTTTTAAAATAGTCTTATATATGAATTTATTTCTAGGCATAAGATTGCCCCTTTGTAAAACTCATTTTCCTTATAAAGTATGTTTGTTCATATGTTATAAAACACTGGTAAATTATGTACCTATAATCAACATTTTGTGTTGCCACTTTCATCAAAATATAGATCACATGTTGTTGAATCATTTCTCCTTTTCAAATCATAAACTGCAGCCATACCCATTCATATAAATCACGGCACTTCCTGGTGCATGTGCCTCAAATGTCAACATATACTATAGAAAAAAAGTATAGCTGGCATTTGAGCGCATTTGCTTGTCTCCTCATGTCATGCTTATATAGCATACACACAAGTTCAAACATAAGTACATTCTAGACTTGATTCATTCTTAAAATTGTAAGCTTTGCTATATAATTATAGGTATTCTCTTATCTAGTCAGCATAACCTATTAAATTAAATAGGTTCTCAGGAATATATAAAAAATACTAGCCACTTTTAAAAGCATTCCTTGATTTCTAATTCATTTTAAATTTATGTAGAAAATATTTCTTCACTTACATATTTATCGCATTAAATCATAACAACAAATAACTAGTCTTAACATAGTACATACCAATCAATACATCAACCCTTCTTCATTAACTAATTATTTCAGCGTTAATTAACTACTTAAGTTAACTGCACAAGCACAATTCCTTCCTTCTAAGCTATATTCCGTAACGATTCTTGCTTAGCCTCTTCACTGCCTGCATATGCCCTTGAAACTACCTTAAAATAAATTGAGACACCCCAGAGTGCACAAACATGGATAGGGTCAGACATTCTTGCCTGGTATGAATAATTTACTTAGAGCATGGCATCAACCTACATAATTAAATAACATGTTCTTTACTTAAGTATAAAGGTACTGAAAGTATACTTATGCATGAATATATATCATTTTATTGGAATTATGTTTGAATATATTAAACATTCTAGCATTCATACACACAAACCTATGTAACAATGTATATGAATGCTTCAACATATCATAATGAATAAATAACCATCGTGAATCAGAACATACTAAACCCATTCGTAAGATCACCCTTCCAATCTACATCACTGCCTTTCTTCCGACAATATATCCTTTAACCTGTAGGGCTAAGTCCATATGGATATGTTATTATCTTTATCATATCATTTGCTACAACTTGACTCTTATGTGCACATTGATTGGGTTATGCCATTCCCCAAATCACTCGATTCCCTGGGGTAAAAAAAGCCATTTGCAAGCCTGCATAATATCAGCAATTCTCAGCTGCTCAACGTGTCCTCTTTTCAACCTTTGTCCTTAGTGATGTACTAAGTGTTTACTTATCTTTCCTCATTATTTTGGTTACTCCATTTCCTGGGTACTTAATTTTTCTCAAAACAGCGCAGAACCGACATGAAACATAACCATGTAACATATCATTTATAAGAAATCAACTAATCATATATATATATATATATATATCCACACACACACAACAAACATTAATGATCTATATAGACTCTTAATGCTAATTTTAATATGTCCATGGGTATTTTGAGGGAGAGGCACGCCCTGAAGCCTTTATTTCCATTTATTTGTTCTTTACTTAAACCATATATTATTATCTATGGCTCAACTAAATCACAACATTAATTTTTAAGAAGGTTTAATGAAGCGAATAGGAGAAAAGCACATGAATTTAATCATTGCACCACTGCCTTCTTCTTATATAAATACAAAACATAAGCAATGTGCTCTACACTACTGCCTGTACTTATCCCTTTATTGACCATATCTCAAATAGAAATAATGCAACGCAATTTTAATATTCAATCCAAACAAAGGTTATTTATACATGGATTTTAAATCAGGTTCTCCATTATGTAACTTCCAAATATTTGTAAGCATGTTCTAGGGATCTTAACATAGCAATATCACACATATATTTGCAAACATCATCACACATATATTATATTAAACATCACTGTTAAATAAAATCATTCCTTATAGAAATTTAAGGTTGCTTTTTTATAGGACTTAATGCCATAGGATAAGTGAAATTACACACCAAATGCTTTCCTTCCTAGTACTTTTAATCTAGCTTTGTTCTTCTTGAAGTTGCTGCTATTTCCTTATTTTATTTTTTGAGAATACTAGCTTGGTTAAAACCTATAGGATACTTATGTATACAATCATTAGCTAGGGTTTCCTGGTTTAAACAATGTCCATTATACCCTATGCTACAATTATTTTAAAGAACTAATTTAACACCCATTTTCCTATCCTATTCCTTTCTGAATTCGGGAGAAAGTTGGTCTAAGATGGATACACTGGGTATTTCTTTCATTCTGCGAAAGGTTGCTTTTTAAATTCCTCTTTTATCCCCTGGGTCGTGCAACTTCCATTTTCCAAAGCTATTCATGTTTTAGAAATAAGGTGCACATGTAATGTAACCTATTATATCAACATAATCCTCTTTGAACACTAGTTTTGACTTATGTGTATATATATATATTCCTATTTATTTTTTGTTGGTTTTTTTATTTCTAGAGCATACTAATTACTCTAACAAATTTCCTTCCCCGTTAGTTACACAAATATGTTTTTATCCCTTATTATTTTCTTGCTTAAACCTGAGTTTTAAGTTAATAATATTCTCACATATTTATTTCTAAGATTTCCAATTATCATCTGGATATGCACAGTAAACAGTTTGCACATGCACACTCAATAACATAATTTTTACCATACACAATAATTCTTATTTACTTTAACAATCATGTCTAAGTGTAAGTGAATTTAGGGTTATTACATGTACCCCTCCTAGGAATTGTCTCCCATAATAGAGCCATACTTAGTTCAAGTATTAATCAAAACAAACCAGTATCACAACCGATTCATGTCTTTTTCCCAAGTTGACTCCCTGGCTTGTATACATGCATATTTTATATATAGAAAACATACATAATCATGCATATTCATGTAAACAACGAACAAACTTTTGCAAACAACATAAACATCCATACCTTTTTGCAAACATATTATCAAACAGTAAGAAATCTTTTCTTTGCAAACAATTTCGGATAATTAATTTTCATTTTACCCTCAACTTCCTGAGTGCAGTCTTTTGGTTCCAAGCTCCTTTGCACCTTCACCAATTTAATCACTTTTTCCTCAACTTTTTCTCCTCTCTGGCAACAGTGCCAACTGGTTCCTTCTCATACACTAGGACTGGATTAATTGTTAGTTTGGTTGGTGACTCCAATATAGCTTATTTGTCATGAACCTACCTCCTTAATTGAGACATGTTGAATACATCATGTATTCTCTTCATTTCTTCAGGGAAACCCAGCTTGTATGCTAAAGTTCCAACCTTTTAAACAATTTTATAAAGACATACATACCTGGGCATTAATTTCCCTACTTCCCAAATCTCAAGATCTTTCTCATGGTAGGCACTTTCACAAAAACATAGTCACCTTCCTCATATTGCACTGGCTTCCACTTCTTATCTTCATATTGCATTTGTATATCCTGGGCTACTGCTATTCTTTTTCTTATAATTGCCAGATATGTCTTTTATATGGTCAAGGACTAGCAATACCCAATCCTCAGTCTCAACCCATCATGCAGGAGACAAACAAGACTTTCCATACAGAGCTTCAAAGGGTACTAAACTTATGCTACTTCGGTAACTATTGTTGTAAGCAAATTTGGCCAAATACACATGGTCCTCCGTACTTCCAACAGAATCAGTATACAAGCTCTAAGCAAGTCTTCCAGCATCTTGTTTATAATATTTGTTTTCCCATCTGGGGAAGGTATGTTGTTCTCATGCATAGTTCTGTCCCCGTAACTTCCTGAAATCCAGACCTAATTTTTGAAGTAAATATCGTATCTCTTTCACTCACAATGGTCTTGGGTATTCCATATAATCTCAAATTTCCTTCACAAACAATTGTGCTAAAGTAGTTGCATTTCAATCTGATTTCATTAGTATGAAATGGGCGTTTTTTGTTAGCCTATTTACAATTTCCCAAATGTTATCATTGCCACTTGTTGATTTTGGCAAATCATCAATAAAATACTTTGGTATGTCTTCCCACTTGCACTGAGATATATATCTTCAATGGTTGCATCAAGCCCGATGGCCTTTGATACTTAGTTTTGATCTGCTGACGCACAATGCATTTTTCTACTCATTTTCCTATTGCTGCCTTCATTCCTTTCCACTAGAAATTGCTCTTGAGATTTCAATACCTCTTAGCATTCCATGGGTGAATAATATATCTGCTCTTATGATAAACATCTAGGAATTTCCTTCTTTAGTTCTTCATTGTCTGTAACACATATTCTCTTTTTTTTCTCAAATAACCCTATGCATCAATTTGGAAATTCTATACTTCCCTCCTTTTACCAAATAAGCTTTCTTCTTTGTAAAAAGAATCTTGGTCCTGCAGATTCCCTGTCTTATCTATTAAGACAGATTTAATAATGACAAATATTAATTTCCCAATATCCATTGGTCCTGTATGCACATCCATTTTGTACACAACTGGAGTTATTTGCATCCGCCCTAGTAAGTAATGACAAGGTTTTGAATTGTTCCGTCATTAACGTAGCCACCCTAGCATGTTGCCTACTCAAAGCATTAACAACTTTAGTAGCTTTTCCAAGGGGATAGAGTATATCCAAATCATAGGCTGCCAAGAATTCTACCCACCTATGTTGTCTCATATTTAAATCATTTTGTGAAAATAAATATTTTAATGATTGGTGATATGCATACAACTCAAATTTAGCACCTAATAAATAATGTCTCCATAGTTTTAAGGCATATACTAATGTAGCTAGCTCTAGGTCATGGGTTGCATATCTTGTCTCACTAGGTTTTAACTACCTAGATTCATATGTTATCTCTTGATCCTCTTGCATTAACACAGTCCCTAATCCCGAGCCACTTGCTTCAATGTACATAATTAAACCCGCATTTCCCTTAGGCACATTCAATATTAGAGGCTACTCAAATGCCTCTTTCAGCTGCGTAAAAGCCTTTTCACACTTTTCATCCCAACTGAAGGGTTGGTCTTTCTTTGTCCGTCTTGTAAGTGGGATTGATATTTTTCCAAAATCCTTTATAAATCTCTTATAGAGCCCAGTCATTCCCATGAATGACCTGACCTCTGTAACTGTTTGCGGCCTCTTTCATCTCTGAAAATCCACCACTTTACTTGGATTAATAGAAATACCTCTCTCAGATACAATATGACCAAGGAAACTCACCTCATTTTTCCAAAAGGTGCATTTTAAAAATTGGCCTTTAAGTCATGTTGCCTCAATCTACTTATATACTAAGTGTAAGTGTTTTTCATGATCCTTGGTTATCTTTGAATAAACCAGAATATCATCTGTGAATATCAAAAAAAAAATCTCTAGGTAGCCTCTGAATATTCTGTTCATTAGGTCAACAAAGTAGGATGGTGCATTTGTCAAGCCAAAAGGCATGACAAGAAACTCATGTAATCATCTGGTGTTGAAAGTAGTGTATTTGATGTTGTCCTCCTCTACTTTCATTTGATGAAAGCCTAATGCCAAATCCTATCTTGAGAATACCCTAGCTCCATTTAATTTATCAAAGAGATAATCAATTATGGGCAATGGATATTTATTCTTAATTGTAACCTTGTTAAGCTCTCTATAGTCAATACACGTCTTAAGGGATCCATCTTGTTTCTTTACAAACACAATAGGAGATCCACAACATGAACTACTTAGCCTTAATCCTTTCCCCTCCAACTCTATCAATCGTTGCTTCAATTCGGTCAGTTCTCTTAGCACCATTCTTGTGGGCTTTTTCACTATAGGACTTGCTCCTAGAATTTATTTTATTTGGAACTCTATTTGCCCATGCTATGGTACCCCTTGACTTCATCAAACACATCAGCGTATTGATTTACTATGTGTTTTGATTCCAATATTGGCTTTGTCTCTTGAGTATCCAGTCTACAAATATAAGCTAACCTCCTGTCCCTTGTAACCTCACACAAAATTGACACTATCCTGCCTTCATTATTCCTCGGTGGTATAATAGAGGTTTCTAAATTTATGATGACCTTAAAAAAATTCAACCAATCTACCCAAGGAACGATTCCTATTCTCGGGTAGTTTAATACATACAAGTCAGAAAAAAAATATACCTACCTATATTTAATTCTACTTGCAAACATTTGATGCCTAACACACAAGAGCTACCAAAAGGGCTTTAATTAAACAAAGGCATCAACGAGCATACAGTTTAATTTTATCTTTTGTACTATGTCATGTGATATAAGGGAATGTGTGGCTTCTGTGTCATATACTACGACTATAGGCATGGAGTTAATGAACAATATACCTTCTACTTGTCCTTGTTGAGTGTAACAATATGATTTTTTTCATTTGATGATAACAAACATATATATTATTATATAAATGTGTTTGTATTTGTACTATTCTATATTATATCACATATAGAAATAAATATTTATTTTGAATAAAATGTTATTGCATAGAATTCAATATTTAAATAGTTTTTTTATTCAAATAAATATTTTATTTCAATATCTGAATTGACATATATTTCTAACTCCAATATTGTACATTTCATTGTGATATAAATCATTCAATTCACATTTACATTCATTCCTCACTACAACACTCAATTCACCCAGATTTTCCTTAGTTACATATTAAATGTCACATACAGTTTCATATACATGGTTTTCCTCACTACATTTCACTCAGTTCTCTCTGACACACACACACACTAAGTCTTCAACTGCTTCTATATCTAGTCCAGTTACCTATATACCCATCACAGAAACATACACAGTAAAATGGAACAAAAATAGATTTAAATTCTAGCAAATATAAATTTATTTTAAACTTTA
The DNA here is from genome assembly GCA_030737875.1 of Allium sativum. Classification (NCBI taxonomy): domain Eukaryota; kingdom Viridiplantae; phylum Streptophyta; class Magnoliopsida; order Asparagales; family Amaryllidaceae; genus Allium; species Allium sativum. Next base: position 495,483,463 of record CM060915.1, on the reverse strand, counting down.
TTTGGCACAGAATTTTGGTGTGTTTTCTCATCGTCTTTCTTGACTTGGCTTGATGTGTGTGTATGTGTGTGTGTGTGTGTGTGTGTGTGTGTGTGTATATATATATATATATTTGAGTCTAGACTGCTTGTGATATTCACAGTGATTCACTGTAAACACCACAAGGTAGATTGAATACTAGTGCTCGTAGATCAGCCCCAGCACAACTATCGTAGTCTATTGATCAAGAACTGTCTTAACTCATATTTGTGGTCTGCTGATCTTGACCAGCCATGACACATCATATAGTGGTCTGCTAATTTAAATAAGAAAATATTTTTGCACTTGTATGCATTTATTTTCAGGTGAACAGGTACAAAACTCAAGCATGGACAATGGTACAGCTAAATATGCACATGGATCAAAGCGGCATCGAATATGCAAAACATGAAGCGTGGATTGATATGCAACAACAAATATAGATGCACATGCACAAGAAGCAAGGCCAAAGAGAATGCATGAAACGGCCAGTGCAAGTCAAAATGATCAAGACACAACATGCCATTAACACATATGGTTCAGCTTGTGCAACACTTGAATGGAACAACAAGTATGAAGCATGTGCGCGTAGGTGCAACAGTATAAGGCATTGTAGCAAAGACTGGTGCAAAAGGCGCTAGAAGCTCAAATGCACAACACACATAAATCTTGTATGTATATATATATATATATATATTTATGTGTGTGTGTGTGTGTGTGTGTGTGTGTTTATTGTGCATATGCAAGCAATGGAATAGGATCAAAAGACATAGCTCATTTCAGAAGCACATGCATAGCCAACTACCAACAACTCAAGTGTATTTCAAGTCAGAGCAAGTGAAGTCAGCCAAGCAAGACACAGTGCTCCAAATAATACATGGCAATGCAACATGAATTAGCAAGCCAGGTTCAGGCTCAAGCAATGAAAGCATGCATGGAAACAATATTCACCATAATCCAAGTATATGTAATGAACACAACACAAGTGCAAATACAACTAAGCAGATCAAATATATACATGGATACAACAATGTATATGTAGAAGTATTCCAAGGTACATGTTAAATGTAAACAAAAAGGAAAGTAAATGTATAGATAGGTCAGTGAAAGATAGTCAAGACAAAAAGAAAGGGACAAAATCACATCCGGTTGAATACAAGTGACAAACAAGGTTTCAAGTCCAAGCAAGGTGTAACCGGTCAGAAGTTTCAAGTGTGAGGCAACACTGCTCAACAAAGTACAACATGGTGACTTGAACCAAAAGCAGTATGCACAAACCTTCAGGTGCAGCAAGTATGGTGCATGCAACATGCATAAGCACCATAGTTCAAGCTCAAGTGACACAGCATTAGGTTCAAGGCCCAAATTGATCAACGCTAAAGGGTGCACAACAACACAGATGTGCAAAGTGGCATGCACAAGCTTTCACATGGCAGTATACACATGAGTGAATGCACACAACAATATGCAGGAGATAGAGTACAAGAAAGGGCCAACAAACATTGTAGCATAATCAAGTGAATACAAAATATGAAGTGCAAATACTAAGTGAACAAGTCCAAAGGCAACTGTTCAATCTCAGAAAATGGTCATGTATACAACATAGCAGCATGGTAAAGTGAGTGCAAACCAAGTGCACTAAAATGGTCCAACATATGACGGGATGTATGAATACACAATGGCATATACAGACATCTACGTCAAATACAGAATGGTCAAGACAAAGTAGAGTACATGGCATCACATATGTGGAAACTTCAATAATCCCTATTCACACACACCTCCTCTGTGGTTAATTTAGATTATGCAATCCTTGTTCCTCTGCTTTTGTAACACCCCACACTTTTCTGAGCTCAAATTTCGGCAGAAATCAAAACTCAAACCCATCCAAGCATGGAGTGTGTAAATCTGGTTTCTGCAAACAAATGAGCGTGAGCATAATCAGAGTATGATAAAACAATTCATAGCAGAAATGAAATAGGATAGACTAGCATTAACATGGTTGACTACCTTATAAAAGCAAATCACTACGTCAATACCGAGCATTAGAGAGAATGAAACCAAAAACCAAACTTAAACACTTGTGAGAACCGGATATGCTCGAGATAAACTGGGAGATTTTAATGAGGAGGGGGTCAGAACAATAAGTTTTGGTGACCAGAAAGAGTATAACACAGTCTACAATACACAGATATATCCCATTTGGTTCAACTAGAGATATAGGTTTATCAAGGCTAGTAATTCTAACCTAAACTTGTAAATACTTACACACGACTCCAAATACCATACCAAGGTAGCATTCCCAAACGATAAACTATATCACAATACTAAGATAAAACTTTTATGCATAATTATGAAGCCTTTAAACCATCCTTCAACTGATTGCAAAAACTAAGACGCGGGCACTCAACTACTCACTAATCATACAGAGATTAATTATTTATATATTTATCCACTTAAGACTTTACTATCAAATGATATCACTTAAGACCCTAGGCAGACCTATTGGTCACTTGATGCCCTTTCGATGGTTTATTCTACGCTAATATAAATTAGAGGACACTAGCTACATTCTTACTTATTAAGGCTTCCATCATTCACACATATAAACTCATTCCCCATATAAGGCGAGAGATAGTAAGCAACCACTTAAGACCAGTCAGATAGGTTGGTGTATCACACCATTTAAGACCTCTCTATGGTGGACCCCCTCGTTACTATCTATGTGACCTTACTAGGATAACCCCTAATCACTTAATACTTTCTCGTTAGGATAGGATGAACTATTGTACCTCTGTAGTAGTCCTTAAAACCTATTCCCTGTATGGACCTTTGTACCCTTGCCACTTAAGACCCCAGGAGAAAGCGGACTAATCACGAAGATTATCATTCTCGTACCCAATTAGCCTTTAATACTTTTATTTATGTGAGGTGAGCTACCCAAACACTTAATACCTTTTTATAGGTGGATCTAACCACTGAAGACTTTATCCCTAAAGCATGCCACGTTATTGAGCTATTCCTGTAACAACCCGAATTCTGACAGACCGAATTTTTTTCAAAATTCTAATCTATCGAAACTCGTGTTGGTTTGCTCTGGTATCCTGCAAAAAAGATAGAGACATAAAATATGTCAGAGCTCAAAAAATATCTCATAGCGGAATGGATAAAATACAATGTAATCAAAATATAGCCTTACCGTATTAATAATACCGGCTAACTAGCATCCAAAGCTATCATGTCTCTGCCACAAATCTAACCTGCGAGTATGTTATGAGGAGGGGTCAGAACACAAGTTCTGGTGACTGGATTTAATGCACTTTGGATAATCCTACATATACCATTCAATCACATTTTCTTATTTATTAGGTTACTTGGGTTAACAGCACCCAAGGCATACACACAAGTCGTACCCATTTACTTCTCAGTGGAATAACTTAACACAGTATATATGTAACTACCCCTCAATATTAAGGTACTCCCATGGTACCCCACTAGCACGGTCTCTACCGTAATTTCATAGAAATAAACGCAGTCCCTCATCCTACCCCGGAGACGTACGGATCTCTACATAACATTGTTACGTTCCGCATATAAATGTCATTACTATGCTACATAAGCGTACGGACTGCCACCGTTGATCGAATCAGATTCCATAGCAGAGTAACGCCGTCAAGTCTACGATACACCACCCAGAGCCGATATGCATGTATCTAGACTTTCCCACGTACGTATCTTCAATCGTATTTGATACCTTAACAGAACATAATGTGCATCGGGTTCCATGGCAGGGCTATACAAGAAACACGGAACTCGGTCGGGAGCTTTTTCATATTTGTACAGGCCCATCTTTAAGAGCCTCTAAATACAGATATTCCTAGGGTCTGTTTTTCATGGTGGCTATGGCCCCACCTTGGCCCCTCTCTCAACTAGTAAAGACTACAAGTGCTAAACGACTTTCCCTTAACAAGCAATCTAAACAACCAATTGGCGTCTTCCCTCAACCACTTTACCTAGATAGTGAAAAGTAAATGGTCCATTGGTTTTAGCTCTAGTCTTTTTGCATCCCACTGGCTGCCGATGACGGGCACCCGACAATCTACTATCTCTATTGGTCCTGACCTCTGCCTCCCCACTGAGGCGACCGCTGAATCATCCTAGTGTCACCACATCACAGCATTCTGACTGCAAAGCTACTTTCGCAGTCAAGCCCCACCCACTTGGAAGTAACGTGCAGACCCAACCTCTGCGAGCACAACCTAAACATCTGCCACCGCACAGAGGACTACAAGGATCACCATACGTATCTCAGGAAGCCGCGTGGTTCCCCTTCCAATCCTTCGGAATCGATAGAATAATCATATGAACGTGCGCTCCCTTCGTGCCTCATGACACCACGATGATCTACCCTGTTGGGTTATTCACTCTCAAATGTACGAAATGGTCCAAGCACCTCATTTTAAAGTGTCATTAGACCCTATGTCTAAACATTCTTTTACGCGCTTGCTTTACCTTATAAGGTTTCCATTTAACTTGGTTATCGCTGTTCACATTGACTTCTTATTCAAGTTACCAAGTTTCTGTTGCTTATTAATTTTAGTCATATAACTTAACCCATTTAAGTTTATTAATAAGCCCACAACATGTTATTCTCTAGATTGTGGTCCAAGGTCTGTAATCCACAATCCCTTTATATTCTTGTTTGATTTCATAGTCACAATAACATGTTCTACTAAATATGTAATTAAGTATATCTCAATTCACATGTTTTCTGTTTAACATGTCAGCCATTATTTATGATTAAATATACCTTATTTCATATAAGTTTGTCTCACTCTTTCCTACTTAATCATAATCCCGTCTTACATTGTCACTATAACTTATCGTTGTTTACTTATTAACTTAGTTCTCTTAACAAAGGTCCACTAATAAGTTTCTCTTCCCATAAATATAACTTATGTTGTTCTCATCCGTAGATTTCAATTCTTGTTCTTATAAATAGCTTAATTTACAATTAAGTACATCTTATCTCCTTACATAAGTTATTCCATCCCCTTTATCGTTTATTATAACCTAAGTTATAATTTCCACCTGTCCCTAGGACAAGGCTAAACATGTTATTCTTACCAGCAGATTTCAGATTTCCAAATTTACAGATTACTTAATTTATAATTAAGTACAACTTCTTACATAAACTTTCCCCATTTTGTCTACTTATTACAAACAACTGGTTTCAGTTTTCCCTGTTTACTGATTACTTAATTTAATTAAGTGCCACTTACCTCATTTCACTAGTTATCTTATTCCTTACTAGTTTATTATAAGCTAAGTTATAATCTTCACTTGTCCCTAGGACAAGTCTACTATTATACAACATTCTCATTAATGTAATTTATTTATAATAGGTTATTATCATTCCCCATTTATTCCCTTTCCTTTACTGTTGTAATTATCTTTCATTCACTTCAATTTATTTCCATTAATTAGAATTAATGATGTTTATCAGTCCTGCCATTTACACACACACACACACACACACATATATATATATATATGTATGTATGTATGTATATGTATATGATTTGTGTACTAGACCTCTCACATTAAGCCTACACTTGTGGATGCTGGATTTGTCGGGCGGTTCCGGGCTGACTTCTTCCACAAGTTGACTTAACCTCGTGTCTTAGCACCGTTACATGTTTTATTTATGCACTTAGACCCCTTACATTAGATTAACCACCTGTGGATGCTGGATATGTCGGACGGTTCCAGGCAGACTTCTACCACAAGTGTAATCTAACCTTGTGTCTAAAGATGGTTACAGTTTCTTATTTACTGTAAATCTTCTATATAATCTAGGCATGTCTATTCTTTCAAATTTCCGCTGTAATTTATATTTTATATACCATCATATTATGCCTATTTTATGTCATACGTTCTTTCTAACATATAATCAATTCTATTCCATCATATAATCAATTAATCAGATAATTGTTCAAATTTAACGATAACATGTGATTGCCAAATCATGTATTTTTTCTCAGTTTCTACCGTTAATGGTCCAAGTACATAAATGTCACAAGTTAACAGGGAATTGAAACAACAGTAATCGCTACGCATACTTTGGCAGTTTTTCCAACATAATAATATCTTAGCATATTAATATCCCAACATGTCATATTCGTCACTTTAATCCTTTTAACATATGTTTAAATATTTCAACATATCATATTTAAACATGTCATAATAACATTTCAATACTTTTAATTATTCTTTCCAATTCACATTGTATAATAACAGGGAATTTTAAACGATAATATATCATTTTCTAAAATGATATAACTTAAATCCACTCACCTCATATGCTTTCCAAATCCTCGATCTGGTCTAGATACATCATTCCATGGTTTTACCCTAATTGGATTCGTAACCTAACAACCATGGACTCGTAATTTTTACTAAAAGAAAAAGGGAAGAAAGAAAAGAGAATTGAAATAGACCAGATCTAGAAAATTACCTTACTTTGATAAGAGATCAGAACACCCATTTACAAAAATACATTCCTTTCCTTCAGATCTGGATTCAAAATTTTTCCTATACTAATAATCTTAATTTTCCGAATAGATTTGAGGAGGCAGAGGAACGACAGAGCTCCTGCGTTGTCTCAGAAATATGTGACTTAGGGTAGGCTCTATAGGCTTATTTATAGGTGTTCAACAACGTATTTGGTAAAAGAAATAGTCTACGTTCGCATAGAAATAATCTTCTTAGATCTGCCATTGGGTGATCGACCCCCCCCTTTATGGGGACGACCCAGGGGTCGATACCCCCCTTATGGGGTCGACCCAGGGGTCGACACCCCGTCGATGGGGTTGACACCCCTGGGCGGGAATTTTCCCGCTCCCCTTTCTCTACGTGAATTTGAACTGTTTTGAATTTCTAGACTTATTTTATTCATATATACTCTTCTTATGCGTATACAAACTTCAAACCTTAATAACTTCTTCACACGATGTTTGTTTTACGCAAATCAGGTGTCTATTTTGACTAGAATTCCGAGATGAACGCAATGTTGCAATTCGTTTCACTTAATTCTGAATATTTAGTTACGTTATCCTTATTTTATTATCTTGAGTTAAAAATGCGGGGTGTTACCATTTCCATTTGGTTTCTCATTTTGAAAATAATCTATGCATGCAAACTAACTATCGTGATAGGTTCCTTTGGTCAGTGGTGTCTCACATCACTTGGACATATATTCGAATGTTGGAAATTGCAGACTTCTGTTGAATAAGGCAACTATGCTCGCATCATTAACTTACTAAGTCCAATTCTAATTTTTTAATTATTACTGCTAGATTAACTAGTATAAAATAAGGAAAATTATATCCTTCCTGCCCTAGGATATTTATTAAATTAGTTTCCTCGTTGGACTTAGTATTAAAATGGCAATCAATACCCATTCATCCTCTTTCTGATTCCGTTTATTTTCATTAATTGGGGTTATTGCCATTATGACCATGACAGTCATATTTTCCTAAGGCGCTAATTAACCCTTTAAATGCTATTTACTACCATAATTAATGTCATTTATGAACCTAACGGTCAAAATTTCCTAGGAAAATAATTTACAACTAAATGCCCTTGCTATATCACTCCGTTTTTATTTCTAATCTAATATTGTAACTCCTTAAATGTTTCTATTTTACTTTAATTTAATTTATTTTGTACATACATACATACTTATATATTATATTATAAGAAATATTTACTTACCTAATTGGAGTTATAATTCGTATTCCTAGTCATTGGTTTCAAATTGTAACCATTAGGCCTAACTACCTAATTTAGTTTATTTCCCCCAAATCCACAATGGTTATGATAATTATTATTTCTTTATGGACTTATTTGTACTAAATCAATCACTTTTATTTCTACAACGTTCATAATATTTATTTCCATATAATATGGATTACACTTCCATATGTAGTTCCATAAAATCGAAACCATTCAAAAACACAAACATTAATCATAATATATATTTCGTCATTTACATAGATTTGAATGGATAATGTATGTATGTGTATTTGTGTGTGTGTGTGTGTGTACATATATTCGCGAAGTTAACGTAGTTGTTATTCTTTTACTTTTATTATTATTAAATTAATTTTTTTGGTTTAAGCTAACAATCAAACATTCCTATTTGCCTTCAATTTTGTAATAAGATTCCGAATCTTACAAAAGGCTATTAACTTTAATTATTGCAAATTATGCTTAAATATTTAAAAGGGGAATATACATATTTCAAATCATAAGAAATATATAATATGAATGTTTTTGGAATGATTGACGAGAACTATGCACAAATACGTACATACATACATACATACACACACACATATATATATATATATATATATATATATAAGAACCTATATTTGTACATGAATTTACACAACCTTTTTCTTTATATTTTTGTGAATATTTCATATTGATTTCAAATAAAAAAATTTGCTGAAAAGGAACAAAAAGGTAAATTTATAATAACTAAGTTAAAACCGAAACAAAACTAAACACAACCACGCTTATATCTTTTTAACCAAATTTACATAAATTACAAGTTAACATCAAAATTGCATATCTGGAATAAAACTACAATTTAATAATGATTTATGGGACTGATTTCCAGATCTATGGTCTTTAAAATAACCACAATATTTTAAACACAATTGTGGGCAATGATTTTCAAGTACAAAATAATAGTAATATTCAAAAGCGCAATTATTCTTCAGATCCGACGAAAACTACAATAGATCTATGGAACACATAGGCATATATTTCAGATTTAATACAAATGAAGTAATCGTATTATTGTACACTTTGTATATAAATTTCCCACTTACCTGAAAGCATCCAAATCTAAATTTTTATTGTCTTTTAGGCTTTCACTTAAATTCTTACATATCTACAGTTATTCTAAAAAGGGGATACTTTCAGATTTGTAGACTTGCACGTAAATAAGAAAAGAGTGGGAAATCTTATGAAGAAGAACCTAAACGTCAATCCATTTGAATATGATTAACCCTTTCAAATCCATATTGTTTATGTTTGATTTCGATTATACTTTTGTTTTAGAACTTGTTTGAGGAGAAAGGAAAATGCGGAACTTTGCTGCTGCTCCCCAGAAACATGTGGAAAAGAATGGGGGGATAACCATTTATTTACGGGATTGAAATGGACGTGAAATGTTAGATTTAATTTAATAAACATCCATCTATCCATTTTATATATTATATAATAAAAAATTGTGTAACCCTGGTGGTTATTGGGCTGTAGTCGTCAGGGGCGATCGACCGCCCCATCCAAGGGTGTCGACCGCCTTAGACAAAAACGCCCAATGAAGGCAAGTTATAAATGGTGTTAAATATTATATATATATTCTGTTTTATTATTTCCATCCATTTTCGTATTTCATCCGTAACTTTTTCAAACGGACTCTGTTTGCGAAACTCCAAACACGAAAGTTGACCAGAATTCCGTGACAAACGCAACGGTAAAAATTTCATGGTCAAATTCCATCGTTTGCAGAAATTCCTCTTTTTGAGAATCTAATTAAATAGCTAATTAAATTATTGTAAAAATTTCGGGTTGTTACAACACTGAACCTACCACATATTTGCCTTTTCCTTTCAGTGTCCTTACTTTGCCTAGTTGCTTGGGTTCCAGGCAACTCTTCCTAAAATGACTTTCCTTGCAACAATTATAGCATTTGTAGGTAGCTACCTTCCCCATTGGACACTTAATATTTATATGCCCCTCTATGCAACCAGTATAACAAATTATTTTTCTTCTTGCCTTAGTAATCCAATGGTTTTATTAGCTCCATCGTCCCCTTTCTTATTTTCATAAGGATAAAACTTATTTTTTTTCCTTCTTGTTACTGTTGTTATTCTTGAAATTCCTATATTTCTCCCCGATTTTATCATGTGCTCAATACTCAGGGTTAAGTCCAGCACTTGGTCAAATAATTTACCTATATAGGGTAGCATTGCCCTACCCTAGCCGACATTTAACCACTGAATATATCTGCCATTCTTAGATGTTGCATCATCTACTAGCATTGTGTCATACTTGGACAATGCCTCGAACTTCTGGGTATACTCAGTGACACTCATTGCTCCTTGCCTTAATTTGATAAACTCTTCTAGCGGTGAGGCTTTTACTGAGGCTGACACAAATCTTGCCACTAATAGCTCTTTGAATTTATTCCATGTTATCTGATTTTATGGCCTTCCAACAATGATGACTTCCCACCAATCCAAAGCAGCACCCCTTAGTTGTCTTGAAGCAATCTCTCTTCCTTTGATCCTTAACTTGAATATCAATGAAGATCCTTTCCAGGGTCCTTAGCCAAGTTTGAACCCCCATAACACTCTCAATCCCATCAAAGCTTTTGCCTCCAAGATGTTTAAATGGCTTCAGCAATTTGGATAGCTCTTCATGAGGGTTGGCTTGCCAATTGCCTACCCATCCCTCAATTCCCTTATAAAATCGTGCATGTCCACCCTTTATGTCTCATTTGATGATCCTAACGCCTGATGATGCCTTGGTCCTACAATGGTTTTGTAAGGATAATTTTTCTTAAGTTAGTTTAGTTTTCTAGCATTTCTTTAATTTCGCACAATTAACATGGGTATCTAGTCATACAATTCATATTCACACTGATTCAAACAATATATCATACCATCCAGAGTTTTGATTTAATTATTTCTAGTAGTGTAACATGTTAACACTGATACCAACTGAGATGACCCCTTAATTCTACCTCAAATTGTACTTAGCTTTTCCTCTCCAGGTATTCCTTTCTTTCAAAAGGTTCGTTGCCTTTAAACCACTTCCAAGATCCTTGATTATACCAATATAGCAATATAGATATTTTAATCTGCTTTATAACTTGTATATGTAAAGATATACAAGCCCATTTTGCTTATAATAAGAGTTAAATCGAAATGCAAAAGAAAATTGGTTATTTAAATTTCAACTAATCACAACACATCAAAACTGAGCATAAATGCACAATTTTACAAATATATTTCCTCATGTAATTTTTCCATGTGTTTATGTTATTTTTAAGCTACCTTATATGTCTGGTATGATAATGAGATACAAATTCAGCACTTTAGTTATATTATAAATCTGTTGCAAAAGTGTTTTAATACTTTCTTTTACATATAAATAAGTCTTGGCCTTACCTACTTTTCCTTCTTATTTTGGCTTCCATATCATACTTAAGTTACTTGAATTTTAGGTATAAATCATGGTGAAACCCTCCCATTTTAACATAAATATAATAAACCTGAAACCGTTTTTAAAAAATATTCTTATATATGAACTTATTTTGAGGTATAAGCTGCCCCTTTGTAAAATTCATTTTCCTTGTAAAGTATGTTTGTTCATATGTCATAAAACACTGGTAAATTATGCACCTATAAACAACATTTTGCACAGCCACTTTCATCAAAAATATAGATTACAAATTGTTGAATCATTACTCCTTTTCAAAGCATAAACTACAACTATACCTGTTAATAGAAATCAGGGTGCTTCCTTGGTGCATGTGCCTCAAATGTCAACATATAATATAGAAAAGTATAGCTGACATTCGAGTGCAATTTCATGCTACTTCCAGTCATGCTTTAATAGCATACACATAAGTTCAAATATAAGTATATTCCAAACTTGGTTCATTATTAGACTTTGAGCTTTGCTATACAATTATAGTTATTCTCTTATCCATTCAACCGTACTTAATTAAATAGGTTCTTAGGAATATATATACATACTAGCCACTTTTAAAAGAATTCTTTGATTTCTAATTCAATTCAGATGTAAGTAGAAAATATTTCTTCACTTACATATTCATCAGAGCAAATCATAACGACAAATAACTGGTCTTAACTCAGTACATATTAAGCAATACATTAGTCCTACTTCATTAACTAATTATTTCGACATTAATGAACTACCTGAGATAACTAAGCAAGCATAATTCCTTCCTTCCAAGCTATATTCCTTAACACATCTTACTTAGCCTCTTCACTACCTGCATATGCACTAAAGACTGCCTCAAAATAAATTGAGACACCCCAAGCGTGCACAAACACAAATAGGATTGGACATTTTTTTGGTATGAATAATTTACATAAAACATTGCATCAACCTATATAGTTAAATAACATGTATTTACTTAAATATAAAGGTACTACCAGTATACTCGTGCATGAATATATATCATTTTACTGGAATTATTTTTGCATATATCAAAACATTCCAACATTCATACACACAATACCTATGGTACATTGTATATGAATGCTTCAACAAATCATAATGAATAGACAATCATCGTGAATCAGTATATATTAAACCCATTCATAAGGCCACCCTTCCAGCCTATATCATTGCCTTTCTTCCAGTAAGATACCCTCTAAAGTGTTGGCCTAGGCCTCCTATGGATATGTTATTATTTTTATCAGGTCATTACTGTCAACTCGACTATTATGTGAACATTAATTGGGTCATGTAATTCCCCCAATCACTCTGATGACTGGGCTTAAACAAGCCATGTGCAAACCTACAAAATATCTGTAATGCCCAGCTGCTTAAGGTAGCCTCTTTCCACCCTGTGTCCTTAGTGATTTACTAGATGGTTACTTAACTTCTTCTTATTTAGTTTACTCTATTTCCGGGATACTCATTTGTTCTCAAAACAGCCCAGATCCAATACCAAACATAACTATATATCTACACAAAAATGGCAGTCATTACATATCATTCATAAGAAATAAACCAATGATACATATACGTCAAACATTAACAATCTATATAATCACTTATTGCTAATTTTAATATGGTCATGGGTGTTTTGAGGGAGAGATACACCATGAATCCTTCATCTCCATTTATCTGTGCTCTACTTAGACCTTATATTATTATCCAAGGCTCAACTAAATCACAAAATTAATTTTAAGGAGGTTTAATGAAGAAAACATGAGCTTAGCACAAGAATCTAATCATTGCACCCCTGGCATCTTCGTATATAAATACAGAACATAAGCAGTGTGCTCTACACTACTGCCCTATACTTATCCTTTTTACTGTCCATATATCAAATAGTAATAATATAGAACACTTTTAACATTCAATCCAAACAGAGGTGTTTATACATGGTTTTAAATTAGGTTTTCCATATGTTACTTCTAGATATTTACAAGCATTTCTAGGGATCATAACACAGCAATATCACATCTATATTTGCATACATCATCAAACATATTTTATCTTAAACCTCACAGTTAAATAAAATTATTTCTTATAGAAATTTTATACTGCCTTTGTAATAGGATTTAATGCCATATGATAAGTGAAATATGCTTTTTTTTCCAGTATATTTAATGCGGCTTTGTTCTTTGTGAAGTTGCTACTATTTCCTTATTTATTTTATGAGAAGACTAGCTTGGCTAAAACCTATAGGCTACTTATGTATAAAATCATTAGCTAGGGTTCGGTTGGTTTAAACAATGTCCATTATACCCTATGCTATAATTATTTTGAAGCACTAATTTTTCATATCCTATCCCTTTTTGAATTCGGGAGAAAGTTGGTTTAACAAAGACACACTAGGTATTTCTTTCATTCAACAAAAGGTTGCTTTTCAAATTCCTCCTTTATCGCCTGGGTCATGCAATTTGCATTTTTCCTAGGTTATTCTATTTTAGAAATAAGGTGTATCTGTTATGTAACCTATTATATCAACATAATCCTCTTTGAACACCAATTGTGACTTATATATATATAATCCTATTAATTTTTCTTTGCTGGTTATTTTATTTCCATAACATACTAATTACTCTAACAAACTTCCTTCTTTATTATTTATACAAACAAGATTTTATCCCTTATTATTTTCTTGCATTAAACCAAAGTTTTAATTTAGTAAAACTCTCACATGTTTATTTCTAAGATTTTCAATTATCATTTGGATATGTACAGTAAACGGTGTGCACACGCACACTTTATAACATAATTTTTATCACAGACAATCATGCTTATTTACTTTAATAATCATGTCCAAGGTGTAATGAATTTAGGGTTATTACAATGATCAGGTTGTAATACATGCAGTTTTGAAAGGCATCAAGCTTTATTGTTTCATGCTTCGGAGATTTGATTAGAAACAATTCAATAGATGCAACTTTAAATGGCACAAAGATAAATAGTGCATTCTAACGTTCGTCGATGGTTCTTTCGATGGCTAGCGATGATTCCTTATTTCGTGCTATATTTATAAATAAAGCACATACCCTTCAGAAATCGTATCTGGTATTCCCGATGGATGCCGTGGAATAAAATGAGTTACAACAGCCCGAGAGCTTTCTTCGTCCTCATTTTCTTTCCTTCCGAAACTAAATTTCATACGAAAATTACAACCTCCGCCTTCTTCCCTCCTACCTCTAATTCACCATTCAACATTCCCTACACCTCCTTAAGGTCTCCAATTCCTCCAAATCAGTCTATCAGCATCTCCAACCTTCTAGGCACCTCTAATTTAGTACTTTACCTAAATCTTGGGCAGATTTAATTTTGTTAATTTGATGTAATTTGCTACTTTACTTGTTTATATCATATCTATGATTGTTTAATATAGTTTATTAAGTATTAGTTATTATTGTTAACTATTAAATGTTGAAAATACAAATTTCTTTAATAGGAAGTAGGGGCTAACCGACGAAGTAGAAAACAACAATGTCGAAAATTAATATTTCATTTATAATATGAAGCTCAAAACTTATAACTGAAAATTAATTAAAGTAAATGTATGAATAAAAGAATATTAAATTGTATAAATGAACTAGAACTAAATATAAAAGGAATTATATTATACAAGTAATAATTAAACATTAAATTGTATGTTTGAATTGGAGAATAAAAGGTCAATGTTTTTTTAAATTAGAAGAAGCGAATAATTACTTTACTAACCGGAGCTGGATGTATCAATAATGAAGGAAAATAAGAGGCTCAGTGAGCAAACAATTTATAATGTATACACATGTTTATTAAACTCATTTTGAGTAATAACGGAAACATCAAAGAAATTCATTATTCTGGCGGTAGGTGCAAATTGTCGAAGAATTTGACCCTATATAAGGTTAGAATTCATTTGCATCGGTATTAACATTATTTTTTTGCCAACATGGAAATATAGGTTATGGTTTTGGAACTAAGGTAATCTAGTCCTTTTGAGCTTTGAATGAATTCACCATTCCTTGTATATAAAGATCCTAAGTTCGAAAATTAGTTACTCTTCCTTCAAAAGGCAAGTGTCACGCTTACGAGACTTAAGTACCAACAGTTTTCTCAGAATAAGGCTTCAACAGTCATTACTAATTGGAGCTTGAATACGCACCAAGGTAGGTTAGGTAACTTCTAGGTATATTTGATTCGGGAGTGTTAACATACAGTAGCATAATGGACTGCAGGATAATATGCGAAATATCAAGAACACAACAATTTATAGTGGTTCGGTTCGGGTAAAATCTACGTCTCCTTTGAAGACTTTAAGGATTTCATTCACATGTGGAGGTGACAAGGAAAATCCTCAATTTGATTTACAAATTAGGGTTTATCTCTTAGAATATAATATAAGACTTGAGAATGAGAAAAGTCTCCCAAAATGTGACCCTTAGAGTCTTATTTATAGACAATTTGAGCCCCTTTCCGAAATGATCACGTGGAAGCCCGCATCTGCCTCCATCCTTCAGTACTGGCTTCCCTTATATCTTTCGGTGTCTGGTTCTTTTGTATCGGCCTTCCTTGAAAGTTCCTAGTATCGGTGCTGGTTTTCATCTTGCCCTTAGGAGTTTCTTTTACTCCTTTCATTATGTTTTTGTTAATTGTATCGGCACCAAGCCTGTTGGTATAGATAGCACTTTGTTTACCTATCTATTTCGTGTTTGGCTCTATGCTTCCATTTGAGCTTTGATGTCATGCTCTACTTTCCTTGTATGTGATATTGCTCATACTAGTACTAGTGTTTGGCTTCATTTCCTTATTTAATGTGTTAACTTTTGGTATCACCTCTATGCTTTAAACCTGCTTCCTTCCCACTTACTATTGGTCTTCGTGCTTCTTCTTTTATTCTTCTTATTTTGGTTCTGCTTTTAACGACTTCGGCTTTCTGATTTCGGGTTTTGCTTCCATTGCTTATGCTAATGAAGATGACCTTGCATATTGGTATCGATACCGAAATTGCTAGTATTGATAGTTTCCTGTTGCTTTATCATATGGGTTTTTCGCTCTTCATTTTCTTTTGTGAGTTTGGTTTCGGTCCCATGCCCTCTATTTGAGTGTTTGGGTATCGAAATCACGATATTGGTTCCTTAACATTCAGCTTCATTCTAGTTGCCTTCACTTGGGACATCAAACCCATGTCTTCGCCCTTAAGTCTTTGGCCTCGGGTTTATTTCTTTATGACTTCGGTATTGGTTTCGTCACTTGGTGCTATCGCTACTTTTGGTATTGTTACTTCTATTCCTCATAAATCCCCTGCCATCGGTGTCGTCTTGACACCTTTGTACTTTTGTACTAATTATGCTTTATTCAGGTTTCTGCTTAGTCACCGGCCCTTGGCCTTCTCACTACCTCCTGGTATTTGTTTCGGCTTTATTGGCTTCATCTTGAACCTGTTACTATTGATGTTGGCTTTGACTCTTCCCAGGCTTCTATTTTAGTGCCAGTCTCACTAGCCTTTTCTTTTCATTAACTCTATACAAATTTAGTGTCCATAGTTAGCCCCTTAGTATAAAAGAGGCTTTTGTTCTTTAAGACAAAATGCAGTGACCTCTGCATTGCCTTTCTGTAACTTAAGAAACATCAGGGAAACTTTGTTATTAGTTTTACCTTAACCCGTAGTAATGATACAAGAAAAGATGTTAGGTTTCCTCAGATGGCAGCATTGGATTTTAAACTTCAAATTGTGAACCTTACGAATTTAATTATATAATATGCTAACCCAATAATCTATTCCATGTAGGACCCAATAATATGATTCAGAGATATAGGGCCTTTTTTTAATAGAAATAAGAAATTCGGAATTTTAATTTCGTTACTTACCTCCAAAGGTTTATTCTAGGAAATGTGAGATAATATCCTAAGATCCAGACTTAGGCGTTTATGATAGAAGTCCAAGAACCCATTCTTAGTCATATTCAGAGCGATAGAAACCCATATTTGAGTTCCTTGAAAATAAGACTAGAGAGCCACTCTTGGAGATAACAGGAATCCTGAAGCCTAGATTTAGGATTTTATAATAGAAGACCAAAATTCCACTTCTGGGAATAATAGAAATCATGATGCCCAGATTTAGACATTTGTAATAGAAGACCAGAACTCCACTTCTAAAAATAATAGAAATCCTTTGTTTGTGCTTTGAGTGTCTTCATCCAGGATTTCCTCTACATCATTTTGCGTATAGCTAACCACATAACGCCCATGTGTTACTCCTTTGATCCGGGTAAGATACATATAATAAGTGGCTTATCTTGTGTGAGACTCTATCTGGATGTAACCAAATAACATAATGATTGCGATAGAATAATATAATCATTTGTATATTATTTTCTTCTAGAATTACGAGCGGTAATATCGCGCATATAGATTTAAAAATCCTTTCTATGTGAGGTGTTGAGAAACCATAACTTTTATTATAAACCTTCAAAATAGAAGACCCGAGGTACTATCCAAATTTTGATTTAACAGACTACTTCTAAGAATAGGATCTGTAAGCCTGAATTTCATATTCGGCATGCTAATAAAAGCTCAGAAATTCTTTTCTAGAAATAAAAATAATGAACCCATAACCCATATTTAGATGTTGGAATAATGCAAATATAAGTATTCATTTCAAAAAAGTGATATAAGTCCAGAATATTTATCTGGAAGTATGTGGGGATAATTCTAAATCCTAATTTGAGTTCGTACAGAAAAATTCTGAGAAATCATTTTACAGGAATGAGAACCATTGTCATGAGACCCGACTTCAGGTATTAACAATAGAGGATCAGAAATCAATTTCAGATAATCAATTGAAGTCCCGAATCAAACCCAGATTTAGGTGCTTAATAAAGAACGAGAAACCCACTTCTGGTATGTAATAGAAGTCCCGAACCAAACCCAGATCCAGGTACTTTAGAAGACCAAAAATCCACATCTAGCAATAGAAGTCCCGAATCAAACCCAGATTCGGGTATTTAATAGAAGACCAAAAATCCACTTTTGGTGCTTAATAGAAGTCCCACCAGATTCGGGTAT